>JAUMJL010000235.1:5420000-5819198 GCA_033558185.1 Dromococcyx pavoninus | reverse complement strand
GTCTTGGGGCGCGGAGGGGGCGGACCCGCCAATAGGAGTGAAGGGGGCGGGCCCTTGGGGCGCGGAGCGGCCCTGGCGGCAGCGGCGCAGGGGGAGGTAATGCGGTGTAGGGGGGATGCGGGTTGTAGTGCTGCCGGGGCGCCTCCCTCCATCGCCCTGGGGTCTCCGGCTGCTCGCCCTGGCCTGGTGGGGCGCGCCTGAGGAGTGCGGCCCGGGGGCTTCCCCGCGGCCCTCCCTGGCGGCGGGGTTGGGGCTTGCGGGCGTTGCCCTGTGCCGCTTGGCCGTGCGGTTCGGGTTTGTCACCTCAGTTTCTCGCCCCGTGTCTTTCGGGGATGGAGGGGAGTGCCTTATGTCCCGGCCGCTTGCGTGCGCCTCTGTGATGGATAAACGGGATTCTTGCCCGGGGCTTGCAAAGCCAACGCCCTGCAGCGTTGAGGGCCCCGCGCCAGGCTCGTCTTTCCCACACCACGAGGGAAAATAATCCGTGTGACTTGTGCAGCGCTGTATCCAGAGGAGACCGGGGGGCACCTCGTAGAAGTTGGTTGCTTCCTCACAAGGGAAGGAGGAGCAGAGATTTCTTCTCTCTGGTGACCAATGATAGGACTCGAGGGAATGACAGGAAGATGTGCCAGGGGAGGTTTATGTTGGGTGTTAGGAAAAGAATCTTCACCCAGAGGATGGAGCACTGGAACAGCTCCCCAGGGAAGCAGTGATGGTGCTAGGCCTGACAATATTCTAGAAGCATTTGGTCAATGCCCTCAGACACACAGTGTGTGTTAGAGCTGTCCTGTACAGGGACAGGAGTTGGATTCAATGATCCTTGTTGGTCCCATTCCGTGATATCCCCTCTTTGACCAAACTGTGCCTTCTCGCCCACAGGCTTCATATTGATCGCGGGTGTTTGCACAGAGCACCGCGTGGGAGGAGCACTGAGCCATGCCTGGTGCAGCTGTTTAGGTGTAGCACAGCAGAGCATGTTTCATAAACAAGGCAGGGGTAGGAAGAGACCTTTGCAAAGCTGTGTGAAGTTGAATTTGTGTCCCATGTGCTATGCTTTACTATTGCCTGAAAGAGAATATTAACCTTAATAGTGAGTCATTCTTTTTCAAGAAGTGCAATTTCACACTCAATGATCTTTATAAAAAAGCCTGCCAAGACATTGCATGCCTGTCATTTTTCCTTTTTTCTTTCCTGCTGGTTATCCTTAGTCCTGTTTGTTTTCCCATCTCCTATTTTGCAGGAAAGATCACTGCAGTTGTCTTGTCTTGCTGTATTAATCCAGTTTATTCGTTTTCGTCTGCTTTTATGGAATGGGTCCTTCATCTTCCTGAGACTCTGTAGCAGCATCTGTGTTTGCATGGCAGTTCTATGAGGAAAGAAATATCTGCAATCAGGGAGAAGAGCTTTCCCTGAGATGTGTGTGAAGTACACCGCTAGTAGGGTTTCCTGGTGGAAGGAAGCTGAGTACAGCAAAGCGTGAACGCTGTTAGTGCTCTCAAGTGAGGCTTGGATACAGAAAAGCTTAGGAACCTTTTGTCTTTTTCAGCTTACGGAAACTTCCTCAGGATACATTTCTTTCTACTGTAGAAAAGATGATCTTATAGGGTACCGTGAGTTTGTTTTTCTCTTTGGTCTTTTGTTTTGCCAATTCCTATTGCTGTTCTGACACTTCTTTATATTGCCGTATCTTCCACATGCAGTTCACTAGTGTCTTATTTTTACCAAGGTGGTTTTTAATATAGAATGTTGAACACCATCTACCTCCAGCTGCATAATCTCTTTGATCTCAAAAGGTAGTGGTCAGATAGTACTTTAAAAATACCAATTTGCACCATTTTGTAATGATTTTATCTTCTGTGCATCATGGAAAAAAAAAACAAACTGAGTTTTCAGAATTAGGGTGATGCCTACCTATATTGCATAATGATTCTAAACTTCACAGGCATCTCTTGAAATCATTCCATTTCTTGCTTCATTATAGTGACTAACTTCCAAAATACTGAACTGATTGCTTCTCAGACAACGTGTAGGAACCCTCCTGCTCCTGGCCCAGTTTTCATAAAGTTGAATGAAAGATTGTTAACCTGGTGCTATAGCTCTACATGGTAAATGTGTCCTTTCTGAATCAGAAGTTATGGCTGTGGCAACTTGTTTTGTTTAACAATAAAACTCATCTCTTATTTTTATACTTTGTCAGAATGAAAGATTAAACCAGTTTTAAAAAACACAGTCCTTTTTCTACAGCAGGTGAGCCACCTGCACCACATCAGAATGGAGATCAGGAGTATGTGATTTACAGAAAGCTGCAGAGCCTTCGAAGTCATTGAGGAGACAAATGGGTTGGCGTTTTGAGTTAAAATGTAACGTAACCTGGCAGATGAGATGACTGAGTACAGCCAACTAAATCTGTTTTGTGGGTTCTTTTTTTACTTAGGACTTGAGTAAGGATGCCTTAAAAAATAACTATGGATAAGTATATTAAAGTGCGAAAGATTGGAGAAGGATCCTTTGGGAAAGCGATTCTTGTCAAAGCTAAAGAAAATGGCCAACAGTATGTTATCAAAGAAATAAACATCTCTAAGGTGAGTGATTATAGCTAGTTACTAATCTGTTTTTTTGTATTCCTCTTCTCAAAAATTATTTTTTTCCTTCCAAAGATGTCAAATAAGGAGAGAGAAGAATCAAGGAGAGAAGTTGCTGTATTAGCTAACATGAAACATCCAAATATTGTCCTGTATAGAGAGTCATTTGAAGGTAAGATTAATTAATACAGGAGAACCTTAAGTAATGATAGGAAGTGACTGTGCACTGCCTGTTGCATGTGGTGTAAAAGCCAGTGTGTTTTCTCCGTTTTGGTGGTCTTCTCCATTCTTCTATCACTTGCTTCAGTTCTTTTTGGTGTTATTTTTTTCAACAATTCCCCTCACATTTAAAAATAATAATAAAAGTGCAACGGTTCATTAGAAATATCCATGTGTCTCCATTACATGCATCAGTTTTGGCTGATGTTTACATGAAAGAGTTATGTTCTCCTTATTTCTCCAGCGCGTAAGTCTCCTTGAATACTTATCTATGCCCTGACAACTAGAACGCTTGTGTGTGTTAAATATGAGTGTGTCTAAATTTGGGTGTTGATCACCTAGCAAGAGCAATTTTATCTTCAGGGTCTTCGGGAAGTACAATCATATCATTGCTTTCGGAGGTGGAAAACTATATGAAACCATTTGCTTCATCATGCTGTGAAGGAAGGAGAAATATAATTCCACATTGGTTTTGCAGTGCATGTTTTGGGACATGAGCAGAACAGATAAGAGATTCCAAGAACCTATCATATAGGTTAAAATACCTACTAAAACCCCTAAATATTTTTTGAGGTTCTGTTTAAGAACATTGCTCTTTTCTCCTTTCCTTCCCTTCTGTTGACTTTCCTATGTCTTTTGGTTGGAGGCTTTTATTTTTTCTACTCATTAAATTAGAATTTTGTGCCATACCCATGTTGCACAGCCATAGTCTTCTGGTTTATAAGTCCACGCTTCTGTCTTCTCTGCAATAGAGGTCTATTGTTTTAAACTGCTATTTTTTTCTTTTTTTCTTCTTACAAGGTAGATCCTGTAACATGTAGTCCGTAATATTTCATGTTGCATCTTTATTTCTAAAACACAGTGACTTTGAACGTACTTGTTTGGTTTATAAAAGAGGATAATATCAGGACCAGGTCTGCCAGAAATCCAGACTGCTAGGATCATCTGTTAAAGTAAAACTGATTATAAAGCTTAACCAAGATACAAAAACTGTAAGCACCACAGAGAAATCCTGGCTTTGATGGTTTGAAAGACAGATTTCAGAAGCATTCTGTGGGAGTGAAATTCAATTAATTAATCAATTAATTTTGAGTTTTTCTTTCAAGCAGCATGTGATTGATTTTATGCATTTATTCAGCTCATCTCAAAATCACACCAAATGCGTGAGTAGTGCAGTTCTTGTGGTTTTGGTAACTTTTGCTTCTGCCTAACCTCTAACCTCTTTTTCTGTCAGTAACTGGAAAAGATGGTGTTGGGGAACAAAACTGTAACTCTGTATGAAATGTGTATGTTCGTACCTCCTAGTGGAAACTTGCATAGGCTTTTTGAAAGTCTTCCCAAATTTCATTCAAAAATAAGAAACTAAAGTTTTTCCATCTGTTGTTGTCTGCTGCAAGTTTTATAACTGTTCTTCAGTCTCTGAAGTGAACTGCATGTCTGATGTGAAAGCTGATGATCATCACGGTCTTGTGCCTAGTGTGAGTAATACCTTGCCCAGGTAAAACTCCAGGAAAGAACGGGGCAAATAGAGGCAGCTACCTAAATTAGAACTTAGGATCTCTGTTTTTAGGGTAGGAGATTTATTGGATGTTTGAAAGCAGGTTGAGTTGAAGAACGGTTTTATATCACATTCATCAAGTAACACCTTTACTTTCATAGTGGTTTTGAACTTTGTTTAGGGGCATTTGTTCAGCAGCTGACATTTTTTTTCTCTCCATATCGAAGTAGTCCTATCAGAAATAGCAAACTTATGTTGTGAAACTCAAAATAATAAAAGCATTTTACTTGAAGGTTGAAAAAAGGGACAAATAAATAATCTCTGAATCTACATGTGAAAAGGTTAAAATTTTTGTGGCTTTTTCTGCAGCTACAGGGAAGATATTTGGGAGGTTATGAAAAGATGGATTTTTTTCTTTTTTAAATACTTTCTTTTATTTTACAGAAAATGGCTGTCTCTATATAGTGATGGATTACTGTGAAGGAGGAGACCTGTTTAAAAGAATAAATGCCCAGAAAGGAATCTTGTTCTCTGAAGATCAGGTAACAGCAAACTGCTGTTGCGTGGTACTTTTTCACAAGTTTGAAATTGTTTCAGTTCAGCAGTAGCTGTGGTGGCTCAACTAAAAGGAGGTTCTCAAATCATAATTCTCATTGCCATCAATCACAGGAGTATCTAAAAAAAAAAAAGAATGCAGTTGAAATTTTTTTCTGCATATGTAAAATGCTTTAAAAAAGGTTATTTCTTGAGGAGTAAACCAAATTAAGAAATGAAAAATACTGAACAACAATATGAGTATTTTTAAACCTTTGAAATTATTTTTTCTGAAGTTATAATGCACAGGATTTCTGTTTTGTAATAATGATTTTCATTTATCAACAGTACAAAATAACATGCTTTTTAAGTATAATGAAGTGAAATATGGTAACATGAAGTTGAAAAACGTTGGAAATATACTAGCAGGTTTTTCTTTTTTTCCACGCTACTGGCTATAAAGTCGTTTGTACTATGGGAGAATTTGAAATAAATGGGAGGATTTTGTGAACAGATTTAATTAAATTATGTCAAAAATGTTTGTCAAATTAATCTTTTTAGTGGGAACTGACGTATGGTTCCTTATTTATAAATTGATTCTATGCATTTGTGTCTGCATCTGGTAGGATCTCAATTTACCTGTGATCAGAAAGGCTTAGTAGTCTATTAGGTCTATTGGTGATATTTGGAATAGGGTAATCATGAAACATTTTGGGTATAATTTATAAAACTTCGTTTTTCTAATTTGGGCTCACTTTTACAAGAATAACTTTGCGTGGAAAAGTGAAAATTACACCTTGTGCTGTATGGTTACTTTTACAGGTGTGGAGTTCTAATTTGGGAATGTGAAACCACTATTCAGTTGGAAAAGTTTTGCAGTTAGTCGCTTTTTATATTGGGATTTTTAGAAATTTACCAAAAAAAGTGGGAGTTTGTTGGCTTGTTCGTAATCTTCTAGTTGTTTATTGTTTGTTGCTTTTGTCACCAAAATTGGTTTTGTACTATTTTTCTTTTTAAGGCAAAATACATAAAATTATTGTATGGTAAAAAAGTGTTTCTGTAAACGTCATTGTGGCTTTCTAGGACTCTTGGTTGATTCAGTGACAGCAAGTATTTTATTGGTTACAGCAGAAGTATAATCTTAAATGTGCAAGTTCTCTGTTAAACATTTTAGCCAATCAAATTCATATTGCATACTTTTGTGTGGTTTATAATATGTAATGAAACTCACAATGTCAAGCTTCATATCTCATTTGGGTAGTGTGCATCTTCCATTAAGAAGTTGGCATTATAGTGACAGAACTGTTAGGTTTTTGATTAGTCTACAGTAGACAAATTTGTGGCAAGAGGGTAAAATCTTGAGTTATAAAACTGATCTGATAGTATCTTCAGTTATGTAACTGGGGAAGCTTTCAGATAAATAACAATGCTGATATTGCATTTTCTTCTGTGCATAGATTCTGGACTGGTTTGTACAAATCTGTTTAGCACTAAAACACATACATGATAGAAAAATCTTGCATCGGGACATAAAGTCACAGGTATGTAGGTAACTGTTTTTTAATGGAATTTACTTCCAAAGTGATTGCAGTCATATCTTGCTAGTGTAATTTGGGAAATTATGGAAAAGAGCCTTTTTATGTAAACACTTCTAATACTGGAAACACTTTTTTTTCAGAATTGTCTGGAAGAAATTTATATATTTGTACAAGCAGATAAGGCTGTTTGATGAAGCTGCTAGAGTGTTACAATTCTGTGTGGGGACAGAAAAGGTTATAATTTAGAATGTATGATAATGTTTTCTTTAATTTTTATGAAGTAGGACTAATGCAAGTCTGGTGTTTCATAGGAGTCAGTAGCACTACTGCTAGTGACTGCAGGGTGATTGAATGGTAGAGAAAACTCTGTTCTTCCTCAAACATGTTGAGAATAAAAACCGCGCGATTGTATGAATGTTCTAACTCACAGACTTCTTAAAATTTCTATGTCAAGAATATATTTTTAACCAAAGATGGAACAATACAGCTGGGAGATTTTGGGATCGCCAGAGTTCTTAACAGGTAACTCCTTTTTGATGCTGTTTTTGCTGGCTTAATCTGAATCACTTCGATCTAGGAAAATACAATCAGTGCGCTTCGTGTGAGTTGACTACTTAACATTCGTTCTTGTTTTTTCTTAGTACTGCAGAGTTGGCTCGCACTTGCATAGGAACACCGTACTATTTGTCACCTGAAATATGTCAGAACAAACCTTACAACAATAAAAGGTATAATAAGCATCTTAGTAAACATTTTTGGTAAGGAGAAGAAAGTGAGTTCTAAAACTCTAAAGCTGTTTTAATGATATGATGGTGAACAGCCATTAGTTCATCTGTTATGCAAGAAGTTACGGAGTCTCATTGTAGGAGTAGGACCTTAGTAGGTCTGTGCAATACAAAGCAATGTGATGCACAGAAAATTTAGCTTAATGTTCTGAGTTCTGCATCTTGCCATGTTCTTAATATGATGCTGCGTTTTCCTATCTGCACACTAGTTCACTAGTTGTGCTGCCTTAATTTATGCATTATGAATGTTAGGGATGAAATCACAAATGCAGTAATTGGCTTCTCTAAGCACATTCAGAAATAGGTGGCTTGGTTTGCTTCAGATAAGAGTTGTACAGGTACTTTGCTTAGACGTTTGCACTCCTGGCAGTAGGTTGTATCTGGTAACAGCGTCCCTAATGTGATTAAAATGGTCATTGTGCTGCACTAAGCTGCTGCATCCATTGCTGTGTGTGCCTTATAGTAATTTCAAATGGTTTCTTAAAAGATAAAAATTACAACAGTTCCTTGTCCCTTACTTTATCCTACAAGGGATTTATTATCCCACAGTAATCTAACCATATTCTGTAATCCTATAATGAGTGTGGGTGGTTAAGCCACTGTTAAAACAGAGGAAGAGAAAACTTTGGGACTATCATTTGCTGAATTAGGTGGTGAGTTTTGTGTTGTTTTTTGTTTGTTTAATTCAAAGACCTCAGGCAAATATAACTATTTAAAGAAAAAAAGCCTTTGTCTATATTTTATCTAATTTCTCTGATTGGGGTAGTTCAGGTGAGAAGATCTGAATAAAATCTGGAGCCAAAATCACCTCCTTGTTTTCAGGTTGGCCTTATTTTTGGTTATTGAATTCTTTTCTTGTTCATGCTTGTGTGGTTCGGGGTGGAAGAAGTACCAACAAGGGAGCTTGTATATATTAAAAGTGCAGCCTTTTCCTTTTCGAAGATGCCATTCACGTATGAAAGTTACTTGGCAATGTTACACCTAGAGCTAATTCTTAAGATATGTTCTCTTTGGTTTAGTGATATCTGGGCCCTTGGTTGTGTTCTCTATGAAATGTGCACACTTAAACATGCGGTGAGTTGAAAATTCTTATGTCTTTAAAAGTACAGTGATTTCAAATGTGAATTTTTCCTGCTATTAAGCAAATATATTAATTTCTCCTAGATTGTGTATGAATACTTGCAGACAATTTTTACAACTGAATCACTAATGTGTTTGACTTAAAGATGCTACCTAACCTAAAAACAAATTACCTTGAACATTTTAATCTCTTCTTCCTATACTGAACATCATTTTACATCTATATTTTGGTTCATGCCAGTTTCTCCATAGATCTTGGCACTGTATATTTCTTTTCAATGTAGGTTTCTAATGAACTGTGTCAGCTGAAAAAATTGTTCTGTGTTGTAACAATCTATACTGTGAATAGTGTTCCTTTCTTTCAAAAATGTGACTTTTTCACTGAAGATCTGAATTTGGATTGTCAGCTTTTGTGTAGATGGGTTAATATGTTTATGTTTAGAACAGGAGTAATGAAAGAGTTGCCTACCTCGCCCCCTACTTCCCTGCTGCCACGTGTGTGTTGTTTTGAAAAATATATCTTTATCATCCATTTTCCGGTTAGGAAGGGAAGGAAAAACATGTTTTTTCTGTCTTGTTTTGGGTTTATTTGTGGGGTTTGTTTTTTTCTTTTAGTACCTGTTCCCCTCAGAAGGGAGTCGCCTACAGATATAACCATCTTCTTCATCGTTGTGGTGGTTGTGATAGAGAGGTTTGCCTTTCTGACCCTGGCAACACCTTGGGTGTAGGTGGACCATCAGCCACATCATCCATCGACTGGTCTTCCATATCCAAAGCCTCACACATATATCATATCTATATTAGGATGTATTTATAATCAGAATACATGTCAACAGATTATTTTAAACTGCTCATGTAAACTGTTGATGGTGTTGAAAATTTGTTTTGATGTGTTGAGGTAAGGGAAGGTGTGGTGGTGTTTTGTTTTCCTCTTCATGCACCCTTGCATGTGGACAGACAGTAAGTAATATGTAGTGACCCTTTTCTTTCTTATGTGATACAGTTTGAAGCTGGTAACATGAAGAACTTGGTACTGAAGATAATCTCTGGACCTTTTCCTCCTGTTTCTATGCATTACTCCTATGACCTACGTAATCTACTCTCACAGTTATTTAAAAGGAATCCTAGAAACAGACCATCAGTAAACTCCATATTGGAGAAAAGCTTTATAGCCAAACGGGTTGAAAAATTTCTTACACCACAGGTATGGAGTTCGCTTTAATTCCAGTTTTGCTATAAACATCATCGGACTTTTATTTTTATTTATTCCAATATTGATGTACAACATGAGAAATTGGAGTAATGGTATTCCCTACAGCTTTTATAGACACTTTCAGTTGGGGAAAAAGAGTTTTACTATAAACAGTAAAGAAGAATCTCAAGTTACTTAAGTGGTTGGTAGTTTCCACAAGCAGATTTAAAGTGGCGTTTTCTTAAGTGCACTTTGTGTGTTTTTCAATTCAGTGAGGAATTAGGAGCATGATGTTGATTTGTTTAGATATGCATTTTTTCATGAAATGATGCTGTTGGTGACTTCAGCATTGCTACTTCATCATTGTTTCTTCAATCCATGTTTTGTTTGCCATTTGGAATGGCCAGAAGGCGTGTTCTATGAAATATTGCTAAGTAAACACATCTTTAAATTTCTTGATTTTTAAATGTCTCAGGTGTGTATAACCTCAAAGAAGTTGCTTACTATTCTATTTAGAATCTGTTATTATTCATGCATTCATGCCCTTTTAATATAAATCTAATCAAGAGAGGTTAAGATTAACAAGTGAATAATAAGGTGACATGAGGTAAATAAATATAGACAGAGAAAGGACATGGAGGAAATAAATGCAAAAGGTGACCTCACTAAATATAAAGAATTCCAATGGATGCTAACTCGCAACTAAAGGAATTTCACCAGAAGACCATGTATAATTGGAATTTCAGTTGTATGTGAAATAGACTTTCAACTTTTCACCATCCCTGGAGGTGTTTAAAAGGCAGGTAGGCGAGTTTCTTAGGGACATGGTTTAATAAGGGGACAGGTACGGTTGGACTCGATAATTTCACAGTTTTTTTCCAACCAGATGATTCTGCGATTCTAACTAATAATAGTTGAGATTAAATTCCCATTGAAAGCTCAGATTCAGACGTATTTATGCAGAAGTTTGCTGTAACTTTTGCTAGTTCGATCTGACTTTTATTTCTGATAGCTAGAATGGATATGAAGTTTTTATTTTAAATTAGTGAGGCAATGTATAGTTAGCATTAGACTTCTACCAGATGATGATACTAATTTCTCCTAGATTGTGTGTGAATACTTGCAGACAATTTTTACAGCTGAATCACTAATATGTTTGACTTAAAGATGCTACCTAACTTTAAAAACAACAAAAAAACCCTACACCCAAAAAGCATCACTTAATAAATGTATGTGTCACTGGTACATTTGTATTCAGCCAGAGGTGGTCATTCTGTGACATTCTGTGCCTGTTTTCTTTGTTTCATCCATAGCTAATTCCTTAGTCTAGACTTAAGAGATCTTCCATAGCTGACATTAACATTTTGTAACTGTTGCTGAAATCCAACTCTTAAATGACAGGAAAAGAGTACCAGTTTTATATAACTTTTCTTAATTTTCATAGCTACTAAGTTAAAGAGTGGATCTAAATTAGCATCAATTAAAAAAAAAGGTGGCTTTTTGAAAGGTACTGAAGAGTCATATTTCTTTTCTGTCAGCAGCTGTGTTATCATGGAAACATCACACTTGAGTTGGTACAGTTTAACACCCAAATAAAAGCTTCAAGATAAATATCATTAGTAGGAAACTATTCTGGTGTGTTACATCTTGCTTACAGAATATTTTCAAGACAGACTCTACTGGTTAAAAAGCTTTTCTTCCATCATTTATAGAGTCCGAAGTTCTGTGCTTTGGTTCTTATTTTTTCAGTTTCCTCAGCATCCATTGAAAGCTGACTGGTAGCCTCTAGGCAAATCAAAATAATCTGAATATTTCAAGACCCTTTAAAGACAGTTCCTTAAAACCTTGTGGTTTGACAACTGTTCAGTTAGCATTGCTGTCATTTGTTGTCAGAACTTTAAGTACCATGTTCCTGGCATGTTCCAGCTATAGAAATGTCATCTGTAATATGGCCGTTATCTGTCTGAAAGTAACTGTACTGTTGTTAAAAATACCTTTGCAGTTCCCATCCTTTGAATATTCTGTACTGGTAGCACCAGTTGTGGCACTCAGATTCAGCAAAAAGTTTGAGAGTAGGATGTTAGAAAATGATAACGTAGAGCTGGCTCAGCTAAAAGGCAGTCTCACTCTACATCCTGTGGGCAGTGAACATTGGCTGTAAACAATGCCTGGTGAGGCATGTAAGAACAAGGCAAGCTTACATGTCCTTACTCCATAATGCTCTCCCAGCCTTCATCTTTTGTTGTCTCAATTGCATCAGCTCAGGAACCATCTTCTTTTGTGTTGAGTCATCCTCAATGGATCTCTCATCCATGAGCTTATCCGATTTCTCCTTAAGCCTGTGTAAGTTTTTATGAATACTGTGAAATTTCACAGATCTGCTACTTGTTGTGGAAAGCATCAACTTTGTTTATTCTAATAAATTCAGTTGTGCCCCACTTTGTATATTGGTTATTATCATTTGTTGCCCTGATATGTTTCTCTGCAAAATCACGCATTGTTCTAGACCTGTCACATTCTCAGTCACCTTTTTATAGGCTAAAGAGCAAGTTTATGTGTTTTTTGTACTGAAGCTTTCAATTATTCTTTCTGCTGCTCTTTGAATATTTTTCTTTTCAACTAAATGGTTTTTGAGGTATTGGGTTCAGAACTACACACAGTATTCGAGCTGTTGGCCTATTCATGTTTGAATGTTCTTTGTCTAGACTCCATTTTTTTCGTTTTCTTCTATATTACAGCTAGCTCATAAATGAGGTAACGTGTGCCACCCAGACGTCAGACTACATTGCTTCTTTAAAATTATTTGAGTAATTGTGCCAAAAATGTTTGAAAATACTGAATCCAGCTTCATATTAATATTAGTGATACTAAATTAAATAAAGTTGAGTATTCATTTAAATTTAAGTTACAGTAAATACTATTAGTTAGATGCTTACTGAAAGTGGCAGACCTCTCTGAAAAGGAGTTCTTTGTAGCTTCAGCTGTAAATACTGTTGGCTAACTGTTCAACTTTTTGTTTAGCTTATTGCAGAAGAATTCAATCACAAAATCTTCCAAAAGTTTGGACCACATGCTGCACCAGGTAAGTAAGGTGGTCTTGCTTTCAGCTCTGGCAACATAGTGTATGCAGCTTTGTTCTTCTGGCATGTTTTTTGGCATGTTCCTACCTCTGATTCTAGGAGTTTCAGGGGAAAAAAAAAAGGAGAGAAGCAATTTCCCCCCCTCCCACAACAGAGCTGAATGTATGTTGAGTACAAATGATGCAAATAAAAACTATGGTCCTGTAATATTTTAGGTATAGTTTTTCATTGTGCAGTATGCTGTGCTTCCAAAATTTAAGGAGACCATAAGGAAATAATTTATATGTTGTTATTGTATGATTTTTTTTTCCCCTTACTAATGACAAATGAGAAGTACCATTTCTTGTAAAAATGTGGGAGGTTTCATTAGAGATTCCAGGATTAAGCTCTGATTTCAGTCCAAATCAGCAGAATTTCTACTACTAGTAGCAAAATAGATGATGATTCATTTTGTCAAGATGATATTAACATACTTCATTTTTTCTGCATTAGTTTACCCTTTTTTTCCTGCATTTTCTTCCCCTGTATTTTATTTACTTGTAATTACTTGAAGCTGTGGCAAGTGCTTTTTTCTTTTGATAATGTTGTGTGTTTCACTGCATCGGGCTATTCTGTAGTAAGAAAGACCTGCTAACACAGAATCAAATCACAGTACTGGCATATTTTCCGGAACTCTACAGGGAAAACAATATCCCTGAAGGCCATGGACACTCTTCTAGACCTCTATTCTGCTGATGTTAGTGTTGCAAGTTGCAGTCCAGTGCTGTTTGTGGCAGGAGGCCTGTCTCTCCATTCATAGAATCCTTCGGTTGGAAAAGACCTCTGAGATCATCAAGTCCAACCACACTCTTCATCTGCTAGACCATGTCCCTTAAAACTCATCCATTAGGAGAATTTTTTCTTGTGTTCATGACAGCTGGATAATAAAGCAAGCCAGCTGAAACAAGCTTCAATTTAAAGTGCTGAGAGTGAAAAGCTCAGGGATTGCGTTCTGCTGTCTCTTACCAAGCATGAAATTTAGAAGAGCTATTTTGCACAGCTGGGTATATTGCACTTATGCATCAGCTCATGCGGATGAAAGTTGAGCAGTTCAACCATTTTCCTCCAGCTTTGCTGTTCCAAGACCTTGGGAAGGGGCTGTATGTTACACTGGCCAGACTGGATAGTTTGTTTTTTCTTTTTAGCTAAAAGACCAGCTCAAGAACAAATGCTGGCTTCAGTTGCACCAACTCAGAAAATTACAAAACCTGCTGCAAAATACGGAGTGCCTTTAGCAATCAGGAAGTCTTGTGATGCACCTAGAAAACCTAATGAGAAGAAGCTGTTGGCTAAATCTAGACAGGTAAGAAGCTGAGTTACTTAAATTGAACAGTTTTGTTCATACTTAATTCAAAAGCTATGAAAAAGCTGTGCATTCCTTTTCAAAACGTCTTTTATGTGGACACATGCTTTTGCAGAGAAAGTAGTAGCAGTTTAAATGCTTGGCTTGCTTCATTACTGATTTTTGTTGTTGTTGTTTAGTTGGTTTTAGTATAATGATTTATGAGGACTGCAACCTTAGATCTGGTTTCTAATTCCACTGCAGCATTAGATGTGTGTTGCATGTTTTCAGTTCCTTTGTTGGTGTTGACCAGTCTTAGAAATATTGGAAGTCTGTCAGTCATACCAAGATCATTCACAGTGGATAAGAATGTTTGCATCGTTCTTCCTTTTCAAAAATAGTCTCAAATGTTCAAAGCAAATTATAGAAAGCTTTTTTAGTCATTTTCTATAATGTTGTCAGCTGAAGAAATTGTGTAATTGGAAGAGGAGTTTCCCAGACTTAATTCATGAGCTAATGAGAAACAGCCTTCTGTATACCTTCATACAGTACTTTTGATCTTTCTTTCATCCATCTTCTCTGTACTCCTTATTGTATAAAACTTTTTTCTCTCTTTATTCCTTTAATTACTGCATGACTGGGAGATGTTTATGATACAGCTAGTTTTGAGCTATATGTGCGTGCCGAACAACTAGTGACCAAGAAGCTCTCATTTCAGCAAGAGAACAAATTCAAATTTTCTTCTGCTGAAGCAGTATTTTTGGTAGTGGTGGGTTTTTGTGGGTTTTTGGTGTAGTTTTTTTTCTTCTTCTCCCCATGGCACTTCAGGGAACGTGATATTGAGATCTCTATCAATCTCTCAAATTTCATAGTTGGATAGAAAATTATCTTTGAGATATAAATTATCCTTGAGGTTCAAAAGTTACCGGTTGTATAGGGAAAATCTCACTGATCATGCAAGCTTGGTTGGCTTGTGATGCGTAGTTTGAAAAAGGAGAGCGAGACGAAAGTAGCACACAGACTTTTTGTGTGTTCTTATAAGACCTAGAGGTTTTTATGTTTTAAGGCCTGGTTGCACAACCATTTGCTAGTCTGCTGCTCTTTATAATTAGTTTCACCAGCCAGCGCTGATCCAACTTGCAAAAGGCTCTCAAAGTGGCAGGTTAAAGACTGAGGAAATATTCTCTTGCTGCATGTTACGAGTCAGAAACACTGCAATTTTTAGATATATTTTTGTGAGGATTGTACCTGGTGACGGAGGATAAGATTTAGGATAGAAACAATGGCTACAGTGTAATATAAATTTTCTTCTCTTTGCTGTTTTTCCAGGGTAGTCTGAGCTTGCAGCTTTCAACTGGCTTTTCAGAGGAGTGTGTGTGTAACCTAGCATCGCCTCTAGTTTAGTGATATTACCTTAACTCACTGTAATTGAACTGCATTGACTTAAGTCTCTAAAGGCTTCCCTCTTCTGAAATACCTGATTTTACCATGCTTATTTGATAGAATTTTAAGTCATCAAAAGAAAATATTATAACTCTCTTTTCTAGTATTATCAGAAAAAAAGTGCTTTAAAATGCTTTAAAAGTAACCATCACTTTGAGAAGATTAGAGTAAGCATCCTAGTAGCTGCTTCTTCACTAGATATTCAATAGTGGCTCCATTCTCCTCTTCCATAGGTAACAAGAGTTTTGTTTAGAGTTACCCAAGTGAAAGAGCCTAAGGATAATCTAGTCCTCCAAATAGAAGAGAATCTTAGTATCTAGGGACAGTCAAAGACTTATAATGGGAAAAGATTGTAATGTGGAATGATATTGCCAGAGAAGAAAAATTAGGACAAACCAGTTTTTAAAATTACCATCTTCACCTTTCAAGACAGCTTTTAGTAGAGGATGAACAAGTACAGTAGCATTTACCTCTAGATTCTAGCAGTATTTTTCATGGGTAATTAATTATTTTAAACCCCCTTTTGCAGATACTGAGTTGTTGGTTTAAGATTTTTCTTTTTCAGTTGAAATTTTTCTCACATTCTGGCATCGTGCTGCCTAATTTGAAGTTTCATCTTTTATCCAGGCCTTTCCAACTTCAGTGAAGAAAAGGAATCCAGGAGAAAAAGTAGAAAAATGTTTGAGATATCACAAAATCATGTGTTCATTTTCAAACTAAATAAATGAGATGTCCAGAGCAAGAATGACAAAATAAACCCTCGAACCTTTCTTCCTTGCCTTTTTTCCCCTAAACATTATGTACCAGTGACTGGTTTTTTAATCTTCAGGGACACACACCAGCAATTGGAGCACTAAACCTGTTTTGACAGAGACTCGACAGCGTAATGGCTCAGTAATAAATACCGAATTATATGCTTATTTTTCAGGAACCTTCAAAAAAGAAAAGGCTAGAATTACCTGAAAAAGAAAAACGCCGGAGAGATCAGGTAGACAAGATTCTTGAGACTTTCCTTTTCCAACTCATAGTAATTTTAATGAATTATCTTGTGGTGTGTTGTGTTGTGTTGCATAAGAATATGGAGCAGTTTGTTTTCCCAGTTACTAAACATGTTTAATCCTTACACATTGCAGATCAGTTTACTGAAGGCAGATGAAATGAGAAGATTGGAAAAAGATAGGGTAAAATATGTTTAAAATGTATTAATAATGAAGTTCAATTTTTTGCTTAGTGATTCCTTGAATTATGTTTTCCTGTATTGTTTTCTCCTTCAGATGGAACGAATAAACAGAGCCAGGGAACAAGGATGGAGAAGTGTGCTTGGTTCAGGTGGAAGTGGTGTTAAGGTTGGCAGCAGATGCAGAAATGTGGTGTAGTCTGTTCCCCCCACTTTTGGTTATCTGGCATGGTCTTCTCTATTCAGAAAGATCTGCTTTTGGAGGTCACTTCTTGGGGCTGCCCATTATTAATCTATGGATAATTTGAGAGAAACTGTATAACAGACTCTTCCCTGGCTCTTTGGAGATCATGTGCAGTTTTCATTTTAAATACTTACTAAATTTCTGTATCTCTTCTCTTTCTGCCAGTAATGGTTTTCATGCACCACTTTCTTTTTTCCACTTCTGCTTTTGCTCCTTCTCTTGTGCTGAATCTGTGCATGAACAGCTTTTTTCACATTCAAGTTTGTTCTTGAATTCTTTTGTTGAAATCTTTTTCCAGGTTCTCATATTGTAATAATGGACCTCTTCCCCAGTATTAAAACAACTGTTCTAAGCATTCTTTGTTATTTAGCAACATAAATGTATATGTATACTGATAAGTTGTTCAGGTGAGGGATAAAAGAATCCTGAGTATATCTAATTATTTTTTATGAAAGCAGTAAACTCTTTAGCCATTCAGTTCTTACATAATTTAATTATGTGATTTAATCTGATTCTTATGACAGTTTCTTTTTGCTTGCTTGTGTGTCATAGTTTCATGGAAACACAGCTGTTCTGGGAAGCAGTCTCATGAAGTTTGAATATAAAGGTCTGGGCACTTTCATCAAACAGAGCCAGTGCAGGAATTTAAGTATTGCTGTGGTGTAAATCTATTTGACAATAGAAAAGGGATTAAGCCACAGCTTGTTGTGGTGGTAGTGAGTCTTACAAAAATACTTTGCCTAAATATGTATAGTCAGCTTTTCCTTAAACAAACTCTGACTGAGCAGTAGTCAAAATGAATAGAGGCTTTATTTTTTTGTTCCTTGTACAAGAATGAGGAACACACAAGCACTTGACCAGGTTTCACTAAGCTACTTATTAAATACATTGTTTTAAAATAGATGTAATCTTTGTATGTGTGCCACAAGTCATATAACTAAAGCTCAAAATATAAAAGCAAACTTAAACATACCAGACTTTAAACACCACCAGGTGCTAATTTAATGGAAAAATCAAAAAACATAATTTTGTTCCTGTGCTGTCCTTCTCTCTTTCTGGTGATGAAACTGGCAGGCACAGATGTGGGCTTTCATACGACACAATATGTCAGCATTGCCATGTTTGGATCAGGGGTATATATGTTCCTGAAAATAGTCATGTTTCTGTTTAACAGAGAATTTTATTGCAAGGTCCCGAGTCATAGCAAATGTATAAATTGTTCTGTTGTAGCTGGTGTAAAATGTCATAACAAATACACTTCAAAAATCATGGAAATGCCTTCTCCAGATAGGGCAGTTCAGTACAAATCCTACTGCAGGCTGCTAGGTTATCATCACTCCAGGTTTCCACACACTATTACAGTATTCTTGACTTCATTATCATTTCCCTTTCTCCAACATGAAAACACTGTCCAGGAACTCCTTGATGATGATGTTGAATAACATTGTTCAAGCTTTCCAACAATGCAAGTCATACAGCCTCTTGTGAAGGCACAGCAGAGTCATGCACTGCATGATGTTCTCCTGTTGTCATTTGGGATTGGTTGCTGGCACCTGTTTCTGAGGGAAAGTAGGGAAAGAGGTAGCAGGGATTTGGCTTTGGGCTTGTGGTTCTAGCAGGGGCTGTAACTGTTCAGTCCCTGGCTTCATAGCATTTGTCTGGAGATTGATAGTACTGTTCCTTTAGGTAATCCTTTTGAAAACTGAGATCTAATAGTGATAGGAGAACCCTTTAACAGTGTCTAAAGCAAGACTTTATCCTCTGTTTGTGGAAACTATAGTCTCTTACAGTAAATTGTACTTACTCAGATGAACAGCATACCTGCGTATTTATTTGAACGCATGATAAATCTTTCTGATAGTATTTTATTGTGCAGATTATGGGTAGCTATTGATGGGTGTTGAGTCACTGAAACTCAGAATGTGGGTTAAATTCCATTGTCAAATATAATCTGTTCAAGACCATCTAAGTAGGCAATCTTAAACCTGTCACACCTGTGCTCACCTATTTGAATTTATTTAAAATACTTAAGACCACTCTGGAAGGAACATTAACTACAAACAAATTCCATAGATTCATTACTATGGGCTATTTGATTGCTTCCCACAGGTGTAAAAGGAACATTTTTTATGCATGTGCTGACAACCTTAACCTTGTTTTGCCAGTTTTACGTTTTCTGCATCCATCCCTGCCTACTGCTGTACACAGCTGCTTGTGATTTTTTTTTTTATTGTTTTCACGTGAAGGTTCTGTAGGAATTCTCGTTCTTTGAGAATAACAGAGGTAATTCACATAAAGCAATAGCTTGTAGTAGATGTTCCCCTAATCTGAGTTTTAGTAGGGAATTTTGGTGATGGAACCAAAATTATATGTTGGTAACAATGGTGATCCTCAGATGAATCTGTGCTTAATGCCATTCAGCAACCTGAGGAGTGTGCTTAACTATTTCCAGCTTAATGAAAAACAGAGTGTTTAACTACAAATCACTCATTAGTACTTCAGTTAGTACTTTTTAGCACAAAAGCTAAAAGTGATAAACTTTGATTTTTGCGATATAGAATGTCTGTCTCCAATTGCACATCAGTGGATTTGTTACCAATAATTTCCAAAATGTGTGACAGATGTCTCATGTATAACTAGGCTGTTATCAGAGGCAGTTAAAAATGGTGTGTTATTATAAAGTACTAACAGACAAGTAAGCTTTTAATTTATCTATCTTGTAGTTCATTAAAATAGGGGCATGCCAGGAATAAAGTTAGGACCCATTTGGAATTATTACAGGACGTATTAATGCATTTTTCTGCTGAAGAGGTGAAAATTTGAAGGCTTGTTAAAACCATCCTACCTCTTCTGATTTCCAGGCACCATATTATGGCGGTGGAGGTGGTGTTGGCCCTTTTCCTGTGTCTTCCAGAGGACAATATGAACACTATCACGCTATTTTTGACCAGATGCAACTGCAAAGGGAAAGCAATAGAGTAGCTGAAGAGAGGGAAGCCAAACTGAGGGCGAAAGTACAAGGCCGAGAAGTTGTTGAAAGGTATGGCTACCTCCCATTAGAAGTTGCATGTAGACTGCTTCAGATGAAAGTAATGAAAGTTACTGTACATATTTATCTACAGAGGAATTCCACCTGGAATACGTCCAGGAGTTCCTAAGGGGTCTGCAGGTCATCACCATTTACCTGATGCTGGTGCAGTTAGGAAAAAAATGAAAAGATTGAAGGAGGTGTCTAAACAAGCCAGTGCAAACAGGTTGGACTATGATAATCCATAAATCTGTCCCTATATGTTAGATTCTTGTTCTGTGTCTTGTTTTATTTAGTGGTTGAACATGTCTCAGAATCGCTTTTACCCATTGGTACCATGCTGTCTGTTTGTGTTAGTCTCTTGCAGACCACAATTCTTTTTAGAACCAATGGAAACCTGGGCTAATCCAATAGTAGAGAAAATTGATTACTAACAACGGGAACTAAATTAGATTTCTGCCAAAATTCTTGGCTTAAAGCAGTTGGAGATAACATTACAAACCTCCTCCTTTGCTTTTTTCATAGTTCCACTTTTTGTGTTACCTGCCAAGATACTTCCTTCTCCTGTCATCTCATTCTGACTGCCTTGTCTACATATGTGTTTGACTCCAGCACAGGGAAGTGTCTAGAATGCTCCCAGAATTGTTAGCCCTGTTTATTGATCAGTGGAAAACTTGCAGGACCTTTCTTTGTCAAGATGCAAATTCCAAGTGTTATAATGGTGTGCAGCTTCTAATTCGGTGATGTTTATTCTTTGCAATTACTATAAACTTAATATTTTATATATAAATGGATTGTAGAGAAATACATATATTATTTTTTTTTAAATATTTCAGTCTTTTAAGAAGCTTCTTCAAAACTTCTTTAGTCTCCTCCAGATCTGTTAATACTGCCTGAGGAACTGTCTGCATTTGTGAGCAGTAAATGGAAAAATATTTTTTTTTCCTACAAGTTTAGTATGTGAGCATTACTGACTAAATTTCCTAGAGGGATAGATTTTCTCATGCATTATTTAAACTTCTGATGTATCCTATGGGGTAAGAAAATAAATGCAGTTAATAGGAGAAAAAGGAAGTAGCCAAAGAAAATATTTGTTCTTCTAAACTAATTTTATTCACTTTTATGTTTTAATATAATATACTTTGCCTCTTTAGATATTTTTTTCTATTTTAAAATTTGCAGCAATAACATAGCACGTTTAACGGTGTTGTTACAATTTTGTAAGCTACAGGGTATATTTTATTTTCCTTATAGTAATTTGGACTGTTGTGCGTTACTTAATTCCTCCTGGTGCAACCCAGTACTGGAAAGTGTATTTTCCCAGCTGACGTAAATGCATATTTCAGTCTTCCTTTTTTATTTTCAGTGCTTTACGCAAAGCACCACAATCCCCAAATATCTCCTAGATTGGGAAACACTGCCTTGCACATTAACAATATTAAATGATACTTGACTGCCCTTGGGTAGACTGTTCTAAAGGTGTTAAAATTGAGAGGAACTATAGCAAAGTGCTGCAAATTACGAGTAACATGGAGATCAAGAAGAGAAACTAATTATTTCGCAAATACATGAGCTTGGAAGTACTCAGAATACTGTGCAGAAGTTTCAAAATAGGTAGAGGGTTCTTTTTCTGTTTATAAACTGGATTACCATTAGCCTTGAACTGAGTTGCAGTTTCTTAGCACTTAAAATGCAGTAAATATTTGTACTTTATTATCCAGAAGCAATTTTATTATCATAGCCAGCCTAACAGTATTTCTATTCTGCAATTCATTCTTTCAGCTGAAGGTGAAATATAAACATAAGCGTTCAGGACAGTTTTAACTCAAAACAAAGAATTTAAGTAATTGCCATTTTCTTAAGATAGTTAATTTAGAGCACATATTAAAGACGTTGAGAAAGTTGAAATCTTTCTTTCATATTACAGTACCGCAACTAGTGTAAAGCTTAGCATATTCAACATAAGCAATCTTTAAAACTTCTTTGTAGGATGGCAATGCAGCCCGGAAGAAACCTAGTTGAAAAGTTTGAGCAAAATGAGTCACTCTGCTGTAGAGAAGGGAAAACCATTTTCATAGAATTCAGTTGAAATAAGCCTTCCCTGTGAATTTGGTTTGGGACAAATAAGTTTGGGTGATTTTGCTTGGGAATCATCTCTCCTCAGATACTGTGTGCTGAGCTTCCACTGTATGACATGGATTTGGGCAAATTTCACTATCTACCCATTGAGTTCATATTTTGACTCACTACAGGATTTTTACTGTATACAAAGACTATTGAGTACATGTTTCTTTACCCCTAACACCTTACATGGATTGTCTTGCCTTTTCAGAGCAGCTGCAGGCATTTGTTTTATTGTATTAAAGTTATCTGTTTTCCTCTTAATGAATTGTAGCATATAGGAGTATTGAATTTCCTTGTTGCTTAGCGTGGGGCAAGAGGGGAGAGAAAAAACAAAATGCAAAGATTTTTATTACTGTGCTAATTCCTATAGGAATTACTAGCAATAACTCTGGTATTGCAAAATGATTCTTTCTTTAACTGTCTCAGCCTGATGAATTATTGCTATCGACTTATTCCAATTTATTCCTGCCTGTTGCTGGACCTCCAGTACTCCACAGTCAAATAAGGCTAGGGGAACTCTGAAAAGGGGATTGCCTCATTGTTCTACCCTTTGTTAGAATATCTTACACAATTTCTCAGTGTTGTTTTTTCATTTTTTAATAGAAAGCTTCCTTTGAATCCACTTTTAACCAGTTTGTCAGAAACTAGTTACAGAATGGTCATATATATGTACGAGACTACTGCATATGTAGGAGACTTGCCAGATGCTCAGCTAGAGTAACTTGAACATAGCCTTCTTGTCTACCCAAGCACGTCCCTGACCTGGGGTGGAACGTGAAAAAAAATCTTTTCTGGCTAATTCTAAGGTAGGAAAATTCATTCACAGTCCCTTTTAAAACAAACAGAAATCCCCCAAGAGCCCCTCAAGTGCCAGAACAGTCTGAGAATACTACCACTATATTAATTATCCAAGTGGTAGAAACTCTTACTCATACATGGGTCAATCGTGAAAGACTTCATTATTGACCTTACTAACAGGCTCCTGAAAGTAGTTTTTGCTCATCTTTAAAGGGAAACCTTAAAGGAAAACCTTAAAGGACTCTTCTTTTCCACAAATGATAATAATGAAACAAGCTGAGACATTTTCAGATATAATCAGACTAAGATTGTGTTCTGACATTCATTTTTGTTTTCATGACCAGGATACAGAAGAACAGTGTTTTGTTTTGTTTTTTAATTATTCTTTTAACGTAGTTGAGCCCTATTTTCCTCCATTTGGTAGATGTCTGACTTGTACTTCAGCTGATAAAAGGCATTTTTAAAGATGCCTTGCTCATAGAAAGTTACTTTTTTTGTGTGTGTCCTAGTTAAGATAAATGCAGGGGGGAGTGGTTTGAGTGTCATACATGAGAGGCTTTCATCTTGCTGTGTGTTGCAATTACTCAGGCAAAAAGGATGGATAGCTGCAGACAGAGCAAAGCAAGTTGAAGAATTCTGGCAACGAAAGAGAGAAGCCATGGAAAACAAAGCTCGAGCTGAGGGACACATGGTATGCAATCTGGTCTTCCTATGTGTTTTACTGTTTCAGCATGCTTTATGAGTCTTTGAAGTAGCATCACAACCATTAGATGCTGGGTAAATATTTCCCTTAAGTGTTAAAAAAAGAGGGAGAGAATGGGAGGTAGGTTTGGTAGTTTTTTTGCATTTTTGCTGTTGATTTTATTGAAATGTAACAGCATTGTGCAAAACATTTCTCATGATGGTAAATTTATTAGCAAAGGAAAATACCTTTTTTTTTGCATGTGTCAACTGAATATTATGAATTTTACAACATTCATTTACATTTTTTCTGTTCATAGCTTTAAAGCTTTGGTTAAAATTAAACTTAATGTATTATTTAGTAGCTTGAACCTGAAATGAAGTTTGATTAAACTGATAAAGGTAATGATCAGATACAGTAGTGTGTTCTATAAAAACACATTCTGCTTATTGAGAAGGTATTATGAAGAGCTCCATCGGTGTCAACCTTTACCCTTTAGAGATTAAGTCCTGGACAGTGCAATAAATGTTCTATATGCTTGCAGCTCTAAGTTCTGTGTTCTGTTAGGAAGTTTGTTTTACAGTAAAGATAGCTTGGAAGGGACTCATTTGCACAGGAGTTTGTGTGGTTGAACTATGTGTTATCATAACGTGGAGAGTTTTACTTTTTGAGTGCTTCTCTACACTATTCATATACAACTAAGTCACAATATCACTGTCAGCTCCTGAAAATAAACTGGCTGTGCTGACATTGCAGTGAGGTGAGATCACCTGCAGGTTTTCAGAATATCAGATCATAGTTTACAGCCAGGCTTTTCTTTCACTCATAGTAAACATTTCTTATATTCTTCAATTCACTGCTTTGATGGTGAAATATCGTTAGATTATTATAAATGTTTTAAAGCATGAGTCTTCCACTTTAAACTGTGGTTCTGTTTTTTAAAACCTCCAAGACCAGTAAATTATTTTGAAAAAATGAGCAATTCTTGATAAGACTGCCTCTTCTTAGACAAGCCCTTAGCAATACCTGCTTCCATTTTGTTCTCGAATTTGTGGGCATTAATGTAAACGTATGAGGTTAATTAATGCAACATAGCCATGTATTCACATGAAGTTTGTCTAATGCAGGGATGGCAAACACAAGGTCTGAGGGCTGAATATGGCCCTCCACCTTGTTTTATCCAGCCCAGCACCTTGTTTCTACCTGGCAGCAGCAGCACCGATCTCCTCGCCCTTGTGCTCCTGTTAGCGCCGGTCACATGTGCAGTGGGTGATGCGCGTTATGCTGCAGGATCAGGAGAATGGCGGGAGCTGTGAGTTGGACACCCCTGAGCTAATGTATTCAGTTGAGCCCAAATGTTTCATTCTTAGCTGGCTGCTGTAGTAAAACAGACTGGCTACTGCACAGTTGTAAAAGTAACTTTCAGATGTTGAAGACTTTTAACTCAAAACCAGTGTTCCAAATTCACATACTATCATTTGCCATTGATAGAAGACCTCAGAAGACCTTCTTTCTCTTACTGCAGGAAAACAATTTGACTTGCTGGCAGTAGTTCTCCTATAGAGATAGGACTATTGTCCAGACCATGATGATCTGAGAGGAGAAATCAGTAGGTATTATAAACTGATATGCAGATCTTGTAAGTCAAATGACTCACACTAATTTACGCTGCTTCAGTTAAATAGTCGCTGTTAATTTTAGGGGAGTTAAGTTGATGACACTTTCAGCCTCTTTAAGAGAGCTGCTGACCTAATTTGCTGCTTTACTGTAGCTGTGTGGCATTGCAAAACATTGGGTCCTCGTCTTTGAAAATTTTAATGGAGGCAAATGAGTAAAAGTTAACAGTCTGCAGAAACAAGGTCAGTTCTCAGAGATCTAGCTTCCAGTTTTTCTTGTGTAAGAGCAATGTTACAAATCACCATCAGTTTGATGAAAAAACATAGACTAACTTGGACGCTAGAGTGAAGAACAATGAGGCTTGAATAATGCTAGTTGGCTTTTGTAAAGCACAGGAACATGCAAAAGTTAAAAATAAAAACAAATATTTCCTGAAAAGATGAATGTGTAAAATGTTCCTTTCCATTCTGTATGACTTAATGCTCAAGCTGAAACCAGAATTCATGGAAGCCCCATGAACGTATGCTACTTCTTATCTACCGGGATGGTTCCTTTAATTTATTCCCTGATCCCCCAGTCACTAAACTGCAGAAGTGCAGAGATGTGCTGTTTCCTTCAATTACTGATTTTTTTGCTCAATCTGTCAGAGTTTTAAGCCAGTATATTTGGATTCAGTCCTCCCTATCAAGAGCTTAGCTGGAGTATTTACTTCCCAATGGTTCTCTGTACTCAAGCTTGAGGAGGCCAACACCCTATACTTTGTAAGGCAGGACGTCCATATAACTATCACATATATGCTTACTGTTTTTATTGTGTGTTGAGTTAACAAATCAAGATATTTTTACCCTGTTGAGCAGAGGGTTGTGGTATATCATGAACAAAATAATTTAAATATTTTGGATTTAAATCCAAGCAGGAAACCTGGAATTAAATGATTTTTGTGCTGTCTTGCATTGACTTCCTTAAAGGCTGAATCCTTTTGGTGATACTGTAACCAGGACTATGCACTGTGAATGCACATGTATTAGCATGTGCTAACACATACAGTTTATAAATATAATATGTATATTTAAGCATTAGTTTGCTATTTGTAGTGTGGTTTTTTTGTTTTTAGAAAGTCATTATAGTGGATAGAAGCCTAATCTAAGAACATACGAAGGTTCCACTTCTATTTTAGGCTTGGTTCAACAATGGTAGGAATGCCAACTGTGTGCCACAATTTGTATATGATCCAGATGTAGAAAACCTCATGCCCATCAGAACTCAGGCTTTTTAGCATCACAGTAGATCATCAGAATTGCAGAGAGAAGATAGCTATATTCTTAAAGCTCTAGTCTCTCTCTTTGGCTACTCAGGATTTGTAGTTATTACTGTCTTGTTTCGTATAAGCAAAAGGGGTTATTGGTTAACTTTAGAAAAACTGCAGATCAACTGGTGGATTTAGTTTCTTATACATGAACATTTATTGGATAAAGCAGATAATTTTACTGCCCCAGCCACCTTAAATTTGATACCATTAAATGGCAAACAGGGTACACTGCAAAACGTGGCAGATATCTATGGAGGCAGGTCCATTTCTGGAAGAGGAAGGAAATCCAGAAACAAGGAGGAAGAGGTACGCTTGCCGCATGTTTGCCACTTTGTTCATCACACAAATAGCACTATTTGACCTTTGCTGTGCCTTGTTTCTCTGCATGGTTCATCTGTGTAACAAAACAAAAAGATTTTATAGGAAATAATTTGCGGTATAAAGTTCTTGAGTTTGGGTTGGTTTTTTTTTTAATAATGAGAAAAATAGTTGTCTACAGCAGTCTGTTTTGGAATGGATCTTGAATGTGTGTACATATAGGTATGATTCTGTATCTTAATCCTGTTGTCATAAATACAACTATTTCTAGCCTTCAATTACTATAAAATGTAATGATAGCTTAATGCTGGGAGGCATACCTTCCAGTTTTCTTTTTTTTCATTAGATGAATTTTTTTCTGGAGATTGGTAAATGCTGATATGGTGATAGTAATAGTGTGGGGGTTTTTAACCCATCTTATTTTTTTTGTGGAATCTTAAGTATTTTAAGTTAACCGTAGCTGAGACAGTTTCATTATAACTGAAATTTATTTCCTTTCTTTGCCATAGGAGTATTTGGCAAGATTGAGACAGATCCGACTACAAAACTTTAATGAGCGTCAGCAGATTAGAGCAAAACTTCGTGGAGAGAAGGTTGGTTTGAAAACTAAGCTTAAATACTTATGGGCATTGGGTGTGGGATGTATTGTTTTATCCCTGCAGAAAGACTTTTCTCATTGGCATATATTTTTGACATTTAATTCCATTCCACTGCTAGTGTGCTTCCACCTCTTCTTCCAGAATATGCGAAATCTGTTTGTTACTTCAGTGCTGGGCATGCAGCTTCCCTGCCTGTGAACTAACAATGTTTTACAAAAAAAAGGTAACTTAAGTTTACATCTGAATCTGACATGTGAATGTCTCATCAAGGACTAGCTTTTTTGAATTTATTTGCTTTTAGTTGTAGGAACTTCTCCAGAATTCACTTTTTGACAGTGCTTACACAGACCATGTATGAAACAATTTTCGTACATTCTGTAGGTGTGTATTAAAGTTAGAAGTTCCTTCCATAAGTTTAGTTGGATCAGTACATTTTTTTCAAACATGACTTTTCCAAAATATGTTTGTAATACAACAAAAACAAGATAGTATGTTCATAAAGTAGATTCAAAATGAACTCTTCTTAAGGTGTCAAGTGAATAATCCAAGGGATCCATTTACTTGTTTAAAAAAAGATTCAATTGAGAGGCAATCTATGTAGTAAATGTAATCTGGAGTTTATTTCCATCTTTTCATTAAGCTGTTGTGTGATCTTGTGTTCCTGTTTGTTCATAGAATCATAGAATGGTTTGAGTTAGAAGGGACCTTCAAAGATCATCTGGTCCAACTCCCAAGTGGGCAGGGACATCTTCAACCATATTAGGTTGCTCAAAGCCCCGTCCAATCTGACTGTGAATGTTTCCAGGGATAGGGCTTCTACCACCTCTCTGCACAGCCTGTTCCAGTGATTCACCACCCTTGTTGTAAAAAATTTCTTCTTTGTATATAGTCTGAATCTACCCTCTTTTAGTTTAAAGCCATTACCTCTTGTCCTATAGTAAGAAGCCCTGCTAAAAGTTTGTCCCCACCTTTCTTATAAGCCCCTGTTAAGTATTGAAAGGCTGCACAACCCTTCTCTGCACCTGCTCCAACAGGTCCATGTGTTTCCTGTGCTGGGGGCTCCAGAGCTGAATGCAGCACTCTAGGTAGTGTCTTCTGAGAGTGGACTAGAGGGGCAGAATCACCTCCTTCAACCACACTTCTTTTGATGCAGCCCAGGATGCTCTCAATCCCTTCATCCTCCAACCTGTTGGCTCCAACCCAGGTGCAGGCGTTCCACAACTGGAGCCTCATACCTGTTGCACAGAGGCATATGGGAAGGTGAGATGGGCAGCGAGGGGGTTCGCATGCAGCCTCAAGTCCCTTCACTCCTTTCCTTTGTTCTACTGCCTTCACCCTGGTGGGGGGAGAACTCAGGATCGCCTTGATCTTGACTTTTTTCCTGGTGGCTGTTCCTGCTTCTGTCTCGGGGAGGGCAGAGGCTGGTGCCACTGGGCTATCTCATTCTCAGACTCCCTGATGCTCCTTAACCTGTCTACTTCTTTGGGTAGCTCTACCACCATGCTGAGCAGGTCATCCACCCTGTCAAACCTCACACAGGTATGAGACACCTGTTACCAGTGAGAGGCTCTGGCAGTCCCTGCAGCCTGAGAACTGGACGGCTGTGTGTTTTTGTGAGAGCTCTGTCTGGGTACCCACATCCATTCTGGTGGATGCAGAGAACAGGGCTTTCTGCTGGGTGGATGCCATAGAGCAGAGTAACAGCACTCTTCTGTGTAAATTGCCACACAAACTGACACACCACACCCTGGTTGCTTGTGGCCCCTAGGCTGCTTTTTCTAGGCATGAGGGTGGCCACAATTGCTCTGGCAACACCCAGGCCTCATCAACATCCTCCACAAGAGCTGCCAGCTCCTGGTGGGTTTCTCCGCTGCCCTGGCGTTTCCCTGCCTCAGGAAAACTCCCTGTGCACCGGGATCTGCCCCTCTGCTGCCAATTGGGCTGACTCAGAAGTAGCATCCCTTGGCGACTGCCTCTTGTCCATTTGTCTTGATAGAGGCCTTGGGTTTCACAAGTGATTATCTGCTTAGATATTCACATTGTGGTTTGTAATTTAAAACTAGAGAAATGTTCCTGCCCGTCCCCCTCTTTAAGCACCCATATTAAGTGCTTTCATCCCTCTTGTGTTTAGGGAGTGAATATAGAAGGCAGGAGCATGGTCAATACCACTCAGGATTTTTGGACCGCCATCCCAGCTACACAGAGTTCTGCACTGCTGTAGGTTTTGTGGTTTTTTTTAATGACAATATATTCTATTTTTCCCTGTATTTGTGACTTCTTTTAAAGAATTTCCTTTAGTTTGTTTAACCTTAATTGCATCTCACTGGTGAGGTGCAAGAGACATGAATTCAGTCACTTGACTGAGGTGCAAAACTTCTTTAGTAGCCCCTTTAAAATGAGTGACCTAGAGCAAAAGTTACGCACACTTCCACCTGAGGGGACTATGCAAACTTTGAAGGTGTGCTAGTGACTAAGTCTGGCATGGAACCAACATGAACCATTCTCCTAAGTTTGTCTTAAGGATTGTGAGGAAAGTCAAGGTCTTTTGAGTCTATGAAGTTACTGTAGAGGCTGGTCAGTGAAATTTATCACTAGCACTGACTCACAGAAAATGCTAAGTTGGTGCATCATAAGCCCATGCTGTCTTATTTGCATTTGGTGCTAATTTCATTCATAACTGTTTTCTCTGCTGTTTTCAACGAGTTTCAAAACTGCTGCAGAGGGACTAATCATATCCATACATTGCTTTATGAAATTTTACTGTCTCCTGAGTGCCCCTAGAATACTGAGGACAGTGCTAAAATGTTATCAGTACGGAGCCATTGCTGTACTGCACCGATTCTTTCACTTTTTCCACTGAGCAGCAGCAACACTTCTGCTCAAAATTAGGAGCATAAATACCGTACCTGCAGTATGATTAACTGCAGAAGTAAAGGTACTCCCTAGAAGCAGTTTCGCTGGAGCCACAGGCTGCTCGTGCTAGTGAAGCCAAACAAAAGTACCATTACTGTGACCATGATGGTAATTCTCTGTATGGGTTATTAGGCATGTCAGGAGCCCAGCTTCTTTTCCCAGTGGCTGTACCTTGCCTGGAGCAGTGCTGTGCATCCTAGAGGGTGTGCCACCTACAAAGGAACAGAGAATAGATTAGCATCTTTCCAGAAGTAGGCCTAAACTAATTTTCGTAATTTAGAGACAAAGTTAAAGAGGTTTTTTTCCTTGGTTACCTGCGAATGCAGACTTTAGCATGGAAGCTCCCTTCTAGAGCAACACCATCTCAGACCAAATCTTGTCATAGATAAGTATTTCCTTACGTTGATTAACAATTTTATATCACTACTGCATATCCTATTTCATATACAATAGATGAATATATGTATTCATTTTTTTGTCTGTGAAAAGTGCCAAACTATATTTCTGAAGTTTTTCTATCTCCGGTGTTCTTTTCAGTCATCCTTTTTTCCTGTTAGCTGACTGAAGCCAAGGTGGGCATGACTTTTTTTTTATTTTCACTTAAAGTTTTACCTAAAATTCTTGTTTGTGTTCTGCCAAATCATTTCTAATAATAGTCTTTCTTATACTGCAAGAAGCCTACTAAATAGGCCTTTTAAATATTTTATTTTAACTAAAAGGCCTGCACAAGCTGGTCATGAACAATAAAAGATTCCTGTCAGAAGTTTTCTTGGTGTAGCTCTGTCAGTCTGTTCTGTAAACAGGAAAATGCAGAGACTCTGGAAAGAAATAAGACAGATTGAAAACAGAGATTTCAGAGGTAGATTTCATATATTCTTACTTGTTACCGTTTCGCCCCTCACCCATTCCAGCTTCCCGGGAGCACATACAGTGGGAGAAACTGGAATTCCAGAGCATCAAACCTTTCTCGTATACGTTACCTGCAGAGCATGCAGCAGAGATGAGGGGTGAGAGACAGCATCATTAGGTCACTTACATTGCAACAATAGGCACATTACTTAGTTTCTTCCAGACTTGTAAAAGCTTCATATCTTTTAAAACCAAAATAACCCACAAAACCAAACAAATAATCAGCAAATCTCAAAGGTAAAGTTCTGACAAGTAGAAATTACATTTGAGTGAGGAGTTACCTAGTGAAATTATGACACGTTAGTCATACAGTCTAAATTTTTTGATTAGTCACTTATATCTCTCAGTTTTTAATACATGAATTAATGATAAATCTTTGAGGACTCTTTTCTTTGCAGAATGAAGCTGCCAGTTCTGATGGACAAGAATCAAGTGAGGAAGCAGAGCTTAAACGCAAAAAGATAGAAGCACAAAAGGTAATTGTGGGGAAAGATGAGATGGAACTTACTGTTTTCAGATTGGATTCTTATCTCATGAAATTTCTTACATTTTGTTTTGCTATCAATAGTTTGTTCAGACATCCACTACAAGAGGTTTTTACTTCAGCTGTATTGAGGTAACAAGTCTGTTCATCTCAGTAATTTGAAAATATGTTGGGACATAATATAGCAAATTAGGCAGTTTTCCCATCTCTTAGGGTTTTTTCCTAGATTAGCTTAAATATCTTAGAAAGTTGGTGTAACTAAGGTAGCAGTTTGATACTAAAAAGTAAAGGAAGCTGTACCTTAATTAACAACAGGTTTATTTTAGTTAAAAGTATAAAGGAAAGCAAATTTCCATACATGTACTGACATGGGCTACATGTGGATTGTAAGGCAGGCTATATATCCCTGTAATGAAGAACATCTAAATCAAATGTGATTCACAGAAATCTGCTGGTTGATAGGAACTTTATTGCCTGTGGTGTTCTTATGCCAATAACTACCTCTACCGTACAATACATAGCGAGTATTACTCTTATCTATTCTATTATTTTTCCCCATCACCTTCAAAAAGCAATGAAAAAACAAGGTAACCTTATGTTTAACTTTACAACTAGAGGCAAAACAGTAAATGAAGCTTTATGTGTTTACGTTGAGTCAGTATGTAAGGTTTAAACTGAACATTTTATATTTTGTGGTTAATGCATTTGGCTTCAAAATTAATTTTAAGTAAGGATTCTAATTTTGCATTCCTCCATTTAAGATTACTTGGTACACTAATAATATAACCACGCAAATCAAGAACTGTAATTAAACTTTGAGGAGTTGCCATTTAGAGAAATGAGTCTGGTGAAAGTTCTGGTGCACAAGTCGTACGAGGAGTAGCTGGGGGAGCTGAGATTGTTTAGCCTGGTGAAGAGAAGGCTGGTAGGAGACCTTAATGCTCTCTACAACTGCCTAAAAGGAGGTTGTAGTGAGGTGGGTGCTGATAACTTTGAAGAAGAAACAAGTGATAGGACGACAGGAAATGTTGTGCCAGGGGAGGTTTAGGTTGGATATTAGGAAAAATTGCTTTACTGAAAGTGTTGTCAGGCATTGGAACAGGCTGCCCAGGGATGTGGTGGAGTCACCATTCCTGGAGGTATTCAAACAACACATGAAGGTGGCACTTCAGGACATCGTTTAGTGGGCATGTTGGTTTTGTTTTGATGGTTGGACTTGATGATCTTAGAGATCTTTTCCAACCTTAAAAATTCTATGATCTGTGATTTATTTTAGCATAGGAGATCAGCTATTATACTTGTGTGGTGATTTTGATTGTCAGTGGAGTCCTCCCTTCATGGTCTATACAGTAATAAGTGAGAGAAAGGAAGATGAAGGAATTGAAAAAAGTTTCTTTTTTAAATGTTTCATGGAATGGGGTACTAATGCTTTTAATGATTTTAAGTTTTTTTTGCTTGTTTGTTCACTGTAGGCCCAAGCAAATGCTCGAGCTGCAGTTCTGAAAGAACAGTTAGAGCAAAAGAGAAAGGAAGCATATGAAAGAGAGAAAAGAGCCTGGGAAGAACATGTAAGAAAATAAATCTTTACATACAGTCAAAATATGTAGTGCCATATCTTTTTATAACAAATCTTATACTGTGAATTTTCAAGCTTAGATAATTCGTTTGTCCTCTTGACTCTGAAGAGAGCATCTGTCAGTCAGAATTTCCTTATTAGAAGTCTAATCTTAAGTATTCTTGAATGAAGAATTTGGTTCAAGAATTTAAGTACATTAAACCTAAGAATCACTAGAATTACCTTAAGTATTTTATTAATGAGCTGTAAGTTACCAGAGTGTTTTCAGTCTTCTGCTTCTGTGTGCTGTGGAGTGACAAGTCTAACTGGTAATGTGTCACTGCAAAAACCAGGATGTTATGAAGCTGATAAACTGGAAATAGTTCACGTGTGCAGCTGGCAGTTTTCTTTTGTATGAAAACATATAACATTATTGTCCTTTTCTAAGGTTTTTACAAGTCTGATAATCCTATGTTTGATGTTGAAGTTAATTTATTGATTTAATTTTTATAATTGAATCTACACAGCTGGTAGCAAAAGGGGTAAAGAATCCTAATGTGCCTTTTCATGTGGGAGCTACAGAACACAGTCCTGTGCATGGAGAAGAAGAGCTTGGAGCAGCTCTTCCTAAGACACAAGTTCCAGTAAAGCCTGGTACACCAGTCATCTCCATGACTTCTGCTTTGAAGGAAGTGGGTGTGGTAGGTAGTTTTGCTAAGAGGGTAAAGTTAATGAAAAATATAAACTGATTTGAAAAAGAATTTTTAGAAGAATGTGTAGACGAGTAGAAAAAAATTGTTAAGAAGACTTGTTGCTTCTAAAAGAAAAAATGTAAGAATAAGCCAAAATGTGCAAGCTATTGAAATCCATCTGTACACTGGAACTCAAAATCATTAAATTTTTAACAAAATGGCTTATTTATGATGAACCCTAGGCTGCAATATCAATTTTGATCAAGGCAGTCATGAATAGTGGAAGAAGACATCAACTAACCATCATTTTCATCAGAGGAGAGTTAAGGAGTTTCTAACCTGGTGCAAGTGAGAAAAGGAATTTTGAATGATAGAACTATTTTATATAATTCATTATTATATTGTTTTCAGTAATTTTCAAAGTATATGCTGAATATAACAGAGTATAAAGTTTAAGAGACTTGAATCTGAAAGTGTTGTCTCTTCTTATTGTCTAAAACAGTATTAGAGACTTCCTAATTTCTTTTTTCTGTAATCTTGGGATCCTAATATTGTAAATGCGTACACATTTACCTCAACTACCACCATTTGATTTAAGTAACAGTTGTGAAAGTGAGCATACGAGTGAATGTTGGTACAGTTTGAGTTTTTAATACAATCTGTCTTGATTTGAATGATAACTTTTCTGTTTTTACCTAAGCTACTTCTAGATTTCAGTGTAGTATGGGGTTATATACTGTATACAACTCTGAAGCCTATTGCTATGGGAATACAGTGAAACTTAGTGCTAAACAGGGTATGTATAAAATGTAATGAACTGAAAGGTGTCAGTTGATAGCTGGAAAAATAAACAAATAGTATTTTGACAAATACTAAAATCATTAGCACATTTTTCCATGTGGATAGTTTGTCTTACAGTAATGGAAGATGGTGACTATAAACAACTAAAACATAACGCGCAGAGCAATTGGAGAAGTCAAGCCTTGTACATAAAGATTATAAGTTCTACATTTTTACCATTGATTTTTAGTTTGATTATTTTAAGTATCAAAGTAGTCTCTTCTCCCTTCTGCTTTTGTTTACAGGAGCTCCTTCACTCTGTCCTTGCCACTTTTTTTGTTCTTTTATAGAATTACTCATTTCTAGTATTGAAAATTGATAGCATTTTGCTCTAGAGGTCATATCTAGCTTTACGTCTACGTGGTTCATGCTCTGAACTTTCACATGTCTGCTTAAACTGAGTTTGATTCATTTGGTCACCACTTTCAGACAGTGAACTGTTCAAAGACTGAAGCTACCATTGAAATTCTGTCTTTGGGAAGCCCCACCAAACAGAAGTATCACACATTCTGTCCCAGTTTATCTGCAGTTGTCAGTGAAAAGGTTTTAGAGGTGATTTTTAATTATTAAGTTTGGTAGCATTCTCAAGATTATTTTTTCTGACATTCTTTTATGTTGTATTTCACGCTTCTTGGACTTAAAGGATGAAAATGTAACTGCTATCCAGGAAGCCGAGGAGGAAATAAAAAAGCCAGATTTTGCAATGCAAGTATGTTATGTTGTGTTCAGTTTGATTTAGTTTTTGTTTTAAGAAAGGTGTTATTTTAGTGATATATCTTGGCCCTTATTTCAGAATAAACGGGAAATATTAAGGAGATTAAATCAAAATCTTAAAGCTCAAGAGGATGAGAAAGGAAAAAAAGAGTGTAAAAATCTCTCTGGATCAGCTGAGTCTGGAGACGATAAGGAACAACAAGAAGGTGACCATCCACTTCTAGGAGATCGCAAAAAATGGGAATCTGGGGCATCTGAGTTAGTAGTTCCTCTAGCTCAGTTATCAATGGAAGATTCTGTCTCTGGAACAGACCGTAAGTACTTTTTTGTCACCGTGATATTAGTAAATCAGTTTACCATGTGTAATACCTGTTTTTTATAAAGCAAGTACTCTTTATTATTATTGCCTTGTTATCAGTTACATGCCATCTGCTTCTAAAAAACAGGTGGCTGTGTGTTCCCTTGATAATAAGGCACAGGCTGAGTAATTAAATGGCCTGCAGGAGATTCAACAAATAATTTCCTAATTTTGACAAATAGTTACCTTAATTAAATGCACAGTTACATTCTTTGGGTTTTCTTAAATGTGCACTAATTCAACAGGAAGAATAAAGAGCACTTAAGATGTATGAAAATTTTTTATTTAACTTCAAAATCCTTTCATCATTTGAACAATAAAAAACTGAGGGTTTTCTCAATTTATATCTGTTCCTTTTATTGTGCCCTTCTTAACTTTTTTATTTTTTAAATCAAGCTTATCTTTTCAAATTTGGTATCTGCCTTCTCTGGTCTTTTGGGTAGAAGACCTTCTTCCTGGTTTCCAATGTGTCTTATTAAGGGTCTCTTTCACCTTGTAGAAGTAATTAATCATTGAGAGTGTGACACACTTGTTCCGTAGCATAGTAGTTTTATATGAGTAGGATGTTACAAGATTAAGAAGATTCTTTTGCTCTATTCTTCTTTGCTTTACATCTACTGTTTTCCTTGGAGGGAGAAATAACAAATGTCAAAGGATAGCAGGACGAGAACTTTCTAGTTTCCCATTTGAGGTAAAGTTAAGACTATCTCATGCCAGTTTAACATATTTCTTTTGGAGTGCCTGAATTGCTGGAAAGATCTCCTGCTGCTATTAAGTTGCAGATGTTAACGTGCATTAAATAACTCCTGTTATTAAATGGAATCGGCAGAATTAAAAACTCTAGGCTTTTGAGTGCAGTCTTTAGGATATCTGACGTGGGGTGAGGTGACATGAGTTCTAGCTTTGTAGTTTCTAGTTTTGTGGAGGTTGTTTTTTGTTTATTGTATAGAAAGTGAATTAGTTTGTAATTTGTAAAAGTGTCTGTATTGGTTGTTTTGTCCCAACAGGTCAGACTCTGGGGGAAGTAATTAGGTTAGATATTGGGGAACCCCACAGGAAAGTCTGGGGCAAAAGCCCTACTGACTCAGTCCTGAGGATCCTTGGAGAAGCAGAGTTGCAGCTGCAAACTGACTTACTTGAGGAACAAGATGTAATAAATGGTAAGCATGGCTGGTAATTATCTGTGTAGGAAGTGCCAGATTGCTGCATTGTCTCCTGAGAACAATTTTGAAGTCATAAAAGCATATTCTGTCCTTGCTCTTGCTTTCTACTTGTGGATGTTTCTTCAGTTGTAAGTGTTGTAAATGGCAGCCTAAGCTGATACTGGAAGATGCCAGAATATTTCAAACTCAGTGAAGTAGTAAGAAATTAAGAAGAATGTGCTGAAAGGGAAGGGTCTTCGTTTTGTTGAAAAGTCTTGGACTTTGCTTATAGATAGGAACAAGTCAGATTTTTAAAAGTATGTCATCGACTGAATATTGTATTATGTATTTTTAATGTATTGTATATTATATATGTTTATATATATACATATTGCATTATGTCCTGTAATCACCTTCTTAGCCTGTGACTTACCACATCAGTGGATTTTTTTTTTTCTGGTCAACTCCTGCTTTTTGTCCTTTCCACAGATAAAAGGACTTATGTTTATTCCAAGTATGTACTTGTACTAGTGATAATGTAGCACATAAAATTCAAATTTTAATATTTCCAGCTTTCCTCTTCATAATAATTATAACAAAAGCATGCAAACTTTATTTTTCTTTAAATAAACAAAAATTCTCAACTTACTTTGTAGTCACATTGTAGTTTTTTGTCAAACTGTGCCAAAGCACTGTTTAAATAATAGAATAATTTTGTGTTATGAACTGCAGAACTTCTTGAAGGAGATCATCAGTCCTTGATTGTAAAAGAGGAGAAGGAAGAGAAAGCTTTACCTACTGTCGAAGCTCAACCTTCAGTAACAGCTGGTGTCACAGAGTCTGAGAAGACTATACTACAAGAATCTCAAAGAGCTGGTCCTACCCAGGTGCAGAGCAAAGCTATTATGCTGGATGGTAAGTTGTTTCATTAGTAATTCTAATTACAATGTTTTCCAATGCCATGAGGGAAATAATGATCCCATATACTCTCATATTCCCATAAGTAATGAGCAGGGGTTTTATCAACACTTTTAGGTGGGACCAAGTGCCTTCTATGTCTGTGTTGTAATTTGATTCACTAACGTATCTTGTAAATTTTCAGAAACCTTTTTGTGTGCTTATAGAAAACTCTTTATAATACAGGTGGAATTCAAAAGTGCCTCAAATTTGTTGTTGTTGGGTTTTTCTGTTTGTTTCTCCCCATCAATTGTGCTGGAATCTTTTCACCTGTATGATACCAGTACCCTGACGACATCTGGGGGAATGCTTGTGAAGTTTTTAGAAGACATAGGTCATTGGAGCTTCAAGATACTTTTCCTGTATAGAAAACAAACTTTTACCTCTGGGGTTTGAAAATTTCAGTTGTTTTTGCAAAATGCAGAAAATTATTAAGGGTGAAGTATTTAAGTGTGATCTTAAGATGTGTAGTATTTCCTGTCTTTTTACATAGTTGGGATTAAGTTTTATTGAGGTATATGACTTTATTAGTTTTAGAGCCTGATGATTTGGAAACAGAGATGTTGGAAGAAACAGAAGGTGGCAAAAAGCACCAGAGTAAGGAGTTTTCCATCACTGTTAATGAAGTGTGGGTAAAAGAGAAAGATGATAAGTAAGTACTATCATCTTCTTATCCCTCTCTCTCGAGCTCAAACAACTAGCTTTAGCTCAGTAGGTTTTAGATACATCAGTTAAAAAGTTAGCTAAAGCTTTATTGCTTGTCTAACCTGTTAGTTTTACTGCAGTTGGTGACTTTTCAGTAGACTAATGACTCTTTTCACATGGTATTTTCCTTGGATATGGTATTTTATAATAGGACACAACATGACAGAGGAAATGAGGCAGGTTCTGAGAAAATAGCACTTGACGCTGTCCAACCACAAAAGGAAGCTTCAGAAGGTCAGTGAAAGTCTCATTGTAGCTGGCAGTGTGGACTACTCGAGCCATCTCTTCTCACTTTTTCTCTAAAACTGAAAGAGCAGGTTTTCTGTTATTTTCCTTTTTGGTTCATAAATCTAAAAAGCAAATTTCTGATGGATTAGGTAGACAAATGGTGGGTGTTATTTTTGCCACTTTGGAAGAAAGCACGTAACAACAAAGCTACACTATGTATAGATTATCAGGGCAGTGGCCCACACTGATGCGTAGAAGTGAATGTCAAGTTTCTGAATGTTACAGCCTTTTAAAATGACTACTTAAAATGTTATGGAATCTGATGATTTTACTTTATAAACAAAGCAACACTTTTATTGACTTCTCTAATATTGAGCTGCTGCGTGGATAAGAATGCACTTCAGGCAGATGCTAATGATAATCTTTTATCTTTTTATTGCATAGAATAATTGCTTGCTCTTGGAGGTCTTTGAAGTAACTTCAGATTTTACAGTAGAATGAAAAATACATCGGCAATATTGTCAAGTACCATTGGTGATACTATGGCAACTATTTATAGGTGGCTTAAGCAAACTGGGTTTTTTCCTAGGGTTTCAGTGAATTATGTTGGGGTAGCTTTGAAGTAATCTAATCTGAGACAAGAAGCGACATGAAAAGGATGGCACCATAACTTCAGGCATGGACTGGACAAGGAGAAATTAGAAGGCATGAGAACAGAACAGGCTATAGCTGAGAGCTGTATATTCTTAAAAAGTTTAAAATAGAAGAATTTTATGTTATAATGTATTTACTAAAATAATCCAAAGAGGTTTAGATACAGTGCCATCTATTTTCACCTTTAATTGTACACCAGAATGAGTTAGTTTTATTCACATTAGTTACCTTTTGCTTATGAGCTTGGAGTTTTTAATCTATTGAGATTTGTAACACATTTTCTTTTACCATATCAGAAACTTCTTCCAGTGACTCTCTGCAACCTGAACCCTTATTCCAGAGGGTAGTACAGCCCACAGCTGTACCAACAGCCTCACCAGTTCTATCAGCTCAGTCTTCACAGGAAGAGCCATTTGTACCTCGTTCACGTTCCATATCACCAGCAAAAAATAAAGGCAAAAGTTCATTGTTGATTGGACTTTCTACAGGGCTTTTTGATGCAAACGACCCAAAGGCAAGTTTAAAAAATTTAAAAGGAGTGCTTGTTTTTCTCTAGTAATATTCTTCTTTCCTTAGTGAGGCTGAATGAAGCCAGAACAGATGGCATAATTGATTCCACAGGTGTTTGTATTTGTCTAGCCAGGTCTGTCCTGCAGGATGACTGCGCTGTGTTCATTGTATCAGCAGGACTCACACAGCGTTGACAATCTCTGGTTTCACCATTCAGCATTCTATGTCCAGGTGTTTATGGAGGAATGCCACCACTTTTCTGAGATGTAACTAAAGGAGTTCATGAGGAAATTCCTGATTTCCTCTGTCTGCTTTCTTTCTTTTGTAGAGTTTTTCAGACTTACTGCTACCTTGTCATCATAAACACAGAACAGATCAGCAGGGGCATCTTATCATTTTTGGCAAAAGATGGGGTTTTTTTCCTCTATAGAATTTAAACAATTAGCACAGGTTCTGTCTGTGAAGCAGGAAGACTGAAGAAGAGTAAATGGAACTAGCTGCTTTCCTGACCAGCTACATAGAGTTGAGTGGCAGCTGACAAGCTGACAGTCTGAAACGAGCATAGGATGATGGAATGGAGTTTTTATATGAATTTAAAGTCTTATATAGTTATGGAACTAGTAGATGAAACAGACTTCTTAAATTATGTGCAATCCTTGCCTGTGTTCTAAAGTGCATAAAAGAGCAGCTTCTTTTTGGAGAAGCAGTGGTGGGCAATGGCTTGCGGGAAACTTGTACACCTGCGTTGCATTTCGGTAATATGTAGTAAATGATTTCCTAGGTGGTGGAATTCCAGTTTTGGCTGTGTTTGTCAAAAAATTGTTAATGCAGTACAAGGTGAGCTCTGTGTAATAGCAGAGAACTTGGAGAAAAGCAACAGATGTGTTATTGTTACTGCTGCAGTATACTTGATGAAAGAAAGCAACAAATAACAAATTGCCTTTCCTCTTTTGATTGCAACAAGGCGACATTCAGTACTTCTTTGCATTTTCTACAAGTGTAACTGTCTGGAATTTCCAAAACATACCTCTGCCAAATCTCATTTTAGAGTATTTTGTAACATCAGACTGTTGTTAGAAAGCCTGTTTGGTAACAATACTATATCCTTTGCAGATGTTGAGAACATGTTCACTCCCAGATCTTTACAAACTGTACAGAACTTTAGTTGATGTTCCCAGTGTGGCAGATGTGCAGCATCAACATAATCTTGAAACAGATGATACGGAAGATGAGCAAACCAAAGAAGGACCTTCAGATTCTGAGGATATGTGAGTGTATTGAGTTTATAACATATTTCAGCAGGCATCTTGGATCAAGAGTATTTTTGGTTAAACACTAACGATTATACACAGTATACCAACATGGGTTTTTTAGCCAAGTTCTTAAATCCTGTATTGAATCGCCATTTACTTTGAGACTTGTTCCAGAGAATTGAGAAGTTAATGGATGTACTGCTTACAATAGCTGTCTCAATCAACTTTCCAAGTTTCCAAGATGCTATTCTGTCTGGCTTCTGCACCTTGCATTCCACTGAAGCAGGTCAAGTTTAATGGCTACTGCTCTTCTAGAATTAGAGATTTCTTTTTGATATTTCTCTTTGTATGTTCTGGGAATCTTGCTCATCTGTCTTCTCTGCTGTTGTATTGAGATGTCGCCCAAATTATTTCAGGGGCTTCAAAATCTGACCCTGGCTCTTCATCCTGCAGCTTGGGTAGTTTGCAGAGATAAAATCATCTGGTGTATCTGTTCTGATGAGATCTAGATGTCTTTTTGCTCCAGAAACACTTTTATCAGGATTGGGAATGTTAAACCTGCCTATGTTCTAGAACAGTGCACAAATACAAATATTTTGAAATTGTCTTACTGATAAAGTTGAATTGAGGACTTATCATCATCTTTCTACGAAACATTCTGGTATCCGTTTAATCTTTATTCCATGTGCCTTGCATGATACAGTGGTATCAGTGCTATAATCATGTTGGACTGAGGACACGAATACCTGGGTTACTTTTTCCCTCCAGCTAAATTGCCTTTCCGGTTTGTTGGCTTACAAAAGAAATGAACTTTTGCTACAGGGCTTCTCTTATAACTTATTAATTATAATCTTTCTTTTAGTATGTTTGGAGAGGCAGATACAGATTTGCAGGAGCTCCGGGTCTCAATGGAACAATTACTTAGGGAGCAGCCTAGTGAAGAATTCAGTGAAGAGGAGGAGTCCACCGTAAAGGCTAATGTCATTGGATGCATAACAAATGGTACAGAGCTGGATGAGGGAGATGAAAATAACCCCAGCAGTGAAAGTGCACTTAATGAAGAATGGCAATCAGGTATCATTTCTGTTATGCCTGTTTTATAAGTTATTTATTGATATTAGCAATTCAAACAGAGTAGTATTTTTCCATTGTATACTTCTGCTGAATGCTTATAATGAAATAAAACTCTAATGGTTTTTATACAGAAGCTTAAAAAAAATCAGATAATATTTAGACTTTCTGAATGTAAAGGTCAACATGTAAGTGATATTCAATGTGGCAGATTTATATGTTGGCTCTTTATTAGGCAGTGATTAAAAGACTGTTTTTCTTTGGTTGCCTAAAACTTGTATTCAAGAAATATCAAAGACTCTGTGCACATCATATGCTTTGAATAATTCATGACTGCAATGTAAAAGTGAGAAAGAAATAGCAATTGACCTGACTGAAGTATCTGGGTTCCAGCTTACATTACAATTAAGTAATCTAACAAGCAGTCAAAAGGAACATGAAATTATTAACCTTGTCCTTAGCCCAAAATAGCTATTAATGCAGTCAAACTAAAAACCAGGCAGAAAAAATTGTCACTGCTGTTAGCATTTTGCATTAGCTGTACACACTGGTGTCCTGAAGGCTCAGTTCTGTTTTTTTTAAATTCTGGTTGAAATAGAAGTATTTTACTGCTGCTGTAAAGTACATTTAGAAATACAGGTATAAAAGACGTATCAAATCAATAACCAATCTAAAACATAGCTTTTGTGTGATTTTTGGCTTATTGAAAATCTGTAAATATTCCTTTAAGGTATTTTCTGTATATATACATTCTAGTAAGAATTTTAAGGTAAAATAAACATAAGTAATACCATCTTCTTTAATTTTTTTGACAATGCTGATGCTATATGCTAATAACATATCATACCATCTGTTTCTATGATTCTGTTGTGGTTGCACGTATGTTGTTACAGTATTTGGTGTCACTGTCCCACCTTCTGGATTCATGGTATTTCATAAGCATTGCAGGTTCTGTTGTTGGGGGCAGGAGGATGGCCTTCAAAACTCAGGGGAACAGACAGAACTTGAAACCAAATCTGTTCAATACAGGATTAGAAGTCATCTAATGAGTTTTTAAGGCATATACCATTTTTCTTTTTATTTCAATAATGATTTCTTGTGATGTGACTGTTCATATTTGAATCAGGGATATGACTTGGTCAGGATGATACCATACCATAGTCACATACAGGAACTGAAAGCAGTAGGGTTTTAATACTAACTCAAAGTCTGTGGCCTAGCAGGCAATACTGTATATTTTTTTTTAAGATTTGATAATATGAGCTTTGAAATCTAAAGTTGTATATTTTTTCCCTGGGTAGATAAGTCCTTTCATAATTCAAATGCTTATTTAAAGAAGTATTTTTCTTAGACAAAAGCAGTTTGCATTTTGTAATAGGATTTTACATAGGGATTCTGTCTTGTATTTTTAAACAAATCCTTAAACAAATACCTAATGTTTGACTGTTACAAGCCAATTTGTGATATTTCTGTACCATTTGACATTGCTTATAAGCAAAACCATCTTGACTTCTCTCATGTATCGTATTGCACCAGTTGGCACGCTGACTTCCTACGCAAAGGAGATGTGCTTATAAAAGAGTGAAGAACTTTGTAGCTAAGTTAGTACTGAGTTTTCTAGACTTGCTTCATGGAACAAGATGCAGAAATTTAAGTAGCTCATTCTTAGTTTACATGTCCTTATTTTGTAATAAAAGACAGGTGTTTTATTGATGAGCTTTTTCCTCTAGGGTAGACAGTCACTGAACCTCACATCAGTTCTACTGCGAAAATATGTGGAATGGTTATATGGAACTTGAGTTGTTAACATTGCTTTGGTAAATAAATTCTTACTTTAATACCATACCTTGTTTTCCTTCAGTCTAAATACTCTTATGGCTAACTGTCAGAGCTGGGGTTTAGAGGAGATAGCTGAATGCTTTCCATTTGGCATTCAGAATTTACTTGCGTTTAAGAAATGGACCATTTCTCTTTCCTTGCAGGTTGTTCAGAACTTATGCCAACATCATTAGTGCTCCTGAGCTTCTGTGCTGTCATTATATTTAAAGATCTGTCTGGATACTGAGTTTAGGGATATAGGAACAACATTAAGAACCTATCAAAACTAAGGCAGTTTTACTTTTATTTTTATTTATTTTTTTGTAGATAATAGTGATGGAGAGATTGCCAGTGAATGTGAAGAATGTGATAGTATCTTCAGCCGTTTGGAAGAGCTGAGATATAACCTGGAGCAGGAATTAGGCTTTGAGAAATTCATTGAAGTTTATGATAAAATAAAGGTTTGTGAAATAACCTCCAGTGGAAAAATATTTTAAGAAACAAGATAAATGTACCTGGGGCTGTTTGCTGTGCCAGCAACTAATTGCATTGTGTGACTAGAATCAGTGCTTATTTAGTGGTTTTGTTTCAACACAGTAAAATATTAACATAGGAAATGCCATGCCAGTGGATTAAAACTGTGAGTTTAACCATGAATTGCATTTAATACATTTGAACTATTTAATTCTATACTGCATTCAATTTTGGCAATGTGTTTTGTCCTTTCTCCCAGGCCATACATGAAGATGAAGATGAAAATATTGATATTTGTTCAACCATAGTTCAAACTCTTCTTGGAAATGAACACAAACACCTGTATGCCAAAATACTTCACCTAGTTATGGCAGACGGAGCCTACCAAGAAGGTAATCTGGCAGCATCCTGGCAATTATGGGTTGTTTTATCTTCTTTCTCGGTTATATGCAATAGGTTCTAATATACTTCTAATACTTATCCATGCTTTGTTATACTGGTTTACAGAGGGTAATTTTATTCCTGCAACAAAATGTGGCAAATTTTGATTAAGCATACTGACCACACTGATTTACCAGTGTGGATATATACAGTCAAATGTAACAATAGAAAGGTGCTGTATAATTATTTATTTTCTATAGAACAGTTGTGCAGATTGGAATGACGGAAGTCTAAAATAAAATTTTCAGAATTAAAATCAATTTTGTCTTAAGAATTGATGAATTCTTGGCTAAAATAATACTATTCTTTAAAAACTCCAAAATGGGTTGCAACATCACTACTTTTCTGAACAGAAAATTTCCTGTGGCTCTCTATCCTATAATTGTTATTGTTCAGAAGATCTTGATGTGGAGGTATGATCCATCTTAGTTTTCAGGTGACTCCGTGATACATGAAGAGAACTTCCCTTGCTTGGGAAGCACAGATCAGTAGGATATTTCCTAGGTATTTCAGAGCCTCTTTATGAAATACCACAAGACTACTATCAGTGAGAAAAACTTTGGACTTTTTTTCTGTCATATCAAAAAATTCAACAGCAGTTACATTATTTTAAATGTGTAATGATTAAAGTCTTTTACTGGAGAGGGGAAAAAAGTCAAATCTAAAAATCTCAGTTATTTTTATAGAAATCGGAACCATTAGCGATTGGCTTTAGAAATGTGTGCAATGATCCCTGTTTTAATACACTTTGATTTTTTTAAAATATTCAAACATGTTAACCAATGTCTCCTTTCTGCATCTTTTAAATTCTTTCACAAATGTGTTGCCATAGAAGTGAATAAAGGGTCAAATAAAAGTATGGCTTTTTATGGGTTTTATATAAAAGTTCTTGGGGAAAAGAATTTTAAAAATCAGTTTTAAAAACATAATCATTTAAAAAAACTATAATACAAATTACATTTCCCCAGTTCTTCTTTGGTACTGAGAATAACCAAGACCATGTTGTTCTCATGCTGTGTTATAGAAGTATGACAGAACAATATTTTTTTTGAAGCACAATTTATTGATTTAATGACCGAATTGGAAAAATCTATTGCAGTAGTTCATCTGTCAAGTGTCTAAAGGACTGGCAATGTAGAATGAGAAGAAAATGGTAACTATAATGTTATCAGTTCTTTTCCTTCCTAATTCTGCCTTAAGGATATTTTAAAACTGGTACTAAAAGGTGCTAAAAGTCTTAAATTACAATTTGCCAAAATGTTGGCCTACAAATTGTAAGCTGTTATCTGACTGCAACCTGTTAAAATGAGCTTTCATCTCACAAAATGCTGGTTAACAAGTGGCTATTTTTAATAGCTTCAGTTCTAATTCTGTTTTACAAGTCTGTGGTAACAGACAAAAATGTAAAGAAAAAGTAGTTCTTCACATTTCAGACATTTAAAGTATATGTGGTACTTTAGTACAGGACGTACATAAAGAACTACACTTAAAGTAGCTCTTTAAATTTCAGGCATTTGAAGTCCTGCGTTAATAATGGTGAACAGAGGACAAATGAGAGTCAGGAGCATGTTCATGAGCTTCTGTCTCATATGTTTTATACTCTTCAAATAAAGAAAGTTAGTAAAACATCTATCTTGCTATTACACTAAGAAGATTGTCATAACTGAAGAAGGCCATTTGAGAGTAAACTATCTTAAAATTCACTAATCCAGTAAAGATGACATCACCTCTCTGGTGACTGGCTTAGTGAATTCTTGTACTATTGCTTACTAAATTGTGATTTCTAGTTTGTGTTTTGTAACACCAGTTTGATTTGTGTGTGTGTCTCATTTTCACCCTGTCTCTCTCCCTCTCCTGCTTTTTACAGATAATGATGAATAAATCTGACTCAGGAAATTCCTTAATGCTGTACTACATATCAGTGCTTGAAGTCTGCACCAGCTGAATAACAAATTGTAGTGGAGAATGTAATAAGGGGCAGGCGAAGCAAGACTTGAGACAGGAATGTATGAAAAAAAGTGGAAAAACATGCCTTTTAAAACTGAGATACGTATACACTGCTCTTGTGTGCACTTGCATTCACTGTATTTGTGTTCACTAACTGTTAGATGCCCCAAAATTACAAGCAAAACAAAACAAACCCCAAACCCGTAAACTCTCACGTTCTTGAGTGAAATACCCGTGGATATTCTGATACAAAACTGACACCTAAAATGTAAAACACTTTCTGCTGTATCAACAGTTGGCTGGTTTGGTTAAGCATTTGGAAGGATTCCTGTGTTATGCAAGTACCCGCATCTCTAGCTATTAACTTGCATACTTAAAATAGCCTTTTTTACACCTGCATAAAGAAATTACTTCATTTTTATTGACCCTCGTGGTTGTATTTTAATAGCGTCTTAATCTGTTAGTCAGGTGGAGTATTTAATTTTTTTTTTTTCTGAATAAAGAAAATTATCGTATTTTGAAGCTGACAGCTTCTGTCCCTTTTGAACCAGTGTCAACTGAAATATCTTAACCGTGTTTTGAAGTCAAGGAAAACTGATAGTTCCATGCTCAGTGAAATATCTGGAGGGGTTTGAGATTGGAGAATTCATTTGGAGCTAGAATACCTTTTCCCCTGGTCTTTTTCTTCCTTTTTCGCTTCCTCTTCCCCTTCCCCAGCTCCTTCCTAACATCCCAAGTATTTAGCTCTTCTGAATGTTGTCAGGCTGGCTGATGATGCTGTTGAATTGAAAGGGGTGAATTTTTTCCAGATTATTTTAAAATTCTTACTGTTACACTCATGCTGCCAGCAGCCACGATGGGGAATGAAAGGCACAAGTACTTTTGACTCAGGTTTTGTAGCCTGATTTCCACCAACCCAAAAGAAAAAACAGGTTTTTTCTGCCCCACGTTTCCCTGTTCCTCCTGTCAAAGCAGCAGTGTGCACAGCCGGCAGTAGGTGTTTAGTTTTCCAGTCATTCTCTCTGGATCAGCTTTATTGCCTTACCCGTACAGTAAGTCTCTTGTTACAAATCCGATGAACTGTCAAACTACCGACTGCCCTCTTGGGGAAAAAAATAGGTTTCAGCTACAGCCAGTCACAATCTAAAACTGTCAAAGGTACTGTTCTACAAATCAACTATATGTGTCTATTTTATTTAGAACTGTCAAAATATGTACATGATTTTTGTATGGTTGTTTTACGGTGTTGTTATTAAAGTTTTGCCCACGGAAAAGCGTTAATGTTTTTAAGCGCTTCCAATCCCTGAAGGTAGACCAAATGTATTCTATTTCAGCTGTATCCTGGAAACCTGCAATGAGAATAAAATGAATAATCATAAATGCCTTTAATGGATTACAATTTTTATATTCTTATTTACTTGATAAATACCTCTTGCTTCGTCTGATAGAACATAGGATCGTTGTTGGAAACAGTGCTGGTTCTGTCCTGCTGCTTGTCTTCTCCTTCCCCTTCCTTCTTATTTTTTTAAACTTCCCATAATAAACCTAGGTCTTTGCTCTAGGCTTCTCTTCCCTTGTCTCTATTCCACAGTGAAATGATCCTCCTCAGCTGCATCATCCAGAACACTTTAGCAAACACCCTCTAAATTAATAAAGAATGAGTCTCTATTATTTTCCTTTTTTCGGGTTTGTTTTTCACATCAGGCTTTCCCCACCTTTTTCGGGGAAGGGAGGACCCAGACTTCCAGATTTAAGATTATAGATTAACCATATGGAAAGAAGACAATACACTAACTGGTGTAATTGCACTCTATGGTTCTAGATCTGCTCAAAGGTACAGGCTGGCTGAAGGGTTGGGTGTTTGATTATTTTTAAATTGAAGTCACATTATCAATATTCTTCATTTCTTATGCAGTGTGGCTGGCTTGCTTCTCCCAAGAAAAATGGGGATAATCTGCAGACTTCAAGCTGTACAGACATAGAGCTTTTTATCAATTAGTCATTTGAATAAAGATGCATAGATTATTCTTGAAAAGCTGCACACAATCCAGAGCTGGTTTAAAAGTGACGCGGTAAATAAGGTTGTCTGCTACACAAATGCTTTTAGCTGAAATTTTAAATCCCTACTCAACACACTATAATGACATTGAGGACAGTGTGACTTTTTCAGGATGATTTATTGGTCTGTATATAATAACTTATGGAAATTGAGCATTGTATTCATATTGCATTCACTATAAAGAATTTTCTATTGTAATTCTAGTAGCAAAGTGAGATACAACGTGGTATTTTTGGCACAAAACAGTCTGTAAACTATTTCACATTGTGTCGCTACCCTCATTCTTTCATCTTGACCCCCAAAGCCAACTGTAGTTCAGATGAGGAATCTTACAAACAAACGAAACAAAACAAACAAAAGAAAAAAACACCACCACCAAATAAACCCTCACACCAACACCCGTCCCAGAACCCCAAAAACCCTAACCCATAATGCATCTATTGTACTGCCTATCAGACCTGGTTGTAGTCCATGACACTGGAATCTCCTGGCTAACTGCTCTTTCAGGCTGTACATATGCCTTCAGTTTTTTGACCTTCATCAGAACGAAACAAACCCCCAACAGTGCAGCAGAACTAGAGAGAACATGTCCTCATAAGTCTGGGGCAGGGAGGTGGGGTCTTGTCTACTAACTGGCTTTGTTTTGAGCTGAACAGGTACAGTAATCCTACACCCAGCACTGGGTACTTAGACTCTTTTTCAAAGAACAAAACCTGAAGAGACTTCTGCAATTCAGTTTGCTGACCTTTGAACATGCGTTTGAAGTTACTGTTCGAAACTACTTGAGAAAAATACATTGCATGGTTGGGCAATGTGAACCGAAGCAGCTCACTGAATTTCTGTCCTCTGGTCAGCTGCACCTTGACTACTGTGTTAAGTTTTGGGCCCCTCACTGCAAGGCTATTGAGGTGCTGGAGGGTGTCCAGAGAAGGGCAACAAAGCTGGTGAAGAGACTGGAGAACACGCCTCACGAGGAGCGGCTGAGGGAACAGGGGTTGTTTAGCCTGGAGAAAAGGAGGTTGAGGGGAGACCTCAGCACTGTCTTCAACTGCCTGAAAGGAGGTTGTAATGAGGTGGGTGTTGGTCTCTTCTCTCAAATGACAGGTGATAGGACGAGAGGAAATGGCCTCAAGTTGTGCCAGGGGAGGTTCAGATTAGACATCAGGAAAAATTTCTTCACCAAAAGGGCTGTCAGGCACTGGCACAGCTGCCCAGAGAGGTGGTTGAGTACCCATCCCTGAAAGTGTTTAAAAGACAGGTAGATGAGGTGCTCAGGGATCTGACCGGGCTCAATCTCAAAGGTCCTTTCCATCTAAGCGATTCTATGATTCTGTGAATGGCTGACTGAAACAGAGTTTCGTGATAGGAAACCTATTTCTGACAGGGCTCTGTGGTCTTGTAGGCATTCACAACATTTATCAATAATTCTTATTTCACCTTTCAGTGCTTGTGCCTCACTCTTGCTCTGATTCGTAAATAAATGCTGTATGTTTATTCAAACATGCATTCTCTGCTAGCCCTTTTGTTCCAAAGCTTTAAAGCGTCGCACAAATCTATTTTTCCATTTGTTTACAGGGGAAACCGGACCCTTTCAAAAACTCAGACCGTTCCCAACTCGGCGTTGAACTGCACGTTCCCAAGATGGCTTTCAGAACATGCAGCCCAAACTAGTGCGTATGTCGTGGGGTGGCACTTCCCCAAACCGCCTAATTTTGACAGCTAAAACCATGCACTTGGTTTCCTTCTCCCCAGACCTCCAGAGGAAAGGGAGAGGAAAAATGAGAGGAAAAAGGCTTGCGAGTTGGAAACTAAAACTACAGTTTTAATGAAATGGTAATAGTAATGGTGCTGCTGCTGCTGAAAATAATTAGCAAGTGATGAAAATATGTACAAAGATCTGAGATTACACCCCTACCGCACCCCTCAATGACTACGTCACCACAAGTGCTGTAGAGCAGACACGAGGGAATGGGTCCATGGACAGGAGGGAGCTGAATTCAGGAACTGGTTTCAGGAACACACGCATCCGAAATCAGGAGCAACCAAAGAGATGAGGTCCTCACTGGATGTTGGCCATCGCAGAAGAGATTGAGACCCTCACAATCTCTCAATTTTATACCAAGAATGACATGTATGGGATGGAACACTCTGCAGGTCAGTTTGGGGTCACCTGTCCTGCCTGCCTCTCCCTGCAGGTGAAGTCTTTTCCAATAGTCCGAGGATGGCCTTGTTTACTAGAGGAATAGGTATAAACATTGGCCTTTCTGCATACCAATGTCCCATGTTATCCCTTCTGGAGAGAAATCGTCTGAAAAAAAATGCAGTTAGCTTTCAGAAAACGGAGTTACTTCAGAAAAGACTGAGTTAAGAGTCAGGAAACTTGACTCCAATTTAACTCAAGCCGCTGCCGCGGCTCCACCGCCAGGTGGCGGCACAAGGGCGGCGGCGCCGGGGCGGGCGTGGGCGGGGGCGGGGGTTGTTGTTGGTTGACGGGTTTATAAGACAGTTTTTAACTATTTAGGGAGCTGATCCTCAAAGAAAAGCTACCCCTGAGGACCGTGCTGTGGGGATCAGACGCTGACGGCACTTGACTTAGAGAGGTGTGGGGCGACCTGGTGCCCTACTTAGGGCCCTGAAGGTGGGCAGCGAGTCTGAATCGACATGGAAATTCATAGAACCATAGAGTGGTTTGAGTTGGAAGAGACCTTGAAGCCCACCCAGTTCCAACCCGCCTGCTGTGGGCTGGGACACCTCCCACCAGACCAGGCTGCTCAAGGCCCCATCCAACCTGACCTTGAACACCTCCAGGGAGGGGGCATCCACAGCTTCTCTGGACAACCTGTGCCAGTGCCTCACCATTCTCAGCATGAAGAATTTCTTCCTAATGTCTAATCTAAATCTCCCCGTTCCAATTTAAAGCCATTCCCCCTCATCCTGCCACTACTTCCTCTTGTAAAAGTCCCTCTCCAGCTTTCCTGTAGCCCCTTCAGGCACTGGAAGGCTGCTATGAGGTCTTAAGTTCTTGTGATTCATAAGTATTTCCTTGTACAAGGCCACATTCTGAAAATGCTACACATAAACACAAACATCCACATGTTTACAAAATGTTGTTATTCTCAAAAATTTACAAATAAAAAAATGGAGAACTACATAGAACTTTAACACCGGGGTAATAAACTGTTAGACAGAGCACGGCTTCTCAGCTTGTACCAGTCACACTCTTCATGCTCCTTTTCTAGAGGATTGGAGGATAGAATCATAGCATGGTTTGGGTTGTAAAGGACCTTAAAGATTATCCAGTTCCAACCTCCCTGCCATGGGCATGGACGCGTGGATGGCGTGGTATGTCCAGATTCCCCAAATGACTGGATGCAAATTTAATGACACTTCTAGCACACTTGTGACAGGGTGTGTGGTTTGACTCTGTACCAGTCTCCCCATCAGCCAGAGGGTGGGGTAGGGGTTAGGGGTGTGCCCTGACTAAACTGCTGATTTAACTTCTGCTTCTCCACTAAAAGCACCTCACCAAGTCTCAAATGAAGCTATGCTCTACTTATTAACCATAATAAACCAAAGACAAATATAGAAATTTGATTTTTCAAGCTTTGTGAATGTTTTTCTTCCCAACTAATTGTGTGCTTTCTCAGATCTTACTTTAATACTTGTTCATTCATGAGCCATGTAGGCTAAAATTTAGCACAAAATAGACATCAATGGTTACCAATCCTAGAAGATTTCCTTTTGTCCTTTTTATCACAGCATTTTAGATGGAGCAATTTGCAGAGTTTAAGTACTAGTTTTAAAATCCATAAAGAGCTTCTTCCTTTAAATTAAATTTGTGTGTTAATGCAATACACATTTTGAATGCATTTCCAAGTTGATATGTTTTCCAGCTGAGCTGATGAGTTCATCAATTCAAATAGTAGCACTTTGAGTGGCTGGCATATGCGAGAGTCTTAAAAACACTTCTTCAGCAAACTAAAACCTTAATTGAACTGCTTCCATAAAAATATATTAATTTGTAGTTACTTGTGAGACACATACCTAGGAGTTGAGCTGCTCCTGCTGAATTACTCTTCTGGATTTTATTGCCAAGACATTTTTAAACCAAGATGTGTTTTATCTAAATCCATTAACTATCTTTTTTAACGATGTGGTTTAAAAACTCACAGAGCCAAAGATTTGGAGAGTTTTTTCACATTAGCTGCACAACAAAAGCCCAAACCAGGTGGTGTGCACAGTGGGAAAACTCCAGCGAGGCAGCATTTGCTTAGTTTAGGATGACTGTGACAGTTCTTTCACAAGTCATCCCTGAGGCTGACTGTATCAAGTGTGAGGCTGAGGCGTTGCATGAGTCACTTCTGCTTGGCTGATGGATGTTCCCTTAGGGACTGCAGTCAGCCAAGAGAAAAAAACAGTTCAGTTTTAAATAGCACTGTGGCTCAAGCTGATACAAACATGCTCTGAGGATAATGGAACCATAATCAGGTCCTTCATGTACCCTCATTTTTTCTGTATCCTGCATCCAGTCCTGACAGTAATCTCTTCTGTAGGGGAAAGGATGAGGTATGCAATTTTGTTATATCCTCAATATAGGATAAAACTTCCACAGATTCAAACTATAGGCAAAAACTCTGTGGTTCTAGCTCTCTTAGTAAAATTTTAAATCTCGAGCAGTACTTTAGGGATGCTATTTTTTTCTTCTATTGCCTTCTCCATCAGCAGTCAAGAGATTTCATCACTCTTTCCTTTATTGCTGCTAGAACTATTTTAAGTGTTATCAGAGTAGTAAGGTACATAGCCTTTTTCTTAAGAAGTGATTGCTTTGATGGGGATATGGAAAAGGTAGAAAATCTGAGATGCTGTTAATGATGAGGTGGGGCTTTGTCTATTGTAGAGCTGTACCAAAGTGACCAGTGCTTAAAACGTCTTTCAATCTCCTTTTTATAAACTGCTGTATCTGTTGTACTTCCTTGATATTGAGCTGTAACAACTCTCAATAAAGGTGTCTAAAAGACAGTAATAAAATGCATCAGTTTTGCCATTATTGTAGGGCATTTAGTGGATCCTTTCCCACTGACGTTAGTTTTGATAACTTACATGGTACTTTGGAGTATTTTAGTCTTGTTCTTCAGACTTTGTAAGAGGAAATCACAAGGTGAAGATTATCATGCAGTTGAGCTTCTCAAAAGAGTAACTTTGGACTCAATGCTGGATGTGTTTTATGCCTTTTTTATTCTAAGAAATATTAGTATTTTTTAGGTTTTAATGCTGAAGGTTTTACAGTTTTATTTAGTAGATCTGTATTTTACTGTTAGTAAACATACATGGAAAATTATTTCCACAGCAGTAGAATATCTCTAATGCCATTTTTAGCTATTAACAATTAAGAATTTTTTTTTCAACTGTTGAAAACCCGATTGCCCTGAATTGTATATCCTGTTCCGCAATGAACTTTAGTATATCAGTTAATGACCACAGAGCTTTTGATAACTTAACTCACTGTGTGCACTTAGTTCACTCTCCTCAGATGACCACTATTGCTTTCTCTGCATTGGGCAATTGTTTGTCCAGGAAGAGACTCCAGCAAATTCTGACTCTAACTGACAGTGGGGTTAACTATTGCCAGCTGGGAAAGAGAGCCCAGCTCAAACCTGGCCTGCGGCCCTTGTTAAACATGCAGTGATACTACAGCAACTGCTCTGCCCAGATCAGTAATGGACAGATTTTCCACCGTGAAAACCAGTATTTAGCCATACATACAATAGCGGAGCATGGATGATCATAGCCATAGGGCCTCCCTCCTCCCAGTAAAACTTAAAGAAATCTTGAGACAAATCCCACTGTGATCTGTTAAGACTCTCGTGTTCTCAACTGTCTGTTCTTTCCTTTTGCTGATGATTATCAAGACCAAGAGAATGCAATGTGTGCCCACCCTCCTGTGTCGCCACAAAGTGTAGTGGTGTTGATTACACTGCTGAGAAAATGGGTTTGAGCCAATGCACCAGACTCGGAGCTGCAGCTGGGGAGGATAAGAGCACATCTTCCATTCTGCTTCACTTATTCTGCCATCATGAAAGAGATCGCCATCAGAAGGATGTAACAAATGGAGCTATAATGTAATGTACTACTTCATAGTAGTTCCTAAAGATCAGCTGCCAAGGATGGTGCAAGACTGCTTGTGCAGTGTTAGTAAGAGAAATTTATGTATGAACATATGATGTGAACTAGGCCTGCTATGGAACAAGAACTCTTCAGTAGAGAATGTCTATCTTGCATGAATCAAGTTTTAATGTACTTACTTAACACTATTTTTGGTTTCACTTGTGGGCAAAACTTCCCACTGATGTTTTATTCTGCCTCGCAGCAGTTAAAAATGTGAGAAATATCTAAATGATACAGTCAAAAAAATCTAGTGCTTGTGAAATTGCCTTTGTTGTCATATGATAAACTATGGGAGCTTGTTAGAAGGATCACATTAATCGATAGTATGGAACAGGTCTGATCCCTTCCTATAGTCATTAGCTTTAACAAAGCTGTCTTTGATACCTCAGTTCAGGTGTTTTCAGCTTAAATTCAGAAGCCTTGCACGCAAGGCCTCTTAAGGTGTGGGGAGTATTTCCTGCCCTTCCATTCTGCTTCTCTGTCTCAGTGGTGTCTGAAAAAAATGCTGCTCACCTACAGTTACATTGATGTTCATGGGAACTGCAGGTACCTCATTTCTGGAAATGAAACTGTGATGCTTTTTCACCCTGAGGGAACTATATTCCTTGCCATGGGATAACATAGAGGTCGGAAGGTTTTGTGATCCTTGGACAGAAGACTGTGTAGAATAATAGAAAGAACTGGGGAAAAAAGTGCTGAAAGCATCTGGGAGGTTTTTTGTGCACACTGGACAATATATTCTGTACTCACATTGTGTGACTAAGTTTACTGTTACCGAGGCCTAGAATGAGCCAAATAAAACAGCAGGGATGCCTCCTCTGTGTTTCTTGCCTCCATTTCTTACTAACATTTTCACATTCACTCACTCACTCTCCTAATGGGAGCTGGGGGAAAAGTGCCGAGTACAGCACTAATGACATGAAGAAAAACACTGAAGGAAGCAGCAGGGAGGCCAATGTTTCAACCTCTCTCCCTCCCTTGCCCAAGAAAATTTAAGTGACCTCCTGACACCTCCCATGGGAAACTTTAAATTGACTAGAGTATTTGTCAAGTAAATACAAAAAACATAGTATTGTTTCAGACTTAATCCTCCTGAAGTCAATGAAAATGAGTTAAGGTTCCCGCAGCAGCTATAATGCACTAACCTCATTCTAGGTGGCAGTGTATGTGGATATAACTCAGGATTGATTAAAAAACATTTACACACACTCAGCAGTACAATACTGCCATATCATTATAATATTGCCACATACACGAGCACCTAGAATGAGGTTTGTACATTAATGCTGCTGCTAGGAAACTGAAAATAAAAATGCCAAAAATTAAGTTACAGCTTGTTCCCGGATTATCCTTGCATTTTGGTTAAAACTACTATATTTCATGTTACACAACATTACCTAGAGTAAAAACATTGTTAATTTGTCCTATGAAAACAAGAGGGGAAGGTATTTCAAGTGAGTTATATCCTGACTGTTTTATTCTGCCATGTTTTTGCTGGGGTAAGTTACTCAAGAGTTATTGCTGGGACTCTTGGAAAATATTCTGGCTTTATTATGTGACATCTGCTGATTTTTATTCTGAAATGTGATGGTCAGGAATGGAGGAATATTAGAGTACATTGCATCTCAAGTATCCCCATACCATTTGTCCCCACACCTAGAGAATGCCCCTACTACCCAGCAACACTTACTGGTCATTACTAACTCTGATCCTGCAGGGTAAGAATTTTCCAGGAGATAGGTCACTAAGCTGGAGATCTGTGGTTTAGTTCTGGGAATTGTCCCTTTGCTCCCTCCCAGCAAATTATTTAAATTTATCCTGCAGAGATAACTGTATCTATGCCAGTAATTCTCTGCCCTAATTTGTCTTGCCTCCTCTTTCCAGTCTTTTTCATTATTAGTTGCAAATTCTTCCATGTATGAGGTAACTCTGCCTTCGTGCTCCCCATCACCATCATATAGAAAAGGAAGATCATAATAAACACCATAAATAAGAATGTTTCCAGAATGCAATACCAGAGAAATGTTCACTGACACGAACACAGGAAAACACCTAGCATGGACCGTCTGCTGACAACTGTTTTGACCACAGCTGCCTTAGCTACATTTAAGGACTGTTACACAGCTTAAAAACACACCCCTTTTTTAGCACAGGTGTGACCTGAGAGAAGAGTGGTGGTTGAACTGCATTAGCAGTTTGCAGTGATGCTTGCAAACAGGTTTTTGGCACACTTACCCATTGTCAGTGCCCCGGTCACAGCCACATGCAGAGAGTTGCTGTTTGCATTTTCTGGGACGTGGGAAAACATTACTTGAAAATAAGTTTGACTATAGCTCATATAAAGTGTGTATTTAAGAGGTATTTAAGGGCTGATTCTTAGCTAAAGGGATGGAATCCAGCTGCCTGTTTTCTTTGGCCCTGGCAATCAGTTTGATATGATTTACATTTTCAGAGCTGGCTTCACAAAGAAAGAGCTAGAAGGTTAGTTTGGAGGCATTTTTTTTTGTGTGTGTGTTTTTGAGTAAATATTTTACAGCCCAAATTCCTAGTTCCACAAAATCAGTGACTCCAGGCTGTGGGACAACCTAAGCAAGCACAAAGGCTGGAATTTATTGCTAGTAATGATCTATGAGATAAGATTTTCAACTAAGCCAGTGCAGAAAGGTCTCTTGCCAGATGTGTGGGAGTGAAAGTGACACAAATCTACAAAAAACCACCCCCAACTTTGGCAGTCCCAGAGTCATTATACAGCGTCGTAGCACTAGTGGCCTCAGAGAGCTCATTTCACATCTCAATGTCTTCATCAACTTAAAAGCCAAGTTGCAAGCTTTGTAATAGAAATCCAAAGTAGTGCCATGAATACTCCATAAATTTATCTCACTTCCTTAATCTTATTTTGAACAAGGAAAGATTTAGGGTTTTTTTCTACATTCCTGTTTGTAAAGAACTGTGGTAGCAGAATAATACCTGCAAAAAATCACTGGGGAACTTGTCCCTTTATTCCCTTACTTTCATCCCAATGTAATTCAAAACTTGCCTTCAGAATCAAGGTACGGCCTTGCTTTTTGTTTCCAAGATGTCACAGGCAAAAATAATGGTATGTGGATGGTGCACTGATCACATCCAAACCTCTGCCTACATCCTATCATAAGTGTACCAGAAATTGTAGGTAACTGGAGCTGTAAAGGTGCTTCTCTACCTTTCAGACAACACAAGAAGTATAATTTGTGCTAATGGGAATGCAGCTTTCCTTGTAGTTGAGGATGCATTCCAGAAAGGGATCCTCCAGTCAAATAAAATGCTTTACCTTGGTATAAAGATACTACTTTGACTGGTTTGGGATGGAAATGCCAGTGCACTTTAAGTGCTGTAACACATTTTATTATGTCCTACTACACAAACTCTTACAAAACCTCATCACTTCTATATGTTTGATACCACAGCAGAACTGTGTAAGTGTGGCAGAGATGTTTGAAAAGTAAACATGCTGATAATTCTACTTGTCTGTCAGATAGCTCTGCCCAGCAGACAGTTTTAGTAGGAAAATGCTATTTTAAGGTAATAAATCTCTCTGAAAATAACAAGCTGAGCACGCTTTTAAGAACTCACATGACAACTCTTTTTTTTGTTCATTTTTTTTGCAAACTATCAGACTGTTGCAGCACTCAAAATTCTAAAATGGATCAGTTGAGAATTTAAACAAGCTTGCAAATTATCCTTGTAGATTTTGCTCTTAAAAACAGATGTCATATGTTTATCCTGGAACATCTTACCAGTTCCTTCTAAGCCTCGGAGTGTGGCACAGCCACATTCAGACTCCGTTGTGGGGGAAAAAACAAACCGACTCTCACTACAGAGAAGAGCAAGCTGAAGGGAATATGGTGGCTTTCAAGAGATTTCCTGCTTTGGATAGTAGGAGGAACTGTAGGACTCACCATAAAAGACACTGAAACCACAGTACAGACATACCATTGCTGTTGTCATACAATTCTCACACTTTAATGACCACAAAAGCAGAAGTGGTTTTTAGGAGTCGCTCCTCTGTAAATGTACTCCCTGTAATTGCTCTTGGAATAAGGCACCTGGAAACAGATGTTTGTTAAAAAACCCACAGAAATTTCATTATGTTGTGCAGTTGGTCAAAAGAAAAATAACATCCCTTAAATCCCCCGTCGTAGAGCCTATGCTTCTAGAAATAGAAAATAAAACAAAACCAGAATCTAGGAATTGTAGACATGAATGATGGATACAGTCTTCTCCCAGTGCCCGCAACCTCCCTCCCTTTGCACAGTCCAAGTGCAAGAAGAGTGCCTCTGAATCTCCTCCACAGTTCCACCCCCTCTTAATTTTGTATGTATTTTGTTCAGATACTGTACATGCCAAGGATCCAGTCACCAGGCATTCAGCTTCCTTCAGATACTCTGGTAATGAGGTGTGGTAATGAAGACTAAGAAAACTTTTATGAATGTTGAATAGCCTTTATGATACTATGTTTTCACTTATTTAAAAGGAAAAATAATTGTTTGCGCCTCACAAATCATCTCATCTGTTTGGCTTTTGAAAGCTCCAAATGTTTGTCACAACATTCCTCAAAGATAAAACTGGAGTTTAGTCACTCCAGCCCACTGTTGCTCAAAGTTGGTTGGTAACAGCTCTGCCTGATCTCAGTCTAGAGTCAGTAATGATAGCATTAAACTTAAAACATTTATATGATTATCGGTTTACTGTTAATTTAAAACAGCTTTACCCTGTGACTTTTACATAGCCTTTGCAAGTGAGGAAAATATTAACAGGTTTTTAATAGTTTTAATTCACTACTAATATAGTGAACTATTAAAACATCATGTAAGTATTCCAAAAGTCAAGGGCGGTCAATAATTATAGAACTACATCCTGAATCACTTATGAATCTTTGGGAAATCAGATCTAAATAGGATTGGGAGATACCTCAAAAAGGATTGAACAGAGAATCTGGTATGCTCTGTCCCCACAGGAATCTCCCTTGTCAGTGCAGCACAAATTCTAGAGAGGCAAAGGAGCATTAGGACCTAGTTTGCAGCCTCATAGGTGAGGTCTGTGGCTTATCAGCTGCATGCAAGGAAGGGAAAAAAAGATAATTTGATTTTAGAATAAACTTATTAAGCAATGGATTCTTACATTTCTGTATCTCTTCCAAAATCTTCACAACTGTGCCATCTAGTTTGATTTCTTTAGATAAAAATTTTCCTTTGCCTTTTCTTTACCCTTGTCTGTAGCAAGGGCAATTTCAAGCTTGCTGGCTAATGAGATGTAGGCACTATGTTTCCACCAGTGTAATGATCATATAAGTCAATTTCTTGACCATCTACACATCCCAATACCTTACTGCATGCCTACAAGGTGCAGCAGGGGATGCTGCAGTTGGCTATGTAGATCATAAGCACCTGTAAGTGCAGTGTTTTTCTGTGCCTAGCCTAGGAGAAATGTCTTAAGGTTACGAAGAGCTCACTTGAACACTGAGAATTTGTGACACATTTATTCTTAATTGCACAGCCATTTTTTCTTTTACATATTCTCTCATTGTGACACAAGGTAAGTTATTACAAAAGCATCACTATGTCCAAAGGCACAATCCCAGCTTTGCTTTGTCAGACAGAGCTCGTTCACCACATTAATACACAAATTATACTCTCCTCAAAGAAATAGGAAACTAAAAAGTAATCAAAAGTCAAATGTCATCTTTGTCTTGTCAGGTTTTAGATGCAGCCAGGCAACTTTTCGTCTATACTGCAAGCTAGATGCCTAAAATACAGAATAAAGATCTAAAAGGAGAAGCCAAAATGTGCTAAGAGCACTACAACCCATTTCTTCTGCCTCCTCACAAATACAAGAATAGCAGAGATCCTTCTGGCAGGATGCAGAAGCCTTAGAAGTACATTTGTATTACAGTCATTGATCTAGTTACTACTAGTTCACAACACAGAGAGGGCAGCAGGGGTAGCACAAAACTCAGTTTGCCAGCAAACTGACTGGATCAATAGCAACCATGCTGGGATCCATGCTGCCAGAATCCTGCTAAGAGTAATTGAGCCAGGCAATTTAAAGCTAGCACTAACTGCAGCACAGGAATCTTCTGAAAAAAGAAAACCAAACCCACCAAAGCCAGAACCAAACCACAATCCCTTTAACCCCCAAAAAACAAAACCACAAAAAAAACCCCCAACTCTTTAATAAAAGGGAACAAAGTCATCGAAGAACATCCTTGCTCATTTCTGCCAGAGACTGAAGGAAGTTGGCCACGCTTCACTATGTGCTGTACTTGCCAATATAAAGCCAGCAGTATCAGCATGGCCATCAGAGGTAAACTCTCACTAAATCGATGTCAGTGGGAGTTTTGCATGGCCTTTGAAAGGAAATCACCACTGTATCTCCAGGGGTCATTGTACAAGGAAATAAGATTAACCATTTTGGTCTGTGCTCGAGATCTATAATTGCACGAGAAAGATGGGTTAATGTAGACACTAGAAAATGGGAAATGTCATCCTTCCTTACAAAAAATTAGCTATAAAAATGGTTTAATACAAAGAATGTATCTTAAAACAAAACCATGCCTATTCTTCTGAGTAGAAATAATCCTAATGTTAAAATTAATCCCTGAACCTTCAAACAATAATAAAACCCAAACAGACTATGAATGCCACAAGACACTACCTTCTGTTATATTTTCTTTCTTATAGAACCTAACATCTCTTGTCCTATGATTGTTATTACTTTTGAGCCTTTCTTGTCATCACTAGATTTTAAGAATGGAACTCACAAATAGATTAAATATACATTCATATGTTTCTTCTCCCAGCCCAGGGTTTCTCTACTTGGCACTCAGTTGCTCAGTTTTACAATCTAAATATACAGAGTACAAACATGACTTCTTCAGGCATGCAGGTTATCCTGCTGTCAGGGTCACAAGCTTTAGGAACCATTTTGTAGTATTAGAAGAGAGATTGGTCCTGGTTTTGCTTTCCAGTGCACTAGTGTATTTTAGTGCATTTAATATTTTTTCTCTTGAGAGCATTAGTTTACCAATGTCTGTATGTTTCAAAAGATTTGCATGCTCACAAGTAGAATCTTATCCTGAAATATCTCTTACTACTTCTTAGTTAAATTCCCTAAGGAACTAGATGTAAATGCTTGTAGTGTGCATCTGTCAGCCCCTCTTCCCAATTATTTATAATTCACTGGGAGAACCTGACAGAATATTTGTAAGGGTATTAAGATTCTTTAGATTTTATGGAAAGCAGTTGTTATATCTAGAAAAGACCTAAAATGTCCCCTGAAGAAAAAGGTGCAGCAAAGGTCAAGTTATCTCTTCTTTTTAGCCTGTCAATTTATCAATTAGCCAGTGTTGCCCAAAACCAGGCACAGTATACACTGCCTCGCATCCTAAAGACAGAGGAAAAAATAAGGATACTTGGAAATGTGACAGAAAGAGGAATTACTGCAGTAGGGTTTAGGGAGGGACAGAAAGTGTAGTTGTTTTGGCAGAGATGGATGAAGACGTGGGGAGGTCTATAGGCTGGTTGGCCCACAGAAGAGGAAGGTGGCATCGGTTAAAGGGAAGTAGGCGCACAGAGTCCATGGTGGGCGTATTACACCAAGGATGCTGGACACAGAACACATAAACAGAAGCAAAGAAACCAAGCATTACCAGTTTTGATACTGACACTTTGCCTTTTGTTCTGCATATCGCCCTTTGCTTCTTCCTTTACTGAATGGCTCCGAGATGAAGAGAAACAACATATGCTGGAGGAAAAAAAAGGCCGTGCCTGAAAACAAACTTCAGAAATACAATTTATTACACAAAAAATGTGTAAAATATGCTTTCACAAATATGAACAAATATTAACAGCCATTATATTTGTAGAAATCTAGAGATTTGAGTAACTGGAGGGCCTCTTCACTCAAATCTGTGGGGTTTAATGGTTCTCTGCTCTTTGCAATCTCTCATTTGCATCAACTACTTAGTAAAAATTTTGCAAGGAGCTAATGAACTGTACATAACTGTATATGAACTGTATGGAGTGGTTTCAAAAAGGAAGGCCTCCCTGTGTAAAAATGTGCAAAGTACAGTTCCCTGCTTGTGACTGGCAGTAAGAATGAATAAATGCTTCAATGTAATAGCAATTCTGTTCCTTTCAGTCCTGGCATCAGTCTTTTCCAGCCACTCCGAGTCCAACACTTTATCCGTAAGAGGGCAGTGGCGCACATCAGCACGCACACCCACAGTTTTTTAAATAGATCATATTTGTTTGAAAATTAACTACTGCTGCTGCTCAGGAAGTAACATATTTATCTGATACTCTTCAGAACGTTTACTGCTTTGGCTAGTATCCCAAAAATACATTTAGTATTTTACAGACTTTACACAAAACATTATCAAATACCAGCCTTGGTAAAAGGCTGATCTTTTCATCCTGCTTCCCTGAACTTTCATCTTGCTTCCCTGGTGCACCACCTGTATTAAAAATTCCTCTACCGTTTTTAGAGATACTTCACATTCCTTAAGCAGCAAACTAAGTTTAGAAAACAATAATTGTGTTGCTTACAAAACTATGCTGGAAAGGCTGGTGAATTATTACAAGCAAACTTGATGAGATCTTCTGGAAAAACTCTGGCCAAAAGTGAAATCCAATTGTGAGATGAACTTTTGTTTAGATTCAACAAGTCCCGATTTTAAACGTACTGATTATCCTTCTTTCTGTAGTGGCAACATTCACACGTCAAGATAGAGGAATACTACAAGACATGGAAATATTCTTAAGTATCCAATGTTTATACTCTTCTATTTATGTTACCATACTCCCTGGAAAGCACAGACACAGACCAGAACCCCATCTGTATTGGTTTTCCTAAACTCCAGAATTCATGGGGGAGGAAATCTCATTTCTTAATCTACTGCAGACGTTCAGCACTTTCAATATTTCTATTACCACTAGTAAATAAAAAGAAAATTAGAGATGTATTCAGTGTGAGCACATATTTGAAAATTCTAATAATCACAGAATATCATTACAGTAGGAAACAACCAAGCTGACAAATCTGGAGAGCAAGATAGAAAAGCCCGTCACGCTATCAACTTACACAAACCTACACAACCCATGGGGAGGAAAAAAAAACCCCACAAAAGGCTTTTTATACACACACATAATTCAGTAAGAATGACAACAAGCTTGAATAGCTCAAAACCTCACACAGCAAGGAGGTTTTCAGATTGCTTCCTTTTCAAGTTGCAGCAGGCAAGATCTTTAACTTGAATTTACAGAACTTGGACATTTCTCTAGATTTGTTTCACCATCCATAGAAAAAGTGCCTCATCCAATTCCAAATGGGAATTGGATGGGGGAGAGGTGTGTTTAAACTCCTTTTTGCTCATTTCTTTCATGATTATTTATATGTACCTTATGGTTTACTTCCTCTTTCATTCCAACAGAAGTATTTCACAAGAACAGGCTCCAAAGCAAGAACGTCATCATCTGAACATAAGTGGGGGAAATGTGTGTGGCAAAAGAGATGCCTACTTTGGGCAGTTTCTGACCTCATTTGATTATTTAACTGAGCAACACTAACTAATAACTTTGCCATCCTGAGGGAGGGATGCACACCAGAGATAAACACTTTGAGCTGTTCAGTTTTGGGCCACTCACTACAAGAAGGACATTGAGGTGGTGGAACCTGTTCAGAGAAGGCCAGTGAATCTGGTGAAGGTGCTGGAAAACAAACCTTATGAAGAGTAGCTGAGGGAACAAGAGAACCAGAAGGAGCAGGAGCTGATCTCCTCTCTGGTGACCAATGATAGGACCCGAGGGAATGGCAGGAAAACGGGCCAGGTGAGGTTTAGGTTGAATGTTAGGAAACAGTTTTTCACTCGGAGGGTGGTGGAGCACCGGAACAGCTCCCCAGGGAAGCAGTCACGGTGCCAAGACTTCATCACTGCCTACAACTGCCTGAAAGGACACTGGAGGTGGATATCTGTCTCTTCTCCCAGCTGCCAGGCAAAAGGAAATGGCCTCAAGCTGTGGCAGGGGAGGGTTTAGATTGGGCATCAGGCAATATTTCTTTGCTGAAAGAGCAGTGAAGCACAGACGGCCCAGGGCGGTGGTTGAGCCACCATCCCTGGCGGTTTAAAAGACGGGTAGACAAGGTGCTCAGGGATCTGATAGTGGAGAGGTATGGTTGGACTCGATGATCTCAAAGCTCTTTTCCAACCAAGTGGGGGCAGCCGGGGGCGCTGAGGAGGTCGCGGCGGCCCCGCAGCCCCGCCCCGTGTCACGCCCCCCCGCGAGGGGCGGATCTGCCCCTCGCGGTGGGGCGGGGCCGCGGGGCGGGGCCGCGGGGGCCACCGCGTCAGCCCCTGCGCGGCGGGGAGTGGACGGGAGGCTCAGCTTTGCCGCCGCGGTGGGGGAGGCACCGGTGGGGCCGGGGGCGGTGGCGGCTCCTGCTCCTCCTCACGGGAACAAAGCGGGGGCGGCGCAGCCTCTCCGGCCCGCGGCGGCGCCGCACGGTGAGAGCCGGGGGAGAGGGACAGGGAGCGGGGCGGGGTCCCCGGGTACACTTGGCTGGGCTGGGCTGGGCACGGCACAGCTCGGCTGAGCTCAGTACAGGTCAGCTCGGCTTGGCTCGACTCGGCTCAGTACAGTTCGGCTCGGCACGGCTCGACTCAGCTCGGCTGGCCTCGGCACAGCTCAGGTCGGTTCGATTCGGCTGGGCTCGGCACGGCTTGGCTGGGCTCAGCACGGCTCGGTTCGGTTCAGCTCGGCTAATTTGGGCTCTTCACAGCTCAGCTTGCCTGGGCTGGGCTCGGCTCGTTACAGGTCAGCTTAATTCGGTTTTGCTCGGCTCGGCTCAGTTCAGCTCGGGTGGGCTCAGCTCAGCGGGCCCCATCTCCTTCCCGTTCCCCTACTGGGGCGGGGTACTATCCCTATCCCCCTCTCGGGGGTGCCGTTCCCTCTTCCCTCCTGCCCGGCTCTTAAAGGCGAGGAGAGGGGACCCGTAAATGAATGAAGGGAGGCAGATCTTGGGCTTCGCTCCGATCTTGGCTTCGGTACCCCCACGCGGGGTGGGACCAGAATGCGCATCCCGGTCCCACCCCGCGGGGGTTGCCGAGGATGAAGCTTTACCCCAGAGCGCCTCGTGTTGTCCTAAGGCTGTGGCAGCGACGCTTCCTGCTGCAGATCCTTTCCCGATAGTTTGTTTTGGAGCGCTTCTTAAAGGCAGCACTGCGGTGAAACCCTCTTGTGAGTGGTAAGCTGGAAGCCCTGTCAGCTAACGGGCTGTTTTCAAGGCTCACGTGCTATTATTTTTCATAGAAATGTAGTCTGCTGTTGGCTTAGTCCTTGGCATAAGTGTAATTCCCTGTTGGTGTGCACTCCGTTGTTTTGGACCCAGTTGTGTAGAATCACAGAACCCCTTAATTGGAAAAGACCTTTGAGATCATAGAGTCCTGTCCACTACTAAACCAGTTCCCTTCGCTGTCTTCTGGTTGTGGAGAAAGCTGATTTCAGATAAACATTAAGTGTTTCAAGGCCTGTGAAGATGAAGCTTTTTTTTTTTTATAATGCTGTACTGGGCATAACTCTTCATTCTTGAGAAAACAGAATCACTCAATACTAAAATTTATGGGGGCTTGAATTTAAAAACCTTAACTGTTAGCATTTGTTATAATATTTTGACTAAATGTTTATATTAATGTAACTTGCTATTATTACTTATTGCTATTTTGATGTTTCATTTATTGAAAATATCTTCTGAATTAGTCTAGAGATCTTTTATTGTGGTTTTTTTATGAACATCTTTATATCAGATAGTCTTGCTGACCTTTTTTCCAGCTTATTAACGTTTTTCTCCCCCCAAAAAAATTTCAGAGCGTGGTCAGAAGAGGAATGGATGTAACATGATACCCTTCAAGTGCTCAAAACACACAAATTCTGCAAAGATTTATTTCTTGGTTAAGTAATACAAAGAAAATGGATGAATCAGCTTTGCTGGATCTGTTGGAGTGTCCTGTTTGCCTAGAACGCCTTGATGCTTCTGCAAAAGTCTTGCCTTGCCAGCACACTTTTTGTAAACGCTGTCTGCTGGGCATTGTGAGCTCTCGAAATGAACTTCGATGCCCAGAGTGCAGGACCTTAGTTGACTGCAGTGTTGACGAACTTCCCAGTAATATTTTGCTTGTTAGACTACTGGATGGCATCAAACAGAGGCCTCGAAAACCCAGCCTTGGTGGTGGGACGGGTAGCACAAATGCTCTAAGGGTCCCCATCAACACTGTAGCTAATTGTGGATCAAAGGACCTGCAGAGCTCTCAAGTTGGACAGCAACAAAGGGTGCAAGCATGCAGCCCTCCTGTTAGGGTAAGTATCATGTGGTGACAGCAATCATATCTTTTCTTGCACTGTTTCCAAACATTTGATGGATGCTGCTTCAGGATAAGGGCAGTCAGATAATAAATACGGCAAAACAATAGTTTTGAGGACTTTGTAGATTTCTAGCAAAACACTTTAGTGTTCTTATCAGGATTGGTTTACTATTATGTAACTGCCATTAATAATATGTCCTTATTAAAACTCTCAGTTTTTGAGGTAAGGAGAAGGAAACCATCTCAATACCTTAATTGCTGTATTAAAAGGAAATAGAACAAGATGATTATGTAGAGAGCTTAGGTAGTTCTTAAGGATAAACGTCTTCTGAAGAACATTTGAAATGGTTCTTGGCTTATCAGCTTGGGTTATCAAGATGAGAGATTTTATTCTGACTCTTGCATGTTCTGTAGTGATAGTTCTGACTATCAATACATTTCCTTTGCATTGGACTTCATGGATGCCAAATGTGAGCAGGAAAGTTCTTGTTGAAGTCAGTGAAGGCTTTGCCCTTGGCTTTTGACGAGCTACATTTTTAGTTCTGTGCCTTTAAAAAAATCTTTGAATTACTGTGGTCTGGTAAGTTATTTGTACTCTCAGTCCTCACCCCTTCTTTTATTAGTTTTTCCTCAAAGTGTTTTTTCTGAGTTATTTGGAAAATCTATGTAATGTGATGGGAAGACATTGCCTTCTGTCTGTACTCATGTTCCTTCTTAGGATCTGTGGAACCTGTAGACTCTGTCGTACCTTATAATCAAGACTCTGTAGTCTCATTTATGATTATGCATTCTAGAACCTGTATTGGGAAATATAGTTTTATGAGATCACTGACCTTGCTCTGTTTTATCTAATGACAAGGCAGAACAGCTTCTCTGAAAGGTCTTGCTGCCTGCTTTGTGATGCTTGCGTAGCCAGAGTTCCTGTGTTTAGAGTTTCTGGGTAGTTTAGGTGGTTTCTCTTGTGAAGTTTATTTTATTTCTAAGAAATGTCTTAAGTAGTTCCAAGGAGAAGGCTTAAACTTGTATATGGCAGGACTTGTCTTTATTCTAAAGTATAGATGAATGACCTAGTTTACATAACCAGTGAAGGAAGCCTTACACTGATTTGTCCTCAGTTGTACTTACATGATTGGAATCTTTTCAGAGCATCTTAAAAACATCTCAAGTTTGCATGAGGACTTAAAATGCAGTTGTTCTTCCATTATTTAGTATTACATTATAGTCTCTTCTTGGTAAAGACTCTCATTAGGTTCTTTACTTTAGAATATAAAAATAATAATTATCATTACACTTTCTGTAAATGAGTTTTGTTCTGCGTATAGATTAATTGGTAAGCGAGAAGAGATGATGTGGGGTTTTTTCATTGAGAAGGTAAGCCTTAGAAAGTGCTGTAAAGAAACTTCAGCAGTATCAAAACCAGTTTGGTCTTCTCCAGAACATTAGGGTGTTTACCACATTGCTGTGCATTTGCAAAAGCTCTTCAATTTAAAACAAAGCAAAATACCCATATAACTTGTTCATATATTTTCATTTTGACCTTTGTAAATAACTGTATTTTCAGAGACTATTTCTCCTCCAAAAAGGCTTCTGGTGCAGCAGTGTGCTGCATATGTGTATGGCTGCACTTTAGTTTCTCAAAGCGTTAGTAGAAAAAATAAAACTGAATATGGAGTATTCTCTCTTTTTTTACTGTTCTGTAATATCCTGTTGTGCACCATTTGCATTCCCAAATGTTGTACAGAGTAGGAAGTGATAACATGTGGAACGTTGCTTCAGTTTATTAGTTATGCTGTACCGTGTGCCATTAAAATTTTGACCATGTGCATTCCTTGTGCAATTAACTGAGGCTCAGTGTTTATTAGCGATAGATCTCAACATTTTGCAATAAGTCTGAATACATCTTTTTTTATGGGGTTTCACAGATATTCTTGTGTCTTCTTTCCTTTGAGAGACAGGGAGAGATGATCTATCTTTTGTCTGCTTTGTCCAAAGCCTTTTCGTGTAGGAAAATAATACTTTTAAGAACGTGAGCCACCTCTAAGGGATAAGAAGGCGGAGAGAAGAACTTCTGATTTTTCTGGATGAAAAGTGTTTTTTAAAAAAAGTCCAGAAAACAAAATGCCAATTTAATGGACAGTGTTGAAGTGAATGCCTTACTTGTTTTGCTGACTATAACAGAAAGATGGCTGCAAATACAGTTCCTCTCTGGCAGCTGAAGAGGAAAATCTGTTTCTAGATGAGTGGCAGAGTCAGATTTCCTAAACTAATTTTGCTGAAGGGCAACTGGTAAATGAAAATTGCTGTTACGTTAAATGAAGTGAACATGGATGAAGGCTGTCAAGTCATAAACATTCTACTTATATGCTGAAGTAATACTAAGCTCATAAATGCCCTTTCAGAGGATGCCATAATTTTCAGAAAAGGTTAATACAGCACCTACTGCAGTGTGATTTCCTGAATTGTATCAATGACTATGGAGCTGCTGGCGCTGTTATTGCACAGTACCTATGTATATTGCATTCTCTGTATGTATGTATGTGATGACACATGGCAATAAACAAACACATGGTTCCTTGGGTCTTAAAATTAATGAAGCTGGGTGGGTGGTAGGGATTAACGAATCTTGTGCCTTGTATCTCCCCCGCAGCACTAACCCTGTAACCGCCATAATCTTTCAGTGTTGTAACAACTGCAATTTCTCCCTGTTCTAACCTCCTTCTCTTCCCTGATATTTTGATGCATAAAGCCTTCTGCACCTTCCCCTGGATACTGGTTGGATAAAGGCAGCGTGCTGCTCGTATCTGATGGAAAACTGTTTTCTGACTGCCCAGCTCTTCTGTTCTGAGCAACCAGCTTACCTGAGAGAACAAATAATAGTTATGCTCATGGTGCAGCTTCTTCTTTGGTATCGATGCTAACTAATCTAATACTTTTGTCCTTTTATTTTTGAGTGAAAGCCTTCAGCTAGGTTGACAGCTTGGAAGAGCTTTAATGAACTTCAGTCTGCTGTCAAATCTGCTTGGAACTGGTCATCAGGAGCAAGTGACTTGAGGGCTGTTGAGGGACTTAATGACCACGTGAGCCTTATTTCCTTCAAAAGAACATATGAAAATTTTAGAGTGCTTACTTTCAAATTTATGCCCATATTATTAATCTTAACTTTTCTTTTCCCTTGGATTTGTATGTGCCCAAGACATACTAGTTGTCCTGCTAGTGTTTTTATAGTTGAGATTCTGAAGTTGGGTCTGTCTTCTTAGCAGAACCTGGACCAAAGTTGTCTAGCTAGTCTGAAATCTCATAATTGTTGAAAATATTTTTAATAAGGTTTTCAGCTGTTCTCTGGACCAAGTGTGGGCAGGAAGAGATAAGCAAAGGATTCAGATGTTTTCCCCTTTCAAAAGAAAAGTATGAATAGCTCAAAAGCTGGCCATGCCTAATAGATTTGATGCTTATGCTGAATAAGTATTGATGGTGTAATTTGAGTATATTATACTGTATGCCAGTGGAAAACCTTATTGAGAAATGTTACAGTGCAGACAACTGCCAAGTCCTAAAGCTTTTCCCTTTTTTCTTTTTTTTTCTTTATTCTGGAAGGCTAGTAGAATCCTCTGTTAATATCACTTTTGGTGAAGTCTTCTTGAAATGATGGAGTAAAGGAACATTACAGGCTAGTAGAAGATGCTTGTTTAGGTGTTAAAGGGGGCTTTCTGCCTTCACCAATAAATTCTTACTTTGTTCATTCCTAAAATTTTCTAACCTTTGAATAAGAAAGAAATGCTCACAAACAGAAGGTTGTTCTGTGAGTTTCTGCTAATGCTCGTCTGTGTTGCATTGTAGTGTAAACCCACACATCCATTCTCATGCTTGTGTAACACAGGAGCATGCTTGTGTAACAAAGGAAAGCAACCGTAAAATTTTAAATTCCCACATCCATACTACCACAGCAGTGGTGATTTGTGATCCAATAGGCATGCCTGGGAACTGCTGAAGCAGCTTTAATGACAAAAAGGAAAATAAATGGAGCCAGGTTCTCTTCCATGGCTGAACTCTGCATACAGCCTGGGGTAGTGGGGACAACGGGACACCTTCTAATCTGTGAGGACTTCAGCAGGTCGGGCCTCTCTATCTGTTAGACTTGATGCATGGTGTTTGCAGTCAGTTTTCTTTTATCCAAAACATCCGGGAGAAAATTGCTCAGGATGGCAGCTCACATAGTTTGATTATTTAGCAGAATTCAGAAGCCTAATAGGAGCTGAAACAAGTGCCGCTGTTGTAGCTGTGACACTTGCTGGCCTACTGAGATCCTAGCAGAACTTAGTTGTCTTAGAAAACTTCTTAATGATTAGAAAACAATAATGGGACTGAAAATGTGTGTTCAAAGGTCAGTAACTTTATTAAAGGATTGAAAATAAATAGGGAGATTGCCAAGCATAGCAACAGGTGTAGATTGTATCAGATGTTTAAATTGTATCTGAACAAGAATTAGCAGAATAAAACAATAAATAGAAATGTTCTATCAGTAAATGTTTTCTGGTCAGGTACTCTTAGAAGAGGCTCGTGTTGTGATAATAGGTCAGTTTTCCCCAAAATTGTGTGCTTTACAACAGTGGTTCTAGAAATATGCAAGAAAGTGGCTGATGCAGTTGTATCATGATTGATATTTCTGATGGTAGTCTGCAGAGTCATTGCTTAATGATACCTGATTTGTACCAAATCTACTTTTTCTCTTATTTAAAAAAAGTAACAGAAGTGTATCTTATTGTTGTCTCTGTAGTTCTTAATTATGTGTTCCTGCATATATTTGATCCTATACAATGAAGGAGTGTCGAGGTGAAACTTTAACATGAAATATCTTAATCTGAAAACGTGGAGACAGACTCTTACTCGTGTTCCAGAGTGATTGCTAGAAAACGTTTGGGGAAGTCTCTCTAAATCGCGTATGTGTGCTTTTGTTTCCTTTCATACTTTCTGAAGTACCAGATTCTACTTCTACATTTACAATTGATTGTACAATTTTAATTAGTTCTTTGTAACACTTTTGTATCCTATGTTAAGCTGGATAAAATTTAATGGAGATTATAAATATAAAAGAAAAATAGACTGTCTCTCATGGTGTTAATGTGTTTCCTCTCTAAGATAAGTAATTAAGTAAAGAGAAGGAGAATAAGCAAAAGGAGGAATTGTCTCAGTATCCAAAGGCATGAGGCTAGGATTGAGAGATTCCGGGCTCGGTTCCTGGATCTGCCACAGACTTCCTTTATAACGTTGCACAGAGTCTTTCAAAGCTCTTTGTGCCTCTGTTTCCCATCTGCAGATAGGACTGATAGTACTTCCTTTGTTTGATTCACTATTTAAACTGTGTACACTTTAGGGCAGAGATTGACTTTTTCTATTTTGGATGTATCTATAGAGTGTTTTACAATGGGTCCACAGTCTCACTTGAGGTCAGTAGATACCGCTGTTCTCTTTCTAAATCTTTGACTTCCACATTACTGGAGAGCTGTTCATAATCCATTTCCTGTGCCAAAGATGGTGTAGTGCCTAGCGTTACACTGTTAGAAGGATTTCTGTTTGTGTTTGGATGCTTGATAGTGAATCACATAAATACCTCTAGTGATGAAAAGCCAGACATTTAAAAAAACATTTGTGGGAATTGGTGTTCCATTCTTCAGCTTCATCTGACTGGCACTGTTGTGTAGATTTGAGTGTGTTTTGAAGGGAATAAAAAGAGAATATGTAATGTGAATGGTGTTGGTAGTACAGAAATATTTAATTCTGCATTTTGAACCTTGGTAGCGATCTTTAACCTGCCAGCTAACGTTAATCTGCTTGATAAAATAGCTGCAAAACCAGTGTAATCCCTTTATTTTTAAAATAATTATGTTTTGAAGGAAGCTGATTTATGAACGAAAACCAAACCCACAGTATTTAAGTGTGATACTTAAATCTCTTTTTATTTTGTTTTGGATAGCCTTTTTTTGTGTGTATTAGTGGAAGATACGTTTGTATGATTGCTTTGTTTTCAGGTGGAAGAGGAGGCTGACTTCATTTCCCTTTATTTAGCAAGTGAATATTCCTCCATTTCTGTAGACTTGTTTAAACAGCCTACCTGAAAAAAAAGGTGTCTTTTTTCTCCAGTGTAATTTGACCAGTGAGTTATAGGTTATTGCTTTTCTCAAAAAGCTTTGATCATTCTGAAAATTTAAACTTCTGCATGAAAAGGAAAAGTCTAAAGCCTTTACTTTTAATAGGCTCGTGAAGGGGAGCAGATTTTTTTTAAAAAGAGAATAAAATCCTTTTTATTTTTCTCTTATTATCACAGAAATGAAATGCGAATGAAATTGCTTTAAATAGGTGGTCCAGGCTCTGGTTATTAAAGTGATTCAGTAGTGCTCTTGCTGTGTTTCTGTATGCATAGTGTCTGGCTTTCTGCAATGGTTACCTCTTGTTCGGCAGCTTAATAGGCGTCCCATACAGTAGGAAAAGCTGAAAGGGCTGACTGGGATGGGGTCAGATAGCAAACTTTATCCGCCCTTGTCCCTTACCAGTGTGAAATGGTTTTTGCATGGTACTTCCGCTTCTTCTTACCCCTGTGTTTAGTGCATGGATAGAAGCTGCGGAAAACAGCAAGCCTAAAACTGTGGCTGTGATAATAAAGCTGAAAACTTGTTATGTTAAATTTTGTGTCTTTCTTTTGGTGGACTTGCCCTCACAGTGCACTTGGCCTTCTCCTTGTGACGTGCTTAACACCTTCCGTGGTCCTTTATTCAAATGTTCTCTTGCCTCTGATCTTAGTGTGCTGCTTCCAAGAAAAAGAAAACGTATATCTTTCTTCCCTCTTGTGTACAGTTTGTCCTTGACTGTGTCAAACATAGGGAAAATAAAATAAGCAATAAGAAAGAAAATGTTCCGTTGGAGTATCTGTACTACAGACACTCTTGTGCTAAAGGAATGAAAAGTGTAAAGTGTAGGTTAATATTACTCATATATTACTGTATTGCTTAGCGTTCTTGGGTTTAAAAGTTTCTTTGTTTTCCCCCTTCTCCTTTAAATCATATGCATGTGCTAGTGTGGGTAAGAATGTGTTTCAGTAATTAATCTGAAATTTCATTAGACCTACACTGTTTATAAAATACACCTCGTTACTGGGTGTGCATCTGTTAATTCTCAGTTCCTGTCAGGTGCCACTTTATTAGTAGACAGTAAATGAGGTGAGCTGAGTTAATTTTAGGAAGCCCTGAGAGGGGAGAATCGCACATCCTGGGGAGGTACTTTTTTCTGCACTTAACTAACTCTCTTCACCTTCTAAACTCAAGAAGATCGCTTCAGCCTTTCTGATGTATCTTGGCAAATGAATGGGTTCCTTGACTCTGGCATGTGTTCTGAATAACGAAGAACAGTGATGTTGCGTGTGTTACTTACAGATATCCACCCTCCTATAGATCTAAGAGGGAGAGGTAAAAAAGCTGCTTCAAAGGCAGCTTCTGAGAGATGCTGCTAGCAGTCCTTAACAGTGTTGTGTTGCAATTTTGTTTAACTGGTTTTCAGTTATGCTTCAATGTCTACAATTCAAGCCTGAAGCATTAGGACAAAGAAGCAATAACTCCACATACTTTAGAAGGCCTTTCTTCTCCCTTGTTCTCCAACTGTATCAAATTCTGGCCAAGCAGTGCTGACAGTTGACATTATCAGCTTGGCAGACATCTCCTAGACACAGCACTGTCTGCGCAACCAGAATCCTGGGTGCAGAGGGAGATGGCAGCACTGTTCTCTCTTTGATTGTCAGACTAAACAGTGGGGTTAGTCCTACGTAATTAGAGCCCTGCGGCACTGCGAGTGCCTGAGTAACTGGTTTCATTTATTCTTGTACCATAGATGTTGCTGTGGCTGCCATACAGTTTGGGCACAAAATCCCTAGGTGGTTTTGATGAGCACAGAGGCAAACAGTTAAGTTTGTTTTCTCTTCTGCATGCTCTTAAATGTCAGGAAATGCTGGGACTCGGGAGTATGCTCTAGAGATTAGGACAATCAATCCAAAGAGAGAAACTGAGTCCAGTATCTGGAATTCTTTGACATGTGATGCTTACATGCATAACTTTAAAATGTCATTCAGTATGTCCTGGAAACATACAGGTTTGGATTCTCATGTTGAGGGGAACATGAAATACACAGTCAAACTCAACTCTTCATATTTAATTTACCAACACTGTTGCCAAAGTGTCTCAATCTGAGCCTGCTAGGTACATAAAAATCATCTGTGGTGCATATGAGCAATCCACCACTGGGAATCATTTATCCCTGTACTCTTAGAAGCTTAGGACTGTAACACTCATTTGACACTCATTGTGACACTGAAGTGTGCGATTTGCTATCTAAAGTTAGGGGTTTGTAGCATAACAGTAGGAACAGGTCAGAATTTTAAGTAATTCGATTTCTTGTCTAGGTGTTTGTTCTTGTCTATTTGGCCCTTGATCAATTCCCTGCCACTACTACCTACAGTATGAGCTCTTGAACTCTCAAGTATAAAGAAACAGAACCTGCAAGAATGTATCTAATGTCCTAACAAAGGAGAACAAGATTCTCTTGTGCACATATGCGTGCACTGTCTTACTCGGACAGTAATTTTTGTTTGAAATGGTGCTGATATGCTCAGCTTTCCACATATAATTTTAAAATATGGTGTAAATTTGTGGGTGGTTTTTTAATTGAACTGAAATCTCTGGTGTAATGCTTAGTTATTCTTTCTATCTTAGTAGTTGGCATGATTCTTCAGAGTTGAGTGTAGATTGTCTGGTTTTATTTTCTGGAAATGTGCAAAGCAAAATTTCACAGTTTCTAGCTGTGAAGTAGGCTGTTAATCGTAAATGCGTTTTGATCAAAGGTAAGCATTTCCGTGTAGCTTAAAAATTAATACAGATATCATTCTCCTCTATGAATTGAAAGAGTGCTGCCGGTCTTGCTCAGAAGATAAGCCAGGCATCAGAGAATGTACCGTTGGACTTAATAATACCTGAAGCACCCCTCAATCTTAAGTGTTTCTTTGTTAATAAAACTGATTTTGTTTCATGGTATTAGTGTAGCAAAAAGGTGAGATAACTGTTCTCCTTTTTAGAAAGGAAAGATGTGTGTACTGCCTGTCTTGGTTTCCTGTTCCTAGCACCTAAACTTTCATAATATACATGTACATTAAAAGCTTTTTTAAGAACCGAAGCAGTGTTTTACTTGTGTGAACCAGAATTTTACAAGATAAGCTCTTGAAAAGCTGTAGTTCAAAGTACTCACTCCTACCAAACTTTCAAGCTGCTGAACTCAAGAAAAGGAATGTAACTTGCACAGAGGAGTGAGAGGATCAATACTGAATAATTTGAAACAAGTCTCTTCAATTATTCTTTATTAGCAGGCTGTCTTAATTCTTGAGGTTATACTTTCTATAAAAATATAGGGAAGAATTAAGCACTTCCGACTGATTAAAAAGTGTTAAGATGAAAAGTACTCGAAGATAATCAAATGACGATCTGAGTTGGCATATATAGGACATAGCTGTTCTAGAAGCTTATTTTAAACAAATCCAGTAAAGATGAATTCAGTGTGCTGTGCTAATGTGCCTTTGAGTAACGATGAAGCTTTTATTCTGAAACTGGGAGCTTACTAAAAGAAAAATCTGTGTCTCAGCCCTTCACTTCTTCATGTATGCCTGTGCCCTGCTATCTCACATGGTCGTCTTTTCATGAGCTAGATAAATATCTGAGAGGAGACTCTTAAATCTTATCCACACTAGCAGAGTTAAGCCATTTTCAAAACCTGTTTAATTTAACGCAGTTTTAAATCCACAGCCTTATTAAGTTAACAAGCCTTCAGCCTTGCCACCATATTCTATAATCTTCTTAAATCTTTGGTCTAAGCAGGGCAGGGATGGTCAATAAGTAGATGAATAGATAATCTTTCAGAAGACATATAGGTCTTCCAGAAATACGCGTTGATACCTGCATTGAGTTTTGAAAGGTTGAGAAATGTTAATCTAATTTGTTTTATAATACAAGACACACTACCATAGTACTTATAACTGGAGGAAAAAGTTGAGAGGTCTATCACTTTGTTTTATTAGGGGGATTGAAATAAAGGATTTTTTTTTAATGCATTAATTCCTGTTTTACTGCCCAGTAAAATTAGGTTATATTCTAAATATAGAGTTGGGTAAGTGAAAATAACAGTTTGTTGCCTTGCCATTATGCATATGCAGATTAAAAGCTTTATGGTTGTTTCACAAGCTATCTTTCAAAATCTTTCAGTCAATCCGTAGTCTGTGGACCCGAATTTAAAAAGCATTGATGCAGATAATGTGGTATTGACCACCTCTGCAGGCTGCATATTCTGTTCAGTTTTGGCTCTTCTGGCCTTGTTGAACTTAAGCTATGTGTGTCTCCTCAGCAGAGCTGCTGAGGTAGTGGAGCCGCAGGAGGGAAAAAATAGTTTATAGTGGAAGAAGACGAAGTGCAGGATCCCTGCTGATGTGTTCAGCACAGGAGCAGAGGAGGTAGATGTGGGGTGCAGTCAGGTCTGGGAGATGCCAAGGCTGACCTTGGAATTGAACTGGAGACCTAGTGAGGAAAAGGTGCTGAAGGAACAGGTTGAAGAGGTAATCTGATGTGTGAGGGAGGTATTGGAGAGCAAGAAATTAGAAAACTTGCTATTGAGGAGTTACCTTGACAAGAGTCGAGAACAACAAGAATTAACTGATGACTCGCATGCCATCTATATTCCTTCATTATGTGTGTATTTTAATTTCAAAATACCGTGTATTTTATTTTTTATTGTTTAGTTTGAAAGTGTGTCATGTACTCTGTAATGTATAGAATATTTTTGTTCCAAAATGGTTGAAAAACTTCTGTTCAGGACTGTGAGGATTGTTTCTGCCATATCTATCAAGTACTTTGAGATTCTTCACAGGATTCTAGAAATGACAGTTTATTACTAATGAACTATTTTCACAGTTCTTACAGAACCAATAAGGCTACAGTTTTAAAACTTCCATTCAGTAAATTAAAAAAGATTCTAGGAAGAAGTGAGGTAGTGTCCTAGGGAATTGATTGGAAATCAGAAAATATTCTCAAAGAAGGAAGGAAATAAAAAGTATTTGTGACTTCTGAATTTGGTAGCATTTTCTTTCACCTTGCTTCCATGTTTCCTCAGTCTTTTGTGTAGTCTTTCAGTTAGCAATAGCTGAATGTAAACATTCTTTCTGGCATTACAGGGCATGGCTACAGTCTTATGTACTATTTTTTGAGTTTAGTCATGACAGATAAGAAGAATGAATTTTGTGACCAGGTTCTCCTAGCAAAATAACAGAATATTTTCAATATGTTTTCAGTCCTTTGAAGCAGCTCACCTTTCGGTAATATGCTTAAAAGGAGATCTGTCTTTCTAGAATTATGCTTTCAAAATACATGATTTTTGTTCAGTAAGGGAGATTTTTGTTTATCTTTCACTCTCACACTTTAATTGAAGAATAACTGGTGGGCTTCCCAAAGCAGTTTACAGTTTCCAAAAGTGTTTACCTTCTTGTACTGAAACCTCCAAACCCAGGAAGAAACTTAAGGGTCAATACAAGCTTATTTGTAACTTCAGCTCCTGTTGTGGGTATGTGGAAATCGTACAAATTGTGTTGCTTGCAACAGGGAGCTGATATTGTTTATTATTAGCTCCCTACCTTTAAAAGGAACAGCAAAAAGAGATAAAAATTGATTTTAAAATGCATAGAACAGGACCTGGTTATTCTACAAGAGTATAACAATTAAAAACCTAACAATATTCTTGTTTCAAATTTTCTGATTTTGCACTAAAGACACCCAAGGAAAAGGGAGTTGTTAGATAAAACAATACAACTGGCACAAAGTGTTTGCAGCCTTTTTTTTTCCTGTATTAATCACACAATTTTACATGCAAACTCAAAAAATATTCTCTGAGTAAAATTTTATGTAATGTGGCATCCTTAGTCCTTTTAGTGCTTTTGAAATGTCTGCAATGCACATGCAGTTAGGCTATCCCACACAATTCCTTATTTTTTAATGTTAGTGGGAGTTAACAACAGTTAATGAGATTGGTTGGTGAAGTTTATGCCCGTGTTCGTGCTTTTTGTCAGCTGTCCTTGACTATATTTTTGTTGGGAGTGTACTGCTCAGTTCACAAACAGAGATTAGGTTACAAATGGTTCAAAAAAAGAAGAAATAAAATTATTTTAGAACTGATTTTGTACTTGCAGTAGTGGAACGCATGGATTTGAGGGAGTCACAGTCCTCAGAAGAAATGCATGTGAAGTTTTTCATCTGCTTACAAGGAGATTTCAGTGCAGCTTCACTTGGATATAGTCAGATTGAAGTCCAGTCAAACATAGCCAGATTGAAGTTTAAGGTAGTCTCTAAATCAAACAGAAGCAGTAACTTGGTCGTTGTAATTAGATATGTCTTATTGCTCACAACATTTTGTAGCTCAGTATGTAGTAATTGCAGCATATTTGATGGCTGGGCTTGGTTAGTCTTGCCTATAGTAAATAGGAAGCAAAGTATTCCAAATTGTGTTTCACGCAAATGTTAAATAGTTGCCTCCAGGGATTCATAAGTTTTGTTTGCAAAAGATATGATTATGACATTGAAGAAATTATCTTCATGCTTAAACAGATATCCTCAGATCTGGATATTGGCTGCAGTCTTGATTGGGCAATACCGTTGTGCACTCTTTTGTAACTGCTGTTGACAATGTAAGGTTAGGACCCCACATTTTCCTAGAAACAGCATTTAGTTCTTGGGAAGTGAGACACCACTGGTTCTCATTAGTAAAAATTTGTAAGATTTCAGATAAGCCAAAATCAAGTTATGCGCTATTTTTCCAGATTTGAGTGTATGAATGTGTTTAAAAACTCAGATCCACATTCTTTCCATGTGTTTATTTTTAGGGGAAGAGGGGGAAAAGCCTTGCTTTATACAAAGGCAGACCAAGCTTGAAACAGAATTTAAATAACAGGGGTTTGTCAGCACTGCAGAGGTCTGGGTTTGGGTGCAGACTCCGATTGCTGAAGTCTACACTGAATATACTGTTAGATACCAAAATGTGCTTTGTTTTCAGAGAAGACTGTTGATTTTCACCAGGGTAAATGAATCTAAATATATTTATAGCGGCACTCAGTGGGTGAATGAGCATTTGATTTGTGCTGTGTTTTGAAAAAGAGTGGGTTTTTTCAGGTTTCTTTCTTATATTCAGCATATTCAGCTTATTAAGTTTAATACAAGAAATCTTTCCGAAGTGGTTTTCTGTAAACACACACTGTGTTTATATTTTCCAAGGTCTTGTAGCTATAGCAATAAAATCGCAGTTTTGAACTTTGCTCTTAAAATATACATTGTAAAATACTCTGTTGGAATACAGAAGAGTGTTAATGGCTTCCACGAAGATAGATCTGGTAAAAATCAACAAGTGCAATTAGATATCTTTCATTAGAGGATGTCCTTCATTAGATATCCTTCATTAGTCTTAAGTGTTCCTGTGGTAGCTGAGACAATATAAACTGCTGGTAAAGATGTTGATCAGCATAATAAATCTGGAACAGGGGAGACTACGTTATGAGGACTGATAAAACTGACCATAAATACTGGAGCTGGGTCGTTGGTTAATGCCTGAACAAAAACTGGTTTTCTGAGAGAGGGATTTTAAAAAAAAAGGAAGATAAAAAGGCAGAGATGTGTATGAACCTGCAAGGCAACAGACAACTCTCTAGAGAGCACAGGACTTGCTGGTAGCACTATCAATTGCAAAGGATGTGGGTGCTGTTTCTTGGTCCTGTTACTGTCGGAGATTCATCATTTTATGAATGTTCTTGGTAAATACTATTTTGAATTCTCATTTAGTCTTTCTAATGGAAGTAAGTCAGCAAAGACCTACAAATGTTGGGTGTCTGTTCAGATCAAGGGCTGACAAATAATTCACATTTTATCTCTGTGCTTTTTGTTTAGCTTTGTATGCAACTTTTTCCACAGACACTGGAAAACATAGCAGTGGTTACAGAAGTACTGTTTTTTCTGTTGTGTCATTTTGTCAGTATGCATTAAATCTGCCTTATGTGAATCACCTTAATTGAAGCAATTCAGTATTTGGTTCAGTATTAAACGAACTGTGAAGATTGGTACTGGTGGTCGTGGTGGCTTAATCATGTAGACTTTTGACCTCCCTTTCTAAAACTGAAGTTGTTCTGTACTGTGGAAATAAAATATCCACTCGGAAAAGGATTAAAACCCGACTGCTCACATCCCAAGAGAGTGCTTGGGTCATTGGGCCAGAGAACTGTTTTGCAATCCCTTTCAGTGCTGTAATAGAGGTTAAGGGAAATCCATGCTGAGACATCTGTGGTTTGGTAGTCAGATTTCATGTCATGTTGGATCAAATGTTACATGTACTAATCACTCTTTTTATGAAAATAGCACCTTTTTCTCTTTTTTTTCTTAATCTTCTTGTTTGTATCCTCAGTGAACTATTTGGTGAGAAAAAATAATTCTGATGATATATTTTATCCAGGAAGCGCAAAATTAAGTATGGCTTGAAGGGTGATTTTCTCTTATTTTTTGTCTGTCAGATGGGGACCATAACATTGGTTGTTTATGTTGGCTTAGCTGTGATAGTTCTCATTTTCCTGTGTAGTGTAAAGAAGACATGAATCTAAGAGAAAATAGTTTGTTTCTGGCTTCTGTTTTTAGTGAGAAAATAGTATCTCTTGGGATAAACTTTCAGATGCGGGGCATTATTGTTTTGAAAGAAACTAATATTTATCAAAGTGTAAGTTAAATAGCTGTTTAAAAGACAGCTTTAAAAGCATACATAAATTTGAATATTACATTTCAGTTTAGCTATATCTTTATGAGCTTGTGGGGATTATGCTATTGAATTTGAAGGAAAAATAACCAAAAATAGTCCTTTCAGTGTAATGTTGTTACTTTAAAAATAATAATAACCAGCAAATGGATTTGAGCTGTATGTGGGCTTCAGTTCTTCATGTGACCTTGCACATTGTGTCTAGCTTTTCAGATTTTTCCAAGTCAGTGTTCTTCTCTTAGTAAGAAATGAGTGTCAGGTGTGTTCTTTCTAGGTGGTAGAAAAAATTATTAGCTTTTATATAGCACAAACTGTTAAAAAGACCAAGTAGTGAATCTGTATTTAAAAATAATGACTGAGCCATGTAATAGTCCTTTGGTTCTATTTTGCTTTTTTAAAAAAGGGAACAGTCTCCTATGTCCAAGGGAAGAGAAAAACTGAGGCTGTACAAATGCAGTATTATTGGGAAGTACAGTACATACTCATGATGACTGTTTTACCTCATGCATGCAGATGAGGGCATAAAACTGACTGTAATGTGCTGTATAAAATGTTGGCACTAGAAAGCTGAACTGCTGACATGTAGAAATCGCTTTGTTCTCTTTCCACATTTCTTCATTTACTCTGCAGTATTTCAAATAAAAAGCAAAACTGGGATTTTCATGGGTGTATTTTACTGTTTGCCATATTTTAATAAAACTGTTTTTTATATATTGCTTGATTATTTTTTATTTGTCATTTACTTTTGTGCATTGCTTAAAGTTTATTTAAATCTGTCTTATATTGAAGGTGCTTCAGTGATGATTGTCTTATCATAGCTATAAAAATTCTTAAACTCATAGCTTTTTTTTGCAATTTTGGTTGGTTTCAAGCTTTTACTACAGCTTTGAATTTAGAAACGTGGTCACCTAGCTGAGTGTGCACAGAAAGGGCTGCTGGACTGCTTGGCACTCTGCTCTAATCTACTCAGGAATAATTAGTACAAGCATTACAGATAGTTCCAGCCAGGCAGCATTAACACCAAGTTTCTAAGAAGCCTCTTGCATCTAGTTCTGTTTCATTACTGTTGGCAGTGTTAGAAGCGGAGGAGTGAGTTTGCTGCCAAGCTTGTTACCAGTGACCCAGGCTGTTCTTGGCTAGGAGGGAACCCGAAACACAGGAGTCCAGCTTATATCAGTGCTCTGCTTTAGATGCTGCTTAGACCAAGGGTGGCAAAATTAGGAGAAATTCTTACTGGAAGTGAAGCTCTGCTGGAAGCTTCTCTGAAGTGAATCATCCTTGAATGGACAAGATCATTAAATGCTAAGCCTATTCACCAGCATTCTCCTGTGTGTGCTTCTAGTGTTTGGGTTTTTCAGTTTGTAACTGAACATAACATTAGAATGAAGTGTGCCACCAAGTCATATCAAAACTGCTGTGACTGTCAGAAAAGAAATGTAACCACTAGCACTTTAATAGTAAAAGTAAGCTGTTTATCTGCTTCTTAATTGAACGTGTTGCTTAGGTGAGAAAGAACCGTTAATAAGCAGTAGAGCCTTTGTAAATATAGACTTAATAGTAGTAGATTTAATGATAAAGTTTATTAATGGAAGCCTTGCCCCCCACTTGCTCTTGTTAAAATTCAGTGTGCTTTCTATGGAAGTTATCGGTGAGAGATATTAATTTAGATGCTATTTTCTGAAAATCATTTTGGGCATGTTTTTGGAGCAGGCAGGTGTTTATCCCCCATGTTTTTCTGCAAAAACCTGTTGTTGCAGTCAGATAGTTGACATCAAATTTGTCTCTCTGACCCAATTGTGCTTATATTCTTTGTGTTTATGTTCTTTTGCTAGACTGACAAAAACCTGGCTGTTAAGGAGCTACATACTGCAGATTGATCATGTAGCTGACCTTTGATTTAGGTTTTCCAATGACTGGTATTCCAAAAGGAGCCCACTGCAGGTAGCTCATAGTTAGCACTGAAGGGCGGCATGTGTCTGAAATCCTGCCTTGCCGCAGCTGAGTGAGCTGAATCTGAATTGTAGAGGACTATTTGGTATTCACAGTTTGAAATCCTCTAGGAGAATTAAATGTTTATGTTGATGATTCTTTCAAAAGTTATTTTTTTCTTTGAAAACAAAAATCTCCCCCCAAAATAGGGCAGTCACTTATTAAAACAACAACAGCAAAAGAGCCACCCAGTATTTCAGAGACTTAAATACTTCCCAAAATACATATATCTATTCTTCTCAATTTATGGAGCTGTAGACTCTTTGGCTCCTGCTTCTGGAGGGTGGCCTTATCTACCTACAGGCTGAAGACCTGTGCAATGTCTCTACCTTCTTGTTCAGGTCATGCCAGAAGAAGAAAATATTGGTTGATGCTATTGCCAAAGGTCAGTAGAAAACAAACGTTGAGTAAGGTAGCTACCAAGGTTGGTACACATCTCTGATTCAAGAAGATCTGATACATTTAGTATTGCTCGATAACAAATGCCCCCAAATCAGCATGTGAAATGCTCTTCTGTCAATTTTTCAAAGGTGGAATTTAAAGTTTGCTTTAGTGCTCAATGTGGTGAGTGTAGTAAGTGCTGCTTGTGGCAGTATGCTAAAATAGTGATATAATACAGTTGAAATATATATAAAATAGTAAAAAGGGAAACTTTTAATCAGGCACAAAAGCAGGAAACAGCCGTAGCTGTAGGTTGAATATTACTGTCACCTTTACGTTAAGCAGGTCCTCACACAGAGTGAGAAAAATATTTTTGCTGGGTTTTTAAAGTTTTTGGGGGGTGTTGTTTGTATCTTTTTTGCTTCTTAAAAAAAAATCTCAGTGACTTTAGAGGGCACAGTTTTAAGAAAACAAATTTTAAATGAATTCCTCATGGTACTTAGGTTAATCTGAAATTCCTGAATGAAAATCAGTCTATTTGATAAATTCAAATAGAAGGTGGAAGGGCAAGAGGTGTCATCACGCTGACTGGGTGAACGAGGGTTGCCTCTGGTCATCTTGCCATCTTAGGTTTTTGAGATAACTTGTATTTAATTTCAGGTACTGTGTTTGTATTCAGCAGTAATTTATAGTTTTGATATTCAAAATTGACTTAAAGCCCGTTTTACTATAAACCTTTTAAAAGATCAATCCTGGATAATATAAAATAATGTGAGATTAAGTATTCATGGCCAAAGAAGACATTGTACGCTACTGTTCAGCTTCCTTACAAATCATGTGTGGGAGAAATCCCTCATAAAGAAAACCTGATCTGCCAGATGCCTAAAGAGCTTAGAATTCCAAGCTACTGTAGAAATGGCTTCTTTTAGTAATATTTCTGACTGAGGAATTATTTGGGAAATTACTGGGACATGAACTATGAGCTATTCTGTAGTTTGTGCTTCTGAATTATCCTGGGATCTGGCAATGATTGAGTATGCATATTTCTGCCTTCATCTTGAATAGAATGGTCTCACTTATAAATTAGTAATTAAATGAAGGAGCCTGGAACAACAGGTTAAATTGTAGTCTTAAGTGGAAATAAGCAAAGAGCCACCAGACCCATTAAGATTTCAGGTCTGTGTTACATCTTACATATGTAACCTAAACATGGCTGTTAAAAATATATGACTTGTAATAGTAGGGAAATATTACTTTCTGCATTGGCAAAATAATTATTTCTTGGTTTTTATAAGGATAGAAGTGAAGATATGCATAATTAGTTTCAGTGTTCTGTACTCAACTGTTGAAAAGGCCCAAAAAGGTATTATCAAATAAGAGTTTTTATTTTCTTACTAGCGATTGACTTAGTGGATAGACTTATGGCAACTTATCTTTCTATATAAAAGAGGTGATGCGAGTATTCCTAGGTTTTTGTTGGGAAGAGGAACAAGATCTAATCTTGCAAGACTATAAGACTCTATCTGCATTTTATCAACCACCATTTTTTCCTGTTTTTTTTTTCTTGCTGTTGGAATCTCCATTCAAGTCTGAGCTCTTAGCAGAAAGATTATGTTATACTATCAAAATACTTTGTAAAATATATTTAATAAATTAGACTGCCATTTAGATCCTCTTCTCAGCAGATGGGGAGATGTGACCTGTAATTCTCAACAAATACAATCAAATGGAACAAAGAGAGTTAAATTTAATCTGATTTACAAGATGTTTTCCGTAGTCAAGATGCATTTTACATACCACTCCTTTGTTTTTTAACTTTTCTTCTCTGCTAAGCTTTCTTATCAGAGCAGTTTACCTTACTGTCCATTGCGGTAGGTATAGCAAGCTGTGAAAATAATATTGTTTCCAGAAGTATGATTGAATTGCATTATTTCCTTTCAAACAAATAACAGGTTGTACTAGAATGGTTTTTTTTCACTTCAGTGTGTGCGTGAAGGTGCACAGCAAGGCCAGCAGTATACTTATATGTAAGTAGCAAGTGTATCCATGCATTCATAAATATTGGTACATTTATGTGTACCATTAATACGTTATCTGTAAACTCTTCTGTTTCCTACTGTATTGGCAGTTTTCTTCCATGCTTTGGTTTTACATAAATGTAAGGACCTCTTTAGGGCTACACATTGTGTTTGAGATCTTTATGTGGTGTTTCTTTCTTGTGTTCTTTTCCTGTCTGAGAAACCAATATAGATGAATCACCATCTCCAGTATACTTGCTGCTGTGGTAGGCTCAATTACACATATTGAACGTGTGGGGGTTTTTTTGAGCAAATAGTGAAATATTCTGTCATAAAATTAGATAGCTTGGTCTGTTTCATGGGTGGATGAAAAGAGAAGTACTGAGCAAACTTAGTCTTTGTCCAATGCTATATTCAACAAACCCTTTCACGTGTTTGTATAGCTTAGTTCTGATTATTTACTGCTAAGGTTATTGCTTCTTTTTTAGTTTCTAGTTATCAGGGTTTGTTTTTTTCCTTTGCTGATGGACTCCTACTTTTGAAAAGAAAGGCCAAATAAACATACTACTTCGGGGAAAAAGAATAAACTCCAGCTGAATTTGTTGAATGAGAAGACCTTGTATCACAGCTGTAGAATGAATCTAACAGTATTCTTTCAGTTCAGGTTCATGTAGTCAAGGTTGCTCCCTAGCCCAGCCACATGAAAATGTGACAGTGCATGAATTTGGTAATTTTTTTATCTTGTAAGAGAGAGTATTCCAGATAAGCTGTGGAGTTTTTGTAGCTTTTTTTTTGTCAACTTGGATGGAGTTGTGTGTTATTGAAAAGGAAGACAACTGGAAGCACTTACGAAAACCTGAAAATTACAGGATGAATTCAGGAACGTCATTTTTTGCCCTCAACAATAAAATGCATTAATGGCTGCTATCTTGTAGTTAAGACTACGAGATACTGTCAAGTTCCAGCTCTTAAGCTGAATGTATGACATTGGCAAATCAATTGCTCTCTGAGCTGAATCATGATCTTTGACAGGTTTATCTGTGGCAATTTATACTGTTATCACTCCTGCTTTCTGCTGAAGGTTACTGACAAAGTCACTTGGGGCCAGTTGGTAGGTTATGAACTACGCCTGCTGATGAGCTGGTGCATGGGTTTTTCTCCTGTTATCCTTGCCAAATGGACTGTAATCTTTAGCAGGAAAGTGGATAGAAAATAGAGGCAATAATGTAATGTCTTCTGGAAAGGATTAACTAGTCTTTAGTTCTGTGAAATTAATATAGAGCCTTTTTTCTTTTTCCTTTTTTTTCTTTTTTAAAAAAACTTTGCCCACTGATTTTTATTTTATACCTAAGATTGAGAGGGGCCAGAAAACATCTTGTGCTGCATTAAGATACTGGAAGAGGGAACATCTAGGTGTTCTAGAGAAGAAATAATGCATTTCTCTAGCTTACACAATTAATTCTCTCAATTGCTGTAATTTACAGAAAGCTTGCTAAAGTAAATTATTTTTCATTTATTAAATATGTGAAATTTGCTTTCTTTTATGCTGAATTTTTAACCAAAACATTACTATACCCAAGGCAAGTCTTAAAAGTAGTGAAGTTTTACGTGAGCAGGTATTTGTTACTGAAATTGTAAATTACTGATTGCAATAATGGACTTGCATTGCTAAAGCAGTGAATGAGATGACTAGTAGTAGCAAACAGAAGTAGAACTGTTTTTTTGACATGTTTCTAAATGTGTTTTGAGGCCTAATTTGATTTTTAAAAAATTATTTTTTCAAGTAGTAAGTGGAGCAGATCAGTTTTCTATTTGATATTCGTCATTCAAAACTCCCTGTATAGCTCTTTCTGTTTTTTAATGAAATAGGCACGTATAATTTATATACTTACAAAACATTTAGTTTCTAACAGATTTAGATCTACTTTGTGGGTGTAATAGATAAGAAATCTCAAACATGGAAGTGCTGTATATTGGTGGTGTTTATGCTAGCATATTGTGTGGTATTTTTCAGATTATATATGTTGCTCTTTAACTCCATAACATAAGAAATTAAGGTTGCTTACTCGCAAATGAGTTTTTAAAGATTGTATCTGCACACCTGGTGAAATGGAAGTCATTGTACTGGTGGAACAGAATGAATAGGAATTTCCCAATGGCAAGCAAGTATTAAAAGAACACAGACAATTCTTGCCAAAATTTGTTACAGCACCCCCTGTACATTTTAGCATAAATTAGATTAACTGTATAGGGTGCCATGTTTGTGAATTTTTTTATTAATGTTCGAGTATTTCTGTTATACATGCAGTAAACAGGAAAATGGTTGTCTTATTCTGGCTGTGTGTGTACAGCTTTACTAATAAGGAATTGAATATTCACCTCCAAATTATAATTAAACTAGCATACGGATTTGTCTTTAGCCTTTTTTGTGCACAATCCTTCATTACTTGCATTATGTTATCTGATAATATGTGTTTTAAAACCTTGGGTACCCAAGTGTTTTGATTTACTCTGCTTAGATCAACAAAACCTTAATCAGCCACAAGAGAAGTACATAGTAAATCACTGCAGAGCAGGCTGTGGATTAAGTATAGTACCTTATAGTAGTAGTAAAAAATAAAAAACAGAGATTACCAGAGTTTCAGCGTTAAGTTTTCTGGATGCTCTAATACATAATAAAAGAATCAAGTTTCTCTGCCTTTTTTTAAATTTAGCTGAACAAATTTTATAATGAGTGTTTCCTAAGCTACATGGTAGATATACAAGTTTGTTGTAGCTTGTTTGCTACTGTTCATACAAATAGGATTTTTTTTTCCTTGGCATGATGCTTTTTTGAAAGCCACATATTCTTAAATTAATTAGTAATAAGCATAGTTTACCCACAGAGCTTGAAAATTTTATCCTATAGAACAGAAAGAATTGAAATAACCAATTGTGTACATTATCATGTTAGCAGTAAAAACTCTGTAGTATAATCTTTCCTAAAATATGCATTGTTTCCAAGTATGGTGTTACAGGTACTATCAAATTTCACGCAAGTGATCAGAGAAAGCACAACAAGCATTATGCCCTGTTATTGCTAATAATCACGAGTGATAAAATTCTGAGGTTTTGCTCTCCTTATTTGAGGTTTAACTATTAGCATCTCTTGCTATTATAACTACGAATACCTGAAATAGGAATAAGATCAAATGTTTTGTGTTACTGTAGGCAATTTTTTGATAAAGAAAATATAAACATGAGTTGTGGCATCCAATATTTTTATTGAAACTGAGGGTGGTTTTGTTAAACTTCTTTGTTACTTGAAATAAAGCCCCTAAATCACCAAAATGAGGAATTTCTGTGTTCTGTGAAAACCTATTCAACGGCCCCCATATTTGAACACATTTTTTTAGGTAATTTATGCTTTTGATTTAAGAAATTTAAGAATTAAGGGTTTTTTTTTCTTCAAATTTATTCCTCATTCTTCATTGAAACATGGGAAAAGTGTACAATCTATTAACTGTAAGCCTCAGACTATGATCTTGTCCTTTAGAAGTAGACTTGTTTCTGAAGTACTGGGGGCTTCCAGCGGGCAAGGCCGAAGCAGGTTGACATATTTGGTTCTTTTTTGAAGTAATTTGTTAACTACTGTAAAATGTCCTGACACAATATGCTTTATTTTTATTTTAAAAAAAGGAACCTATTTCAGTAAAGGAATAAAAGAAACTGAAGTGAGTGCTGTCGTTTTCCATTTCATCTTAATTAGACATTTCTGTGGTTTTAGTTTATGTTACTCATCATCCAGTGGTAGCCAAAACCCTTTTGCTGGAGGTACTTAGAATAGGTGTGATACTTTAAGGAGAAAACAGTATTAATTGTCTATAGTTCTTGCAATCTAGAAATTGAGTGAAGTTCAAATCACACTAAATATGATGAGACTTGCTGTTTGTCTGATGGATGTTGCTTATGTTACCTCATGTGGGGTTGTGCCAAAAAGAATTTATAATTTTTGTTTTTTAAATAGTTTTTGATTGAAGGCAATCAGAATGTGTAAGCCATATCAAATCGTAAAAACCATTATTATTTAAAAGGAATTCAGTCCCCCTTCATTTCCATGCTGGAAGAAGGACTAAAATTTTAATTTTCACTAGCTAGGCAGAGTTGCATTTAGTTGCAGGTGTGGGTATAATCACCCCCTGGATGTTCCTCCTACGCATCCTTTATACTGTTCTGCAAGAATTTAGGCTTATATGCATCTAATCCCAAATCTTCATGTACGAGCATAGTTTTAAGACTGTAATTGTAGAATGTAATTTTTCTTTGGTTCCTTTTAATCTGAAATGAAACAATGCCCTCGAAGAGAGTGACTCATGCTGTGGTGTTACAGCATTAAAATGCTGAAAAGTTTTCCAGAAGGAATACTCATGGAAGAGCAGGTTTCTGAGCTGCTGCAGCTGGGCTGTAAGAGAGGACGCGTGCTGTTAGGCTGTTGACTACTTCTCCTCTGAAGTGGCTGGAGCTTTTCACTGCTGTGTCTATAAGATTAAAGCTATTCTTATGTTGAGTTTTGGTGAATAAGTAGGAGGCTATTTCAATTTTTCCCCTGAAGACAGTAGTTCAAATACTCCCGTTGGAATGGGAATTGGCCCCCTTTTAACTCATGCTGTTGTTTGTTGCCCTTTAATTGAAGAGTCAGATGGTAAATATTGCTCATCCCAGCAGGCAGCTGGAAGGCAGACAAGAAGAACAGCTCTGCTAAAGCGCCAAAGGTTTTAGTCTGAGGAATGGGGAGCCAGTTGGCAAAGCTGTAAATGATTTGGGCTGGTCATTGCACCTATTTGTTTGCAAAAGTTGAGATGTTCTGAATTGAGGAATGGATTGTGGGAGGCCCATTTTAAATCCCGATGTTAGCTGTGGCAGCAGGAACTAGCTCATGTGGTTGTGTGAAACTCTCTCACTGGTGACTCTGGTACAGTGACTGGTAGCTGGGATGTTAAGTGGGGTTGAAAAAAATCAGAAAAGAAAAAGGATAAAGAATGAAATACCATGTTCAACCAACATCAATTATCCTTTTATGAAAGAGGCCTCTGGTTTTCCACAGCAAGCAGTTTGACGTGATATGGAAGTACGTTGTAGTGTGATTTGACATGATGTTGTAATGTTTCCAGTGGCAGTTTTCATTGCATGAGACTGTGAACTTTTGGAGCCACAGAACTTATAAATAAAAGGAAAGGGGAAACAAAGACTTCATTTTTCTTGCTAGCGTGTAGCACAAGCATGGGGAAAAATACCTAGTCAACTAAAAGAAAAGGAGATGAAACATTTTCCCCCCAGGGCTGCTGGTTCACAGTAGATGGTTATAATCTAGAATTTTTTGCAGTGCCTCCTCATCCACATTGACTAGAAGCTTTTTTGTCAGTCTCCAGTTGTTTTGGGTTTTTTTTTCAGGTATTTAAATTGTGCCTTTCTCACTGGGTTGACTAAACTGTCAGTGTGAACAGTATAATGTTTTATATCATTTCTGTAACCAGTTGCATGTAATGTTTATTTTTAAAAAGAATTATTCAAAGCACTTGTTTTGATCTTTGTATCTATAATGTATATATTTCTACGAGTTAGGATTGGTTGTCAAGGTATATTTTAATATGTAAGAATTATAGAGTAGTTTAAAATTTTGAGCTTTTGCAGCTGCCATTCGGTGGTAATCTTTGGATGTTTTCATGTTTTATCACTTTTCTTAGACAAAGACTGTGATCAAGGAAAATGCTTTTAGTCTGTATTGCAGGCTGTGAAAATGTCGTTATTGTATAGTAGTTTACGGCCATGTGTATTTTAGGCTCTTTAGTTAAAACTATACTTTTCGGATACCTTTTCAAAGAAATTTTCAGAGAAACACACTGTACCTCTGTTTACATGAGGAGTGGTTATTAAACAAAGTCTCTGTTCATACTGGCTCAGCTGCATCTGTGTTAGGGAAGTGGGAGATCTGCCTTTGTTCTTCAGTGCCAGGATATCAGAAGTAGCAATAGCAGCAGAGTGAATGTGTTGTGAAAACTCTTATTAGTGTAGATAAGGGTTATGTCTCTACTAAATAAATTCAGAGTTTCTAAGGAAGGATGTGAGTATATGGAGATCACATATAAGTTGATCTGAGATGGGTGGGAGAGCAACCACTTTTTCCCTTACAAATGTATGATGAAATGTTGATGAAGACATGGGAGCAATGCGAAAGAAGAAATAATGAGAAAAAATAGATATATCCTTAAATTTTGTATTTTAATGTGCTATTTCATTGTGTCTACCTTTAGTTCACTAAGTCACTAACTACTTTTGGTAAGTCTGTGGGTAAAAAATCTTTCAGATTATGTTAAAGTGCTGCATGAATATTTGTCTCTGACCATTCTTGCAAGTCCTAACAATTTCCTTTAAGTGTTTTGTGTTTTGTTTTTTTTTTCTCTTAGACTGCAGGAGTGTATATGTTCTCTCTTGAAGATCAGAACGAAAGTGGCAGGAAAAAATCAGGCAATAATGAGTTGCAATGTGTTACAAAAGGATGAATGACATTCCTAAGGGAAACAGAGTAGGAGGGTAGGGCAAAGGTCATTTAAACGCTGGACAGTAGCAGCTATTGTCTGTTGGGAAAAACGAGGGCCAACTAAAAAGCATATTTCTGCTGAAGAGTCTGTGTTTCTTGCAACAAATACTCAGAGAAAACAAAACAAACTCTAACCTTCAGCATTCTCCAAGTGCTTCCTTCGAAGACTCAAAGCTCTTAATGCATCTGCTAAACAGAAACCTGTTCCCAAGGAAGTTAGTTATATTTTAACTTTGTAAATTTGTTTTTTTTAATGTATTCAACTCCATGTTTTGAAGGATCAGAATGGGAAATTGTGAATTTTATGACTCATATGTTAAAATATTCCTTTTTTTCTGCTGTGTCAAAATTATGTTTCATATTAAAATATCATAGTCAGTCTTTATTTCAGAAAATTGCTGTTCTGCTTTTATTGCTAATGAAGTAGCTTGTGCCAAACTATGAATGAGTGCTAGCACTTGTTCACCTTGAAATGAATGTTCTGTCTGCTTCTGGTAACACCAACTAACTTCACTTATTTGTTCTGAGAAATAGAAGAACAAGATTTAGTTTAATTTTCTGGGGGTTTGGTATGCATATAATAAAATGCACAAAATCTGCTGTAGTAGAGATGCTGTCTGCCATGTAATAACAAGCAGTTTCTGAGATCGGTCTCTGTGTGTTGCTATAAGTGTAAATGTGTGTGTGAACATTTTTAAATCATCACTTGTGATTTTAAAAACCATTTTGCATGCTGTAATAACATAGTCATTAACTGTTCCATTAAATAATTTTTTGGAAATACTGATTAGTTGTTCTTGGATTTCCTAATATAATTTGCCTTTTTTGAGTAACCAGAGTCCCACTGTACATCTGGAGATGGCTGATTTGGGATTCACAGATCCATTGAAATGCTAATATACAAACAGAGTATAGAAAACAGCTAGGCTGATGGGCAGTAACTTTTCCATTTTCAGATGTATGCCTCAAATACTGTAATCCTGTGAGTCAGACCTGAAAATACTCTGTCAGAAGGAGGAAGTATTTAACACAATGAATTTAAATAGTTTGTTTATTCAACACTGGAAAACATATTGGCAGAGCGTAGTTTTTAATGATACTTGTCTTTGCAGAGGATGTGGAGGATGAGGGGAGAAATATCTACATTCACTTTTTTTTTACTATTAGTATTTTTAACAACTAGGAAATGTACCACTGTTACTAAGTTTTCACTTTTTGTGCATAGATGTCGAAGTCTAGGTTATACCTGAGTTTGCACTGATGAAAATACAGAAAATGATGACCCGTGTTCTGGCTTCTCCAACTTCTCGTACTGGCCTGCCAACAGAGGGCAGGGAGTGCACAGGGAGCTGGAAAGAGACAAAACTGGGACACCTGAACCAGGCTGGCTGAGGTGATATTCAGTATGTGATGTCATACTCAGCGTATGAACTGGGGAGGGAATGTTGCTTGGGAAGGGGCTGGGCACTGGTTTTCAGATGTTGAGCAATTGCACTGTGCATTACTTGCTTTGTATATTCTTTTATAGTTGTTATTTTTCTCTTCCTTAGCTATTCTAATAAACTGTCTTTATCCCAGCCCACGAGTTTTACCTTTTTCTTTCCAATTCTCCTTTCCATCCCACTGAAGTGGCGGTGGGGAGGAGTGAGTGAGCAGCTGCATTGTACTTAGTTGCTGACAGTATGTAAGCCCAATCATGGTATTTCAGTCATATCTCAGTTGCTGACATCAGGGAGTGGAGCTCAGTCCATTTTGAGGAAAGAGCAAGATTGCTGAGGAAGGGAAGAGAATAAGATTAAAAAAAAAAAAGTTGGTAAAAGTTGCATATTGCAGCCAGTTTCTCCTGGGCCAGATGTATTTATAGGAGATTACTTTTAGTTAGCTATAGATAAAGTCTAAGTCAGGAGAGAATAGATGTTTTAAGTCTTTAAGCAAGATACAAATTCTATAATCTGATATGTGCTTGTGGTATATGAATGGTGCCTTGTTCTAAAAACTTATGTTTGAGTTACCTAAATCATGCAATTTCTTGTAAGCCTTCTTTCTTACTTCTCCAAGGTTTTTAAGTGGTATTTTAGCTGGTCCACTCAGGTAGGCAGGGTCAGGAAAGTGTCACAAACCAGAAGTGCAAGGAAGGGACCATGGTTTTTCCCTTCATAGACCAATACTTTCACATCTCTATATTGTCAAAGAAGGTCGAGTTTAATAGCTGATTCACCTTGGGCAACTGACACACAAACACAAAATTTGTGTTGATTTTAGCATATTGATGTTTGCCGTCATTGGTACCTGCTCTGTGAATCTCTGAAGTACAAAACTAAGTGTCCTATATTCTGGAAAAGAGAGCTAGAAAGAAAGGATCAAAACATGTCAGATAAAAGGATTGAGGACTTTTAGTTATTGTTTGTATCTGTTTGTAAAATGAACTTATTGTGCTTAACATAATTAAAACCTTAGCAGGGGAAAATGAAAATTTATTATTAGAGTTCTGAGTTGGTCATTTGAGTAGGATTGGAGACTTATGCTCACTGATTAATGTTAAGAAAACAATGTAACAGTCTTAAATGAAGGCACAGATAAAATATAGTTTTTCATCTACTAAACACCTAACAGCCATATGAGAAGAATCTCGTGGCTTGAAATAATTTTTCTTTTGACCTTATACTTTATTGATGTAGTCACGGAGAATTAAAGTAGAGAAAATATATTAGCATTATATATAAGTTTAGTTTAATTTGTGTGTACAGTAAAAGCAGGCTCAGAAATTCAGATTTGAGTTCTTAGCGGACTAACTTGAGTGTCAAAATTTCATCTAGTGAAAAAAGTAGCTAACCTTCAGTAGGCTTTGTTAATGAAACCTTTGTCAATGCTATGTGTAGTATAAAGTATCATTAAAATGACCTTGCAGTCTGTCTGGCATAATATTTTTAGGATGTAAGCTTGCTTAAGCACTGACTGTGAAGCCAGGCTGATGTAAGGGCAAGTAACAATTCAGAAGCAGCAGTGAATGATTTCAGGTGAATGACTGAAAAATTTAAAGTCTTTAGACACAGCTTGAGAAAACACACCAAGCTAAAGTCAGTGCAATGTGGCTTGCACCAGAAACTGTAAGGTGAGCTTTTACGTGGCAGTACGAGTGTAGTCCTGGTCCTTACTAAGATCCTGCTGAATAATTAGTTGCTTCTCATTTTTTTCTGACCTGCAGGGCCATTGAGGCTTCATGGCACTGTGTAGGATGGGGTTTGAAAGCTGGGCAGGTCTGTCAGAAGTCCTTACTCTCAATGGTCACCCTGTAACACATTTCAAAAATGGAGAGTTGCTTTATTTTTGTGTGGTGAGCAAGTTATGCTTAAAGAGAGGAGAGTCTTGTTCTGTCCCCTTTGTAGGGAAGCGAAGCAGCTGTTGCCCAGGTAGATGCAGGGCTGCTGCAGTCTGGAATTTGATAGTCATCTTATGCAGTTCAGTCTGCCTGTTACTGTCCTCTGGGCTAAGAGCTTTTTCTGGAGATGCTGGATTTGTAATTCCTTATCAAGACAGATGATTTTGTTTCACAAAGCAAGTGTAAGATACGGACATTCATCAGTGAACGAAGTGAAGTGGTCAGTGTGTGCTGAGGTAATCTGGAAGCGCAGGTCTTGCCCTAGAGAGACCAGGTGAATTCCATTGCCTCAGTCTGTGCTTTGCAGGAGCTGTAGTTATGCTATAATTGTTAGTTTGATACCTTGCCTGAATGTTTTGCATTCTAGCAATTTTGAATTTACTGGTTGATTGATCTCTGTTCGATATTTTTAATACTAGCTAATGATGAACTGCAACTGTCAAACCATGAACTCGAAAGAAAGTACTGGCCTTGAGCCTTTGGTTCTTTAACTAGGAGAGAGTAGAGGAATATCTACATTGCTTTTCCAATTTGTGCATATGTAACTTTCTTGAAAGGCTTTTCAACTTAAGTCCCCTCTGGTTAAGACGGTTGCTTTTTTTCGTTAGACTCAGATTTAGGCCTGTATTAACACTCCAGTGATCTGTAATACCTCTTCACATTCTCTGCGTTAACTAATCTTGTGGTATTTGGAGTTCGCTGGTGCCCCTTATAGTTCGTGTCCCCTGGCAGCCAGCTGGAAAAGGGATACCTGTAGCTGGTGTTGAGTTATACATGTCCTTAGCGAGCAGCCAGCAGCCACAGACAACCAAGTGGAGGATGGCATTTATGTGGCACTCTGCCTTTTAACACGCCTGCTTGCTTTAATGCAGCTTGATAGAGAGGGAAGTGGAGCTGGCCAAGACCACAGGGATTCCTTTTCAAATGTAACCAAGCTAAAAATTGTCTTTGGCTCCATAGCAAATGTGGAACATTTCATCCAAATCGGATTTTTTTCATCCATATTGGATCTTGGATTTTTCATCCATATTATTAAGGTTATAAACTTTCTAGCTCATGTTAGAGCAGATGTTAACAATAATAAATATTGTTTAGAACAAGTTTTGAAAGTATGTGTGGCTTTTATTATCATTGTCTTTAATATTTTAAAAGAAAATCAATGACATGATTTTGAAATACATGCTGATTTGTAATGACAATGTTGATGACAATGCTAAATACAGTCTCTTCTGATATGTTTTTATGTTAACCTCCTCTGAACAATGTTCAAAGATTCATGTTGAATTTAAACAGAACTACATTTTACATGTCTGGAGAAGCTTTTGCTTGCAACTGGCTAGCGTTGTATTTGCAGAAGCCATTTAAGCCAGTGCTGTGTTTACCCTCACAGAACAGTTCAAGTGCCTTTTTTTTTTAAGCAGGGGAGAGGGCAGGCAATGCCTGACCTGTTGTAACATCTAAATAATTTAATTGGAAAAGTCAGCTGTTACACCTTATGTTACTGAACTATTGAACAGTAATAGCTCTGCAAAAACAAGTAGGAGTGCGTATTTAGCATTCCCAAGTGAAAGTTTGGGAAACATAAAAATAGTATAATGCAAGGAGGACTGAAGTCACCATTTTGCCAAAGTTAGTAATTTTTATGTAGAGCTAATTTTTTAGTATTCATCTGAAAGTTTAAATAAAATATAAGCTGCTAATGTAGACTTAAACTGCAAGGAAATTTAATTTGAACACCTGAATAATAAGATTATAGATTTGATTACCTTTAGGCAATGTAGTAATTTTGCAATGTATTTTGTCTGATCCATGGATGGTAAATGAGTTTTGCAGAAGTGTGTGCACGCAACACAGCAGGGTACTTAGAAGTTTGGTGTCATACATATTTTTTTCTGAAAGCTAGAGTTTTGTTTGGACTGCAGGGTGATCCTTCTATGATTCTATGATCCTGCTAATGCCTAACCAAAATGGAGACATATCACAAGGAAAGTGCCCTGATACGTACCAGGAGACAGTTTTCCTGGGGTTCCCAAAACCCTCTAAGTATAAAATGAAGATGTGCTTTAGAAATTATTTTATTTTTATTCTGTGCGGACTTTACATATTCTTAACTTTTTAAAACCTGTCACGAATTTATGATGGGTAATCAGCATACTGTTTAAAAGAAATCTGTTTCTTAGTCTTTGATATGATACTTTAGAAGAAAAACTGCAGTAGCCTTGCTTTTTTATCTTAGACTGTGTTTAAATAGAAAATCCATGGCTTTTTTTCTGCATTTAGATTTCTTTCTCAGTCTGCAAAGCTTGCAAGTTGAATCTAGGGTACTGAAGAAAAGCAGTTTCAAGTGGAAGGTCTTACAATTTTAGTAAATAAGGATTCCTGTGTTATGGTCATCATCACCATCACAGAAAGTTAGTCGTTTGGCCTTTTCTTCCTAAGTTGTATAAAGGCTGTTAAGGGATCCAGAGAAAACTTCTCTCAAGTCTATTAATAGGGAATATTTGAGTTGTCTGTAGAGGGGACAAGGCCTGCTTTGAAAGGTACATGGCAGTATGTGGTTTGCTTGTTTCTTTCTTGTACACAGGTCTCATACATAGTGATAATTTTACCAGCAACTCAAAGCATTCAGGATGGGTAGGGGACTTCTAAACTACTGTTTAAAGAAAAGAAAAAAATCAAGTTTGAAGTTAATTTTGATTTAACCTTCAGATTTTGAAACTGCAACATTACCTTTTTGGCCTTTTTTTTTGTAGCCAGAAGAGCTTTAAATTTAAATGTGAATACATCAGAGTGTATATTTAAGTAACTGTAAAGCCTAGTGTTTTGAAATAAATACTAAAACCAGAAAATGGAATAATGTAATGGAGTTTCAGAAGGACATGAGAACTGGCACCAGTCTAATAATTCATATGCTGATTCTGTGTAAATATTGCAGAGCTGCAGAACTTGTGCTCATGTGACTTGATCCTTTTTTGATATTCCAGAGGTCTTGCTTTGACGCAGTGCAGTAATGTTATGTTAACAGTAACATTCATGTGATCGTTCTGATCTGGCAAATCCCAAATTTCAACATACCCTCTCAGAGTTTGCTTCCATTATAAAGAATACTGGAAATATGTTTCTTTAGCGGGAGTTGCCAGCAAATAGCTGTAAACAACAGCTTGTTGTATTGGAAGCATTTTTAATGCATTTAGGAATAGACCTTCACAGTCTCTCTGAATTTATCCTTACTGTCTGGCTTCTGTCTCCTCCAAGATTATTAACTGATAGAGATGATGAAATAGGATCAGTGTGACTTTGTACTTCAGAAAAGTTAATCTACTGCGAGATGTGAGAAAACCTTAAATAGAATTTGGAAGGAAGAAGAGAGCAAAGAGGGATTATATGTAATCAACTGTCAACTCTTTAAATAAATGTTTTTAAAAAGCATACAAAATTAAAGAATTAATTTTACTGAAGCACTTCAGTATAGTAGTCTTATTCTGAAGATTTTATGCAACCTGTATTAACGTAATGTTAATGTCTAAAAGTATAGATAGTTATTTTGCTTTACAGAATGTATTGAAACATATAAAACATGATAGAAGTATAACTTCCTAGTCTGGGAATTCCGTCATTTTTGGCTGTCACAGTGAAGTTGAAGACAAACTATTGGTCGCTTAGAAATACAGTAAGTTATGTTCAGTGTAAGCAATGCCAGATGTATGTGTTGGGTGATTCAAAAGGGCTGCTTTCTCAGAGCTGACTGTCCCCCTTCCTCCCCCCCGACTTAGCAAAAATAGTGTCATATAAAAAATGTCAGAAAGAAGGAAAAGCAATTAGTGCAAATTACAGCTTTACGTAGTCACAAGAGTGATGGTAAATAATGGGCTGACGTTACCATGAGTTACACGAGTACCTTAAGAAGCATCCAGATCTTCATAGGATGGTAAGCCAGTGGAAACCTCCTAATGAAAGGGATAAATTGTTCATCTGTCAATGTTTTCAGTTTAAAACTTGATGCCTTTCTGGAGGAAAGGATTTTCTGCATCAGAGGCTTAACGGTGTTTTTAGAAACAACCTTAAATGCAGGCTTTCCAGCAGTGCAGGGACAGACTTACAAACCAGCTCTGTTGAAGGCATCAAATTTTGGACAGAACGTGTCATCTTATACAAGGGTATTTTCTATACTGTACTTAACAAATCTGTATCTGGGGTCACATCAAATCCTGAACCTCAGCCGTCTTATAAAGAGAGAACAGAGTTGAATGCGTGAAGGGGAAAGCTGGAATATCAACAAAACTTGCCAGAAAGGACATTTAGGAGAAACATGGGGGAGTTGTTGCTTACAAGATAATTTGTTTCACTTTGAGCTAAAGTCAGTGGGTTGAAGAGTGTTTACCTTATAGGAAAATTGAATGTGTGTGGCAATGGCATGTGTGTTGGCCCAGTATCAGCACTGTCATACCATGTGCAAATTTTGTACCTACACAAATACATATTCATGGCTTTTTATTCAGGACAGTATTGCTGCCTTGAGGCAAGTTCATACACATGTGCTGAGTGGAACAGTTACAAAGCTGAGGGCCGTGTTAATGCAGTTGTGATTTGCAGGGGTTTTACTATACGTTTGTGTTTCTTCTAAGAGTAGTTCATCAGTTTGGTTCTATCTAAATAAGGTACAAGTTTATAGGAGAGCCGTGAAAAGCCAACCCTGCTAGCAGAGGGCATTACATTTCAAGTGGTCCTACCAAGGTGACAAAGTGGTGGAGTTTCACTTTGAGTATCCTGCTTGAGGAATTGTCTTGCATCAGGCCTTGCTGGAGTCTACGACAGAGAACTCTGAAGCAGCACAACTGAATTCTGCTTTCCCAGTATATCTCGACCTGTTTAGTAGCATGAATAGTTAATAGAGAGAATTAAAGAGCCGTCAGCCTTTCATTAGCCTATCTGATTCTTAGCTCTTGGCTCTGAAGCAGTACTTTCCCATAATAATGCATTGCGATTGAAATACGTAATTAAAATACTTTTTATCTAAATGAGAAAGTTGTATTTCTTGTAAGCTGTTTTTGAGCATTTATTTGTGAAACATAATTATTCTGTGCGTTCCTTGTTAATGTAAGTAGGTGGTTATTAATCTGCTTGCTATGGAACCCGCATGCAGTAGAAGCTTACAAGCTTTTGAAGTTTTAGAAGTTAAAATTGCTCAAGAAGTGCATGGTCTCAGCCCCATGGAAGAGCTTACCATCTCCTAAAAAAAGAATTTCTGATATCTAGTCCCCTCTAGTTACTGGTTTTATCTGAGCAACTTTATTATCCTTAAGAGGCAGGTTTTTGAAAAAAATCTATGTGTATACCATGGAATTAACTTTCACGGAATAAACTTTTAGTGTGATTAACCTGACTGGAGTGAGAACTGGTTTAATTATTTCAAAGAGAACATTGCTATCATGGCACATATTACATTTTACAACCAGAGGTCTAAAAACTTCTTTAGTTTGGGAAAACTTGGGCTATGTCTATATTAGCAAGTAATCTGCAGTGGGAATGCATCCATAGAAGAAAAACAGTGGGTGCTGAGGACTTGGTGACCACAGCCTGTATATTTTCAGAGGTAATACTTTGAGCCGACTCTACTCTGATTCCAGGGAATGTTGGAGCATGTCTTCCATTTCAGTTTCATCAAAAAGTAGTGCAGCTCATATACTTTTAAGACTGCCCTAAAATGAAAAAAATATGTACAAGAATATACTACTTTAACTAAACTTTGTCATACATATATCTACTTGATTAAAATCATTATGTAGAAGTAATTTTGTTCATTTATGGCATGAACACATGAAAAGAAAACCACAAGCAGATCTGAGACAGTTAATAAGTATAAAATATAAATAATCTTCCTTTGTTGGGGAAGGAAAATGGTCATTTTCAATGAACTGGATAAAAGAATGGGTTGGGTTTTCTGTGTTTATATCATAGACAAATGGAAAAAATTACTTTCCTAAACTTTTCCAAATACCTGAGAGTAAAAAAAAAAATCCCTTCTATAAACTTGTTTTTCATAGAGACAGAGATTGGTGTACTGTGATACAAGTCCAAGAAACGCTTCAGATATTGTTTTAGAAAATGACTACAAAGTACTCATAACATTTGGAAAGGTGAAGGGTTTTTAGGAAGACTTGTATGGGAATTGGATTGGAATTGCTTTAAATTGTTGTCTGAGATAGGATGTGTGCTTTGAAACAGAGGACTACTTTCAAGAGGCAGCTTTCTGCATATAATACCCAAAGCATACTATTTTGAGGGAGTGTGTACCAAATACAAAAGTGATGGGGCAAGATTTCTGAATGAAACCTGTAAACGGGGCAATTTAATCTGTGTTACAACAGCATAGTAATGATGAACTTGTTACTTCAAATTTCCTCTTTTGTTGGTGAATGCAAATACAGTTGCTGAAAGATCATTCTTTTAAGTAGTTTTAAATGCTTCTAATTTCAGTGGCACATTGAAGTCCATTTTGTTTGTTTTAACCAACCCATAGTATAATGTCATCAGTGAAAGTGGACTAGAGGAGCAGAACTACTATAAGCTTGTTCCAATGCTTCAGCACTCTTCCAGTAAAGAAATTCTTCCTAATATTCAAACTAAACCTCCCATGCCACAACTTGATGCCATTTCCTCTCATATTATCACTTGTTGCTTGGGAGAACAGACCAACACCCCACCTTGCTACATGCTCCTTTCAGGTACCTATAGAGAATGATGAGGTCTTCCCTCAAGCTTCCTCTTCTCCAGACTGAACAACCACAGTTCCCTCAACCACTCCTCATAAGATCTCCAGACCCTTCACCAGCTTCACTGTCATTTCAAATTCTTGGAAATTTGTTTGCTGGTTAAAGAACTGAGTAATGTTGAGTCTCAGGAGAACCAGTTCACCTTCAGGAGCAGGGACAGCTGGAGGTTGAGGGTGTGGGTTTTCGGGGAGGCTGGAATGACTGAATAGTCAGAAAGAAAGCATAAGGAAGGTGGAAGTGGGGGCGGGTGATGCTGGAGGAATTTGAAAAGGCCGAGTATGTAGGTATGGAATTAAGAAAGGCAAAGCTCAGGGTGAATGGAGGTCATGGAGGCCAACGGGAAGGGCTTGTAAAGGTACACTGTCACCAGAGGAAAGCGGGGTGGAAGACATGGCTGGGAAATGTCTGCCTACCACTTCAGACACGATGAACTCAAAACATGTGGATCAGTTTTGTTTTCTACACTAATACTTTTATGCTAAATGTATTCATTTGAGCAATCTGAAATGTGAAGCATCGTGCTCTCTGTAGGCAGTATGAGTTCAAGCCTGTTCTAGCAGTTCTACACTGAGTGGAGGGCTTATTTGCGCCAGACTGTTTGTCTACTTTTACAGTCTGGCTCAAATAACCAGGAGGTGCAAACTAAAGCTTGTCAATGCACGAGAGATAAATGTTAATGTAGCATTCTTCTGGCTTGCTCAGTGTTTTTCTTGTAATAAAGAGCACACAGGAACATTTCTCTTGCAAAAAAAATGCATATTTTCAGCTAGGATTAGTTGCGTTTTCAAAAGACTGACCAGCTGCTTCAAGTAGAGTACCATAAAAACATTTTGGAAAAGAAACAGATGTTCCAGGAATTTATGAGGCATGAAAAATTTAAAGAATAAGTAAAAATAAATAGTAAATAAAGTTTGTAATTTACTCTGTGCATGCAGCAAGCATATATTTGTGACAGCTAAAATTAGCACCCTTTGATTTCCGCAGGGGCTGTTTGAAGTCAGGATATTGAAGAAACTAAATTGATCCTGAAAGAATTTCAAAGGAATGAAGGGGTTTCAGGAGGAGGAGGATGTGGTATGAATCCCAAATCAAACTTATCTAAAGTCCCTCCCAATCCTGGCAACAAGAGTTTGCAGGGAATACCTGAGGAGGATGTGTGTCAGTGCTGTGCTCATCCAGAGGCTGAACAAGCACCTAAGGTTTACAAAGTAGTGGAAGTGACAGAAAATGAACCTAAAAATAGTCTCTCACCAGTGGAATGTTAGAAGCCATCTCAATTTTTTTAAATCTAATTCAGATAGGAGAGTTGTGTGCGGTTACTATCTTTTAATTTTAATTTTCGTTTTAATTTTAGAACATGCACTGTTTTGGTGGGGAATACATACACGTTTTATTATGATGGAAAGCAAAGCATACTCAGATAAAACGTCATGCCTGTCAATCTTGATAAGTTTTCATTAAAAAAATGCAGCAACCTAGTTATTTGAAACTGTGTTTTCCCATTGCCCATTTTTTGGCAGCAAAGTATTTGAGAGATTAAAGGAGCGTTTTTTCATGCTGATCTCACCAAGCGTAATCTTACCAAGTCACTCCCTTGTTCGGAGTCATTTGCTGGCTTTGCTCCTTATGTATCATGTTCAAACTCCTCACCTTCAAAGCGCAGTAAGTTTGCTCTTGGCAATCTCACTTCTCATTTGTTCTTTTCATTTTTTTTCAGTCTGTTGTCTCACCTGGAATTTCCTCTCCTTTTCTTGGCGTAACAAGTAAACTTATTCGTTTTCACATCACGGTGAGGGGAGCTTGTTTACATTCATTTTTAAGGTGTAAGAAACTTTAGAACAATACAGAGCATTACTCTTAAATTTTTGCATTGTTGATAAACCCTCTGGAGCTTTTGATATGAAGTGAGGACACAGGGGCCTCCTGTTTTCCAGTGCTTCACAGGTAAATCAAATGTGCTAGTCTCCTGCACTAAGTAGATGAATGTTTTTTTATTAAAATGAGCAAACAGAATGTGTTTTGTTTACAGACTTGTGAGAGAATTTTAAATAAGGATGGTAAAATAGATCTACTTTTTCAATACTGATAGGTTATGTTTGATGCAAAAATGAAACAAGAAGCTGCATATTCTCATTAGCCATATTAAGACTGTTAGATGACTTAGATGTTTCTATTTCCTTCTTACCTTTGTTTCTCCAGCATAGCACAACCATGGATAACACATCAATAATCATAGAAACATAGAATGGTTTAGATTGGAAGGAGCCTTAAAGCCCATCCAGTTCCAAACCCCCTGCCATGGGCAGGGACACCTCCCACCTGACCAGGCTGCTCAAGGCCCCATCCAACCTGGCCTTGAATACTTCCATCCACCACTTCTCTGGACAACCTGTGCCATTGTCTCACCACCCTCACTGTGAAGAATTTCTTCCTAATGTCTAATCTAAATCTTCCCCCTTCCAATTTAAAGCCCTTCACCCTTGGCCTGTCACTACATACCCTTGTAACAAGTCCCTCCCCAGCTTTCCTGTAGCCCCTTCAGGCACTGGAAGGCTGCTATGAGGACAGGCTGAACAACCCCAACTCTTTCAACCTGTCCTCATAGCAGAGGTGCTCTAGCTCTCTGATCATTTTTGCAGCCTTCTTTGGACCTGTTCTAACAATGGCAGATCCTTCTTTTGTTGGGGGTTCCAAAACTGGACACAGTAATCCAGGTGGGGTCTTATAAGAGCAGAATAGAGGGACAAAATCACCTCTCTTAGCCGGCTGGCAATGCTTCTTTTGATGCTACCCAAGATATTGTTGGCCTTCTGGGCTGTGAGCACACGTTGCCGGCTCATGTTGAGCCTTCTCATCAATCAGCACCTCCATATTTTGTTGGATCAATTTTTTTTTTTCCTGGTGGCTGATAAAAGTTGTTGCAGATTTCAAATTGTAAGAGTTGCGGTATTGATACTTTATTTGTTTGTGGAAGGGTATGCAAAGGCCTATGGCATCTCTGGCTGCCTCCCATTAAGTCAATGGTAAAGAAAAGTGTTCTGGGTTTATGTATATATTTCTATGTAACCTGGACTTCAAGCTCAGATGCATCTTGCTTGGGAAACAGTTATTTGTCTCTTTAAGCAGTTGCATATATGGCTTTTGAAAGGGAGAGAGACTTCCATGTAACCGTGTTGTAAGGATAAGTGTTAATTTGGGCAGCAGCAAAAAGATGCCAACATGTTTAAGTTCCAGTTTATACGGAAACTAAAATGAAGTGTGAAAAGGGAAGGCTACGCAATAGCCAGGTAAGAATGAATTTAGGGAAAGAATTTAATACTCAGGTGTGGTCTTTATTTGGTAGTTTTAGAGGCGGGGGGGGGAACGGGAGGGGTGTTGCTTCTTAGTTACTGTTTTGCATTTTTTATATTCATATTACAAGCAAAAAGCAAGTGTTATTTAAGAATCTGTATTTACACAGGAAAGTTGTTACACTTTCTGGAACCGATTTTGGATATGGAGCTCATAGTTACAAAAGGTATTTGCTGGGTGACTGGGCAAAATGAGGCTTCTTGCTAAACACCGAAGTACAATTTAGCAAATTGGTATTTTGAATGGTTGAATAGTTCTGTATTCTGAGCTTCAGTGATACAGACCACAGAAAACTACATAAGACACATTATTTCTGAATATTTTACCAGGTTTCTGACAGGCTCTTGACTTTCATATACTTTATCTTATGCAATTTTAAAAAAATTTTTCTTTACTTCTTTTTTTCTCTACATTTTTCTGATTCACTTTTCTTCTCCCCCCGTCCCCTGTCTTTGCTTTATGATTGTAAAGATAAGTCACTTTTCTCAAACTGGCTAGAAAGTTAAAAGTACAGAACTGGGTTGGTCATCTACTGCATCCATTTTCCAAAGTGCTTTTTAAAAAATACATGTGAGCTAAGTTTCTTGTACTTTTACAGGTGTGTATGTGTAGGGAAAGAAGAAACAGCAACACTTTCCAAAATCCTCCTTTGTGTTTATCCCCCTTTGTACTTTGAATGCCCATAGGGATTTTAATGTTGACAAATAGGATATGGTTGGGGAACACTTGATAGATCTTAAAGTCTAACCCCGCACTGAGATTTCTTTAGGGATGTACAAGTAGTTAGTGGCAATTTGGAGAAGAACCAGTAAGTCCCATTACCCAGTCTCACAATTGTATTGCTTCTCTAGAGGTATGCATGATTAGAGGGGTGAGTGTCTATATTTTTCCTTCTTGGAGTATGTAGTATTCTAATCTTAAAAGTCGTAGGGGATGTTACATGAAAACACAATGCTTTGGCAAATAAAGTGGTAGAAGTGTTTGAGTGGAATGAAATGAACTTATGCTTTGTGCCCACTTGATGTGTTCAAAGATATTAGGAGATCCACACTGCTGTGTAAATAGCACTGTTTTATGGAGACATCAAACACCAGTAAGAAAACCAGTGGGAGCAGTAACATTTTCAGACTGACCAGTGAGTTTGGTTTAACAGCTTATAAGAGCAGATCTTTAAAGGAAATAGTTGGTTATGGAAGGAACTATTTCGTATAAACATCTTGCTTCTACATAGTGCACACTTTAAAGTTTTGTTTATATTCTTACAAGGATCTGTTTTTTTCAAAGCAAAATAGTTGTGCAGTAAACAACTAATCAGAAGTTTTTAAAGACTTGGAATGAAATTGTTTGATGTGCATTGGTGTTCCTTTACAAATTCAGTGGGAACAATGAGCCAGATTCTCTTGTGTGTCTTGAAAGTTACCTCCTCAGTTTTTCCTCACGCTTCTTTTTTTTTTCTTTAATGCATGGAAAGGGGCAATCTCTAATCTGTCAAGCACATGCAGTTAAAATATTTGGGAACATGCAATGTGCAGGTTACTATTATTTTCTCCTCTCCATTTTGTCCTAATTTTCACTCACTTGTTTGGTTATTTTGAGAGCTTAGTTTAGTGGAAAGTGTTCGAAATATACTTTGAGATCCTCAGAAAAATAAGTAGCTGAGAACTCTGCATTTTGGATAGGCAAAGGAAAGAAGGTGGCATTCTGGACACTCGTGTTCCCTCCCTCCTCCCCCCACCCCACCCCATTTGAAAGAAAGAGTTTTCAAAAACACAGGTGTTGCACAGAAAGAGAGTGGGCTCAGTGCCTTTGGAAAGCTTTGTAAACGTCCCTGACCTTCCATATTATTAGTCCAATTGCTTGGGCCTTAAGGCAACATTTTAAAATTCCATTCATTCTCATGTATACCAGCTTTTACTTTCAAAACAACTTTGTGGAGAGAGTTGCTCGTACTTATATTAAACCAACTTAAATTTATTTCTTGACTTCAGACAAGAAAAAAAGCAAAAATGTTTCCTTCTAGAAGCTGTTAAGACAGAGGAAGCAGAAAGGACTTTCATAAACTAGCTACTTTAAGTAGGTGGTTGGTAGTTTGCCACATAAAAACCGTTTATGTGGGGAGAGGAGCTACTTTTCTGTTACAAAATATAGGGTTTCTCTGAGCCTGTGTTCTGACATTCTTCTGCAAGTTACCAAGAACAAAGTTAAGTATTGATAAAGTCCTTGAAAGAGTTGGGCAAAGGGTTCTAGGAGTGGTTGGCATTTCAGTCTGTGCTAGATGGCTGAAACCTGAAAATTAATAAAGTATTCTGATGCGTCACACAGTATTACATCTAGAGCTAATACTAATGTTACCTATCATATATTATAAGCCTTAGAGAAAATTTACCATATTCTATTAGCTAGTAGCAGAGAAGCTTTGCAAGTCTGCTATATAAATTTTAACTTGATGAAATTAAATAACTTTAAAAGTATCATCGCATTTCTTTGTTTATAAAGAACCTAGAGTTTTTACTGTTAGTAGCTGTTCAGCTTTTCTAAAAACATATAACATATATATTGGCTTGATTGTGGTTTTTATCTTGCATCCTGTTTCTTTACCCAAAGCAGTATCTCTTGAAAATGATTATTAGGTCACGGTTAAGTTACGCACAGATGGCTTTCAAACCTGATCTCTTTCATCAGGCTAACCTGGCTAGCTGGTTTCTTCTTGGTGCACAACTTCTCTTCCTTTTATTAAAATCAAAAACTGCACCAACCTGTGAGGAACCATATTTGAATATGGCATTTCACAACTATAAATTTTTACTGTTTTAAGTCAAATATGTGGTGATTTTATGTGTGCTCAGAACAATGAGATTTAGTAGGAATATATCATTAGAAATTAGAAGTGAATATACTTAAAATGTTAATGTTGGTGCACACTTCTTTAATGTAGTGAACTGTCATATAAAAATACTGTTTCACTGTATTCACTAGAGCAAGAGTAATTCATATGAGATGATAGCAATGATTTGCGTTTATGGTTATTACAGCATACTGGCAACTTGATACAGCCTCCTGACATAAAAAATATCTTACATTTTTATTATTCAGATAGCAGGAACCTCAGAGGCACTGTAACTAGAAATCATTTCATTTGCACTGATGACCTCTGTGTCTTCCAAGATAGTTCTGATAGTCGAAGTATGTAAAATTGATTCCAGTAACAATTTAGTGTCAGATGCAGATTAATAATGCTTGAGTTAGCCTTTTTCTGAGCAAATCTGACCTCATTTGTATCGTTCCTTAGATGAGAGAAAATAAATGCAGGGAGACAGCTTTTAGCATTCTTCTTGGATTATGGAGACACTTTGTGTTCTGGAACTTGAAAAGAAATGGGGAAATTTAGTTTCAAATGTTGTCTCTGCTAGGTTGGTGTGTGAATAATTTGTTCAGGTGACAGCAGTACACATATAGCTTAACATAGGAAGCATGTTTCCTTCCTTTAGAAGGATATCCTACCGAAGCAAGCACATCTATTAATATAAGCACTTTAAGGTTTTCATTGAAGTTTTCTTATAATCTCTGTGTCTCAAAAGACATGAAAATTTAAATGCAGGTACAGAAAGAACAGAGGAGACTGAAGCAAAGAAAACAGAACTAGACAGATCAGGTGGCTTTTAATTAAGACTTGGAACCAGATGTTTGAGCCAGCACAATCAAAGAAATGTGAAAAAAAAATAGGTACGAAGTGGGATGTTCTTGCACGTAGGACTGGACAGCTTGGTGAAGGCCAAAGAAGTCAATAAAGCTAAAACATACATTAAAGGAAGTAATAAAAAGGATGCATTTGAAACATTTGAGTCAAGAAGGCAACAATATGAAAGAGAATTGACTAGATGATTAAAAGAAACAATATTGTAATTGTCAGTCAAATGGTCTGAAGATGAAAGCTTGTGTATAACTGTATCTACTGGAGAACATACACGTGAAGAACTCGGTCAACTCAAATCTGTTGTGCAACAAGTTGGCTGCAGCATATTCACAGAGTCTTTTCCTTTTGTAAAGGCAACTTTTATTGGCAACGAAGTAAGTCTTAGAACACTGGGGAAAAAAATGTTGGACTAAGAAAAGCCTTCTGTAGCACTGGACTTATTGCGCTTTCAATTGTTGTGTGGTTGGGTATTTTTTGTAATAGTTTCTCATCTTGTTGTGGTTATTAATGTGACTGATTAGGAACTGCATGGAAAGAAAATAAAAGGTAGTTGGAAAAAAAGAATTTTTCTGGCTTTACTTGATAGAAAATTGCAAATAACATGTTTATTAAAGATCCTCTTATAACATGGATCAATAGGATAGTAACTTCCAGTTTTAGACTTTCTGTAAGGGAAGGAAGAAGTCATTTGGGAAAGCTAGGCATAAAAACTGCTCGTAAGATCTGAGCAGGCTACCTGTTTTGGAAGCTGATAGCACTTTGATTGAGCAAGTAGACAGTTTCAGAAATCTTTTTTGTCTGTCCTGCTACTCACATAAACAGTATTTCTTTAAAAAGATTACTTCCTGGCCTGTTGAAGACATTCACTATATCGATACCTCAAAGAGGCAAAAACTGTGAAGGTACTCTGGCTAAGTGAGACTATTCACAGGGCAACTGAAGCCACATTCCAGTCAGGGGAATGCCTTGCTTGCTTGGAAAAGTAACAACCAGCAGCACGGTAGCTGGAGAGGCTCAGAAGGAGACAGAGGTGCAGATGACCCAGTAACTGTTCCATTCATTTCCTTGGGAGGGGATTTACTGTTTTTGCTCCTTCAGCTTATGTGGCTTCTCCAAGTGCAGTAGCTTATACAGTGAACACTATTTTGTGCCAGTGTAAGCATATTAACATCTGGGCTTCTGCCACAGAAACTCCTTTTTAAAAGGAAATCAGATCTCGTGTTTCTGTGCAGGCAAAAGTTTCTCTTGGCTTAAGCTGATGAAAAATACATACAGTTGCATATTGTCCGTTAAAAAAAGTAAGAGTAAAGTTCAAAATAGGGTGACTGAAGGCAAAGTGTAAATCTATATAGGGAAACTGTAAGCGAATTCTGTAGGTTTTTAAGACCTGTGTTGGGAGAAGAAATCAGAGGGAGCTGAACCTCACATATATATAAATGCATATGATTTTTTTCATATTCTAGTTAAGTCATTTGTTTTGATGTCATTATATGTTATTAATTTTATTTTCTTTAGAGGAATCTGGCATATGGAATATATATCCATCCATATCTTATCTAAAAATTAATTTGAACAGTTTGTGTATGAGCAGTAGTATTAGAAGGTTGAATATCTTTGCATAAGGAATTTGCATAAGGGCTGAGGAAATAAATTTAAGAAACCTATTTTGTGTGAATTATCTTTGAGTTTTATGTTTCCTAGACTGGTTTTTGTCTGAGGGTTGTTTTTTTTTTTTTTGCTTTCTCGAAGAGCTGGCAGAGTAAATGACAGCTGTAAACCTATGGGTAGGCTGCAAAGTTTTTATTCTAAAGCCTTCCTTTCATGTTTAGCCAAGTGAGAGACACGGAGTAAAATGTAAATTCTGGCTCAGCATATCCTCTCAGCCTTCTCTCCTGGTGAACAGCTGGAGAGGCAGAAGAGGAACTGAAGCTGCCCAAGACTGCTGACCACAATGGGCAGGCAGGCACCAGCCATGAGCCATGGCTCTTGGGTTGCTCAGAGGTGGAGGAATGTGAAGATGGTGCTCGAGGGCCCTTGATACCGTACTCTGAGAATGGTGCTCCCCGACACACTCTCTCCTTCTCACTTCATCCTTCCCCTGGGACCGAAGGGAAAGGTTCTCTTCTGAGTCGTTTAACTGTTTCTCTTTAATCTCTGGCAGTCTGACTGAGAACTAAGTATGTATTTTGTTGAACTTTGTTCTGCTTGACGTTATGGACTGGAAACATTTCTACTTAATGTGGGAAACAAGCTTTGCAGAAGCTCAACCTATGCACTGGGAAAGGAACTTCCTATAAAATACAAACAGATGTTTGTACCACTGAGTGAAGGTTTGCTCGTGGGAGGCTTTGTGATAAGCTGCAGAAATGCAATATCAAATTCTAACAATTAAATCATGACCAATTGACGAATCTATCACTTTGGCATGATCTGCTGTACTGCTAATACTCCTGGTTTGTTTTAGTTGTGTTTGTTTTTAGGAAGTTTTTTTTCCAGCTGTGTTTTATACACACAGCTAATCTTTAAGTTCCTTCTCAGTATAGGGTCACAGAAAGCTTTCCTCTGAGATAATGGATTCCTTGGAGTACTCCAGGTATTCCCTCCAGTACAGGAGAGATGCATATGTCTTGTAGTAGCCATAATTGCTTGGAACCCTTTTCCTACCAAGTAATTCTTCAGCTTGTAGTCACCGAAGGGCTGTAATTTGTTTGTTTGTTGATTTGTTTGTTATTGGGATGGAAATGGATAAGCAAGCAGTGTTTCCTCTATTATGTAGAGATGTGTTTCTTTTAGCTTCAGCCTCCCCTATTACCCCCGGTTCTCTCTCTGCTGTTGCCCTTGCTACTGCTTCCTTTGTTCTGTCTACTCTGCAGAGAGCACATCGAACTAAAAATACATACATACAACATTTTTTAATTCTTCTGTTATGGCCATGAATTTCCCCTAGGGCCCACAAATTCTGTGGTTGATTTCTTAGTCTTTTTCACTATCCAGGTTTATACTGAGTATGCCAGTGGTGTTTGCATTCTGCACTGATGCAGTTAAGTTTGATTGCAAAGAAAAGTACTGTTTGCATCAGTCTGAATATCATGAAGTTTTATAAGCAACTACATGAATGCTGCTAATATAATATTTGTAGTACCTGTTCTAGGTGCAGTAGAATGAACTGTGATTTTCCTGTTAGGTATAGATGAGTATGGTTTAAATATATGTACTTATGGTCATCGTTTGACTGATGCAGAAAGAAAATTATTAAATAAGCTAATCTTTAAGATATCATTTATCAACTCATTAAATTATTGATCTGTACAATAAAATCATGCACAAAAATTAAAGGTGTCCAAACAAATTGGATTATATTGAAAGACAAAATTTGAAGTGTTAAATATGAAATGTTATCAAGCATTGTGTCTTCTGAATAATGAGACAGACTCGAAGTGGTAATTCCTGAGAAAGTCCTTGCATTGTGTGCATACCTCTTCAGATATTCCAAGTTCAACTCCAGTTTACGATCTGAGATGGTAGAAGACTTGAGAGAGACATAATACAGTGTAGATGTGGTGAATAACATTGCCAACATGGAATTTAATTAAAATTTGCAGTTTACAGATGGTGTGGCATTAAAGATATATAACACTGTGCTTTAGTGGACCATAAATGCTGCTTTTCCTATGGAGAGACTACCTTGGTAATGCAAGTTACTGCAATTTGCAGGGTAAGCTCCCCTCTAGGTTTTTAAAATTGGAGGGAAGAGAGTTTTGAATACAGCAGACCTTGTAGAGTTTTATGGCTCACTTTTGTGGAGGCACAGAATGAGCAATTGAAAAAGAATATCTGCAGTGTATATAAAGGAAGATGCCACAGGATTACATTTTAGTCCTTCTGACATCGGTTCAAAAGTAACATCAATGACTTAGAGTTTTCAAATATTATGGAGGAATCAAGTGAAAAAAACCCAAGGGATGTACACCTTCAACTGATTATTTTTTTTCCTGGTAAGTCTTCCTAGCTGTGTTTTTAAGTAAAAATTAAAAGGATTGTTTCAGAATGAAATATCTCACCTTTAATAAAGTGAGATTTGTTTTTCAAGCTGGAAAACACCTTCCGTATGTCCTCATCTTTAGCACTCTGTGTCCATGAAATAAATGAGGTGAGGAAAATAATAAACAACTCAGACAGAAAACTTGTGTTCAAGCTCTTACAGCAAATTTGTTACTCTAGTGTTGTATTTTCCTGCAGCATTTTTCTGTTGGGTAGTCAAGATACTTTCCAGTTTGTTTGTTTGTTTGTTAATGTTTAAGCTTAGTGAATTAGTACATGAGGGTTGAACTAATATGGGGTTTTGCCTCTCTTGCGTCTAGCAACACCAAAGCATTACTGAAAATCATAATGAAATTTAGGGAGAAGAGATGTTAGGTCTGTATAGAACTGAAGATCCTCCTCCTACATGTTTGGATAAAATCAGTAGAATCTTTGCAATAAATTAATTTTATTGTGTGTAGTTTTACACAGTTTCATCGATAGTCTCCCAAGAATGTAATACAAATTCTATTTAGTAATACTGATCTAATTCTAGTTATCTTTTCTTCTTCTTCTTCAGGGTGTACCTCAGTTACCGTGTGCCAAAGCGTTGTATAACTACGAGGGAAAAGAACCTGGAGATCTTAAATTCAGTAAAGGAGACATCATAATTTTGCGTCGACAGGTGGATGAAAATTGGTATCATGGAGAAGTCAATGGTGTCCATGGCTTTTTTCCTACCAATTTTGTTCAGATTATTAAACCTTTACCTCAACCTCCGCCTCAGTGCAAAGCACTTTATGACTTTGAAGTAAAAGACAAGGAAGCAGATAAAGACTGTTTACCATTTGCAAAGGTAAGAAAAGAATAAAATTCTTATTTTCTTTTAATAATTTCATCCACTTGAATAAGAAATAAGAAGACTGTTCTGTAGTCTTGTCTGCATTTTTTTAATGGAGCTACACAAATATGAGAAGGGCAAGTAATTCTGCAGGCATTTCTTCTCCGTTCATTAGTTTTGCCTTCCTTCTATTCCTAAATTACACATAATTTCTTTGAGGTTTTCTTTTTGAGAATGACGTTTTTCATAATTACACTAGTAATGTTCTTGATTTATGCAAAATATGTTATGAAAAGTGTTATGAATTAAAAATGTTCCATCTTCTAAAGAAACGCTCATTTTACATTGTTGAAGCTGATACTGTTTTCAACTTTGCATTCCATAAGTGACATTTTTAGGATCTAGATTCTAGACACAATGATACAGGATTTTAACAGGAAACAAAGCTGTTCCATTTTTTTAGTTTCTGATTCTTTAGTTTATCAAATTGCACAAAAATTTTGCTAGGTCAAATATGAGCTAATCACTTTTCTGCCCTTGCCTATTAAAAATGAAAAGGATAGCTAAAATTCTAAAAAGGAACCTTTTTCACATATGGACAGACAATGATTATTATAACAGGGAACTGCAAACTGTTGAGGATGATTGGTGTTAGCTTGCATGTTTTGATTAACTTGTTGGCAAATGTTTTTTAATCTACAGCCTCACTTGATATATCGTTTCCAAATACTTGACTTGCATATGAAACAATTACTTATCTCAGTATAAGTGAGAGCAATATTTAATGTGCAAATAAATCCTTTTTTATGTAGCATCTCAAAAACATATCTAAATCAAATGCTCCATATAGATGTGAAATAAATTGTATCACTTACCAATGTTCTTAAGTATTTAATTATAAAAGCAACATCTAGGGAAGATTAGGTAATGAATTAGTTGAGAAGGAAAAAGATTGAGGTTTTGTTGATTAATGCCAAGGACTTAGAGGGGATCTGATGGATACCCTGGACTGGACATGGCAGGAGGATTGGCGCTAAGGGCAGTGTCAGATGGCTGAGATTGGCTATGGACTGTTAGCTGAACTCTGACAAAATAGGAAAAGGAACAACTGGAACCCGCAACCTCAAAAGCAGCACGTTACCATTGGGGAGTGCCTTCTTTGCGGTTCTTGTCCATGCATCGGCCTCTCTGATTACCTGTGCGTTGTGGAGGGAAATTAAGTTAGAAGTTTAATTAGAGCTGGGAGACATAATCACTGCATGTTCACACAGGATGATGTTCTGACTGTTATTCGCCGTGTGGATGAAAACTGGGCAGAAGGAATGCTGGCTGACAAGATAGGAATATTCCCAATTTCGTATGTTGAGGTGAGTGAAAGTAGGGCCCTCAGTGAGGTTAAGTCCACTGTGTATTTCATTTTCTAAAAGAAAAAATAATCAGTACTGGTGAAGATTCTAGAATAACCTGTGATATAAACAGTTTAATATATAAATATAAATAATGTATATAAATATAAATAATCTAAGATCTGCGTGATTAGTTTGGGAAAGTCAACTACCTCAGCAGTTGAGCCAGTGATCTTTATGTTGCTATTTGGTAACCGTTTTCATTGAATGGAATTGGAATTAAAATACTTGGAGGCAGTCAGTGTATCTCGTTAATACTGGAGTCATGCAGTCAGTCACACACAACACTTAACTGTAAAATGAAAGCAATCAGCAAATCAGACAAATACTAGGCTTTGCACTGTCCCCGATACCTGCCTCTCAAGACCAAATTAACACAACTAGAAAGTAAGAGAAGGAAGGCTATTGTTAACCAGGTGGAACGTTGACTTTTATGTGCCTTTTATGTAACATCTGTATCTTCCTATGTTTCTCATACTTGATATGACAATTTACAGTGAGAGACAGCAGTTAAGAAAGTTTCTCCAACCTTTCAAGGTCTGAGAGTTGAAATGTCTTCTACGTAGAAAGTCGTATGTGATTAAGAAAGTGTGTACAACCGCAACAATCATTATTAAAAGTTGCATTACAGAAACATACAGAGTTTTGGAATAGTTTTTGTCTTCTTCTGGTAGGTATGCTGCAGATACTTGGTAAAGTACGTTTTTCCTACTGAAGACATTTTATTTAAATAAATGAGGGAGAACGATGAAAGAAAAAAGTGTTTTCACATAACCTGTGGTAGGAGAAATATGTACGTCAGCTCACAGAACAAATGCGTAACCATACTAAGAATCAAATCAAGTTTTATTGATTCAGTTTATGAATGCCCTGATGAGATGAGAAATTAAAATAAAAATAACTGTATTCAACCAACATAGAGGTTTGGGGTTTTTTTTAAAAAAATCTATATATTAATTTTTCTAGGTTGCTGTGAGGATCTGTATATCTGGGGATAGATATCTTCACATGACTGAAAAAAACAACAAAGCCAAAAGGGTTTCAGCCTGCTTAGTGCAAGTCTGGCTTCAGTTTAAGAAGTTTTTAAAAAACAATTTAAGAAGTTCTTGCCCCTGGCTATTCATTCCTAGCTCCTTACAAGTAACTGCCCTTAAGTTCAGCCAGTGAAGGTTTCTGTGGTGCTTTTTAGAACTAAATCATTTAGCCAAGTTAGAAAAAGCCCTTTCCTAGGGCTGCCACTTGGGCTAACAATTTAGTTGACAACTCTATTTCCATCTCTATGGAAGTCGGCAAAATGGAAATATACTCTTGAAAAATAAAATGTGTAAAAATGATACTCGGTCACAAAATTTATTTCAGTGGTCATTTTTTTCAGACAAATTCCATCAACTAATAAAATTTGTCTTTGATTAATGAATTAGGAATAGGCACAAGTGCTTGTGTACACGCTCACAAATCCCCACTTCAGTGATATGGGAAATCTAGAATGATAAAAAATATCCAAAGAGATACTTTTTTTTTTCAATAGGTACTAAGCCAAAGCACATGCTGTGGTAAAGAACAGTGAGATATGCAGAAAATATCAATTTGAAATTCAAAATACCTGTTATCTGCGATTATGTAACTTTTTCTGGAAAATATACAGACACTCGATACAAATAGGTTTATCAAACCATTCTTGTGTATGTTATTTTTAAAAACAATGGAGATGAAAAGTAATTAATATTTTTGTGGGATTTTTTACATGGTATTTTTAGTTACATTTCCCAGTCCTATCATCATTGCCTATTTTTGTCATAATGACAGACCTATCTATGCCTTGTGTGTTCGTCTACATCCTTTTTTCTTTTTTAACATGTGATTTAGTAGCTGCATTTATTGGGGATTTTCTGAAGTTGTTAACATTAAATTGAGTGTAGTCTGTGATGTTTATTTGTGTAGTCTGTGATGTTTATTTTGTGGTATAGATCTGATACTTGCAGTGTTTCTTGTACGATGAGGTCACAGGATAAAATTTTAGATACGTTGAAGTCCTTGAAAAGCTTTGATTATATTTGAGGACAATTTTTCACCTAGAGGAACATCTTATGATTCAGTCATTGCTAGACTGCTGTATTCTATTATTGCTTCCACTTATGAAATTTGTGGTAATAATAAAAGCTAAGGCTGAGAACATTTTGAGAGGATTTTTAATAGTGATTCCATTAAAAATATGGTTTGTTAACTGACTCACAAGGCATTATGTCTTTATCTCTAGACACATAGTACTGTGAAATAATTCTATCTGCAAATGAAAAACAAATAATGCAAAACAGTACAAAAAATGAATTCTGTTTCTAAGAAGTACTAAAACCAAAGAAACCCTCTAGTTTAACTAGAGTAAGACCTGATTAACATATCTGAATTACTAGGTCTTTGACTGATGGAATTACAATGCTCTTGCATTAAAAGCAGGTAAGCCAGGTTCTTACACAGGAATGAAATAAAAGGCAGTGGGCTTGGAAACTGTATGATTAAGCTCATAACACCTCATAATGTAAGTTCATAATACTTACGTCTATCTCTTTTCTAAAAAGAAAGATTAATAAGAAATAAACAGATAGTATGAGAATGTCTCTATGGAGAGTATCGTTCTGAGTATAATATAAATTTCTTAGAAAGACCTCAAATTTGAGACTTTGGTGTGGTTTAACACTTAGTAAATACAATCCAAATCTAAAAATTATTAAAATTTTGGAAGTTGTTCAGCACTTGTATAGAACAACTAGAAAAATACAAATGCCCAGAATAGAAAAAGAAAAATCAGGGAAGAAGAATCACTTTTCAATCAAAATGTCAGTACAAAATAATGTCAGCTTTTGTTTTCCCAAGTTAAAATGAACAACCAGGAAACACTTTTGTTTTAATCCATCTCTTCTAGTTTTATTTATAAACAATCTTATAGAAATGGGGGGGGGCACACCTAAATTACCTAAAATATTCACTGTAGTAAAATTTTAAGTTTGTTGTCATTTTATAGTACTGCATCAATCAGTTAACATGACACTTAAATCAATGAGAACATAAGATTTTATGTATCTAGTACTGTTTCAAGTTAGGATTTTTATTAGCATCTCTCCTGTACCAAACAGGAGTGTTTCAAAACTTTTTTTTTTTATTGCGTCTGTACATTTTTGGTTGGCTTTCAGGCTGGATTTCTACCATGATCTTTTTAACATTGTACTTATTAGGCTTCTTGAGCATCATATTTTTCATTAATTTCCTTAACGAATACTGCAATACAGAACTATTTTGTTTGTTTCAAAAATCAATATATCACACACCCTTGCTCATCATTGTGCTCTGTTGAAGATTAGCAAAATTGGTCTTGGTGAGGGAAAAAATATACTTGTTCCAAAACTGTAATTGTTAAGCTGAATTTAGGTTTGTAAGTTATTACCTATCGTCTAGGATGATGCTTAGCAAAAATGATAATGATATGGCAAATAAGGACAACGTTTGCCATATTTCCTCTTACAGTTTACTTCATTGTTTCTGAATGTATGTGGAAGTGAAATGTTGTCTAGAAATTTAAATTTGACTTATAATAGTGATGGTGATGTGGAAAAATAACTCCTTGGCGAATGGTGATGCACTAAATTTGCATAAATAAAATTTTGAAATGAACATGAATGGAAAGATTGCTTGAGGGAGAAGAAGGTGTTTTCACTTAATTTCAGAAAGTGATGGTATTTTAATTCTAGCTGTCTATGTGTGAGTGAGAACATCTGAATTCATCTGTAAAATAAGTACAGCGAGGCACAACTGTAAGAGACCCTGGAGTAGGTCCTGCATGGTCGTCTGCTTGATACTTTCTCTGGATGGCTGCAAGCAGGTGGGAACCTGTCTGCTGGCCTCAAACCCTACCACAGCACTGATGATCTCAGAGGTCCTTTCCAACCTTGTGATACTGTGACTGCCTCTGTCTCGCTCCTGTTTGGAAGGTTGTTCTGTTTCTTGGCTTTTGGAAGGAAGAGGAATTGATTTCAGGCTACCTCTTGGAGGCTTATTCATCTTGTTGAATGTAAAATCCCGAATAATTATGAATGTAAAAGTTAATGTAAAAAAACTTTGGTTCAAATACGCCTGTTCAGGAAAACAACTGACATAGAAAATGTGGGAATAGATAACAGGGATATTTATTGCAGAAAGGAATGCTATATTGAAACACTTCACAGCATGAGTGGGATGCATTCCCATGGTGACCTTGAATGGTTGCTTGCCATTTTAGTGGAGAATTACCCTTCATAAGGAAGAAATAATCTGCACTTTGCAAAATATTTCATGACTATTGCTGTCCTTCGGTTACTTGTAAGAAAAGGCCAATAATCAGTTCATATTTAGGTTCATGCTACAACCTTTTTCTTGCTTCTGTACATAAGAAAGCTCAGTACGCTGCTTATATTTGAATCTGTTGAATCAATTGCATGGATGAGCCTTTACTTTTCTCTAATAGGTAATTCACTTTATAGAAGTAATCAGGTTCTGCAGACACTAATATTTACAACTTACAGTGCTATTGAGATCCATCCTATTGTAGCTTCAGGAGGTAAACAAACATAATTAGGTGTAACAAGTACCTTGGGGTGGATTTTGGTTTTGATTTTTACTCCTGGGTGATCCCTTAACTATTCTGATTAGGTATTTCTTGTTTTTAGAAATGAGTACTGCTTTTCTTTCTCTGATCTGTGTGAAGAGGCTCTTTGCTAAATAAGAGAGTAGATTAGATAAGAATAAAAGTGGTTGCAGCCATTGTATAAGAAGACACAGATTCTTAGGAAAGACATTAAGAATTTCCATCTGATGGGAAAAAAATGTGCAAAATACATAAAGTAATTAGGCTTTGAAAAGCCTCCTTGTTCTTCCATGATGAAGGATAGGACTCTGACAGCATGAGTAGCAGAGTAGGCTTTTTTTTTTGGTCTTTTTTCCTACTTGTTTTGTGTTCTTCAGCTTCATATCAGTGTTTCTGTGATAAAATGTTTGCAGTGGTCTGTTAAAAGTGTGTTCCCTCTAAATTTTAAATTTAGTTTAAAAAATCATAATTATCTAGATAATGGGCTTGCAAGTTAATTGGAGGAAGCTGTATGGTTATGTCTTCTGTACTACACGAGTGATTCAAAATTATTTTGTCCATATAATCCATGCAAAAGTATTAGCAGGAGGGAAAAACCTAGCATCCACCTTTTTCTTGCATTTGTTTACTACTGTGACACTGTCTTCTCCTGTCCTTCCTGTTCTCTTCAGCTGCCTTCTAAAGGACCAACAATAAGAACATTAAGGAAAAAAATTCTACATTCTCATTTTTCAAATCCCCCATTATGCCCCTCTTCCACTGCAATATGTTCTAGTTAGTTCTTCCTCTTCAAGCATTTCATAATTTTAATTTTCCTACTGTTACATCCTAGCAGGCTTTTATGTCAGCTCCTCATTTTTCTAGTAGTTCTGGAAAAAGTTTGGGGCTTTGTCTGTTTCTTCTGTGTATGCATGGAATTTCTTTCCAGATCTCATCTTTAAAAAAATAGATACTCTTTATTCTTTTGTACTGCTCTCTCCATATACTTGTCCTCAAAGCTAGGAAAGTGTTCTGGGTATATGATGTTGTCATTTTTGGGAGCTGCATTTGTATCAGTGTTGATGCTGTCATGATTAATGTGCTATTTGTCTAGTAAAGTTTTGATAAAGAAAAATACACTTTAAAACTCTTAATGAGCATAGTAGCTATCAAGAGTTGTGGAAAAATGGGTAAAATAAATAGAAGAAATAACATGCTCAAGAATAGAAATAGTACTTCCATGGTAACTAATTTCATTCTTCTACCCTGATGTTCTTCAGCAAAGAATTTTCCTTTCTTCATAATTGGCTACACTTATCCAAGTAACAGTATTCTTATGTAGTAGTGCATATTACCATTAGTTAACTTGTTCAGAAAACTGGTGCTGGTGGTACTTAAGCTCATGAATAAATGACGTTATTTCCAATAGCCTGAAAATAGAAATAAGATTTTCTGGAAATAAAGGGTTGGTGAAAAATGTAGCGTTTTTAGTTTGGTTGCGTAATGCCATTCTGCCCCTCCACAAATTTCATTGTAAGAAGAAAATGTGTGGGATTCAATATATCTTCACTGGAAAGGAAGAATTTATTTGCATTTCATAGAATGTTGTACCAAATCGATATATATAAATTTCATTGTGAACCAAAATTCATTAGATAAGGGTAAAAAAAGAAAAATCCATTTGAAGATTCATAGGCATAGAGATGCTGGCTCTGCATTTGAAAATTCAGAAGCTGAGAGGGTATTTCTACAGAATTGCCAGTATATGTTTCTTTTCTTATTATACTGTTTTATGCTTGTGTAGCTACTTGATATCAGGCAGTGTATTGGTACAGCTGGATCTTCATTCTGTCCTACTATGCTCTTAAACCTGCATTTAGGAAGCCTGCTTTTTACTACTAGTAGTGTTAAAGATATGTACATAAATACTAAGGGATGCTAGGAGCAGTGTCTTCCAAGAGCTCACATGCAAAGGTGTGGGCTTACGTCATACTTGCAAACAAAACAAAACAGGCTTAAAATTAAATGAAAATTCAGTAAGTTTTGTAATATGGATTTCTATATTATAAGATCAAAGGGGACTGTTGTGATTTAGTCTTACTTCTAGATAACACACATAGTGGATATTGCTGAATTAACCTGTGGCTGGACTAGAGCAAGATATCTTTTCCTGATTGAAATAGTACCTCTGATGCGTAGTACACATTTGCCCAACAGTATGTGTGTTGCATTTGTAGTGAAAGACTTGCCAGTCTGTAATCACTGATTGTCAGTATGTCACAGTTTTAAGTTGTATGGTTTAAATACTGTTATATTATGAATAAAAGGAAAATAGTTCTTTTGTTATATTCAGATGATTTTTATAAATAAAAAATACTGATATGTGACTATTTTTTGTAGTTCAACACAGCAGCCAAACAGTTGATAGAATTGGATAAGCCGTCAGGTTCTGCTGTTGACTCTGGAGAAGGTACCTCTGGGGCAGCCCACAACAATTCAACCCAAAAGCACACCGACACTAAGAAAAACACCAAAAAACGACACTCTTTTACCTCCCTCACTATGTCGAATAAGTCTTCACAGTCTTCTCAGAATCGCCACTCAATGGAAATCAGTCCTCCTGTCCTCATCAGTTCCAGCAACCCAACCGCAGCAGCTCGCATCAGTGAGCTGACAGGACTTTCCTGTAGTGCCCCTTCTCAGGTAATTTATATGAAATTAAAAATAAATAATGTGCACAATTTTGTTAAACAACTATAAAGCCTTCTGATCACTTCAAATTATTAATTATATGTAATTAATGTTAAACTAAGCTTTCACGAAGTTTATCTTCCAACATGAGTGCATTTAAGAAAAACATTTTACAACATTATACAACGATAGCAAATATTTTTGGTTTGTAAGCTAATTTTTTTCACAGTTGTTAATTAACTGAGTTGTGCCTCAAAGATTTTTTTTTAAGCAGTGGAAACTAGGAAATGGAGTGATTTAATTTCTTGGTGGTTTTTTTTCATAAATTAAATGTAATGTTGGATATTAATCACATGCCAGTAAAGGTAGATTCAACTTGAAAAATGCATTCATCTGATAAATGCACCATATTAATCTGATTGTGAAAAGCAGAAATATTTGTCTAGCTTTTTTTTTTTAGTCTCCTGTTTCTTCAAAGCATTTAGTTGTAAGCTACAGTAGTTTGTGAACATTTATCTGTTTCACTTAGAGCAGGGGTGTCCAACATTTGGCCCGTGGGCTGAATCTGGCCCTCCACCTTATTTTATCCAGCCTGGAACCTTGTTTCTACCCAGCAGCAGCACTGAGCTCCTCACCTCTGCGCTCCTGCCAGCACCGGTCACGCGTGCAGCAGGTGATGCGTGTTACACTGCAGGAGCAGGAGAATGGTGGGAGCCGTGAGTTGGACACCCCTGCTGTAGAGATTGCATTTGGGAGAAGAGATAGTAATGAAGGCTAGGAAGTGTCATTGTAATTTCACAAGAGCTAGGAAATATGTTTCATTTGCACATCTTTGGGATCTGACAGCCTTTTATGGAAAAAAAAGAAAACTGATATTGGTAACTGTATTTCACATTGCTAGTTCAGTGTATCTCCAAAGTTTCTGAAAAGTCAGGGGGAAAAAAGTGAACAGCATGATCCAATATTGTTTATATGAGTATCTAACAAAAAGACTAGTTCTAGTGTAAATCACAGACAGTGGAGTAGTGGTGATTTGGACCATGAATCTTACAGTTGTGTCCAAACCAGCTTTTATTAGATGGCTCATTTTTTTGTCTTTGACAGGTTCATATCGGTACTACAGGGCTAATTGTAACTCCACCCCCTAGCAGCCCAGTCACAACAGGGCCTTCATTTACCTTCCCGTCCGAAGTTACCTACCAAGCTGCTCTTGGTGTAAGTACTGTTTAAGAAAACTGAGCCTTCCCCGTGTACCTCTGGTCTGTATAGTCTTTTTTTTTTCTTGAGCTCTCATACACTGTTATGAAATGATGAATCTATGGTGATTGTCTGTGGGATGGACAATGGTATAAATAAACTATAGCAAGAACACTATTGCTACAATAATGTTTGTATTCTCTCAAGTTTATCCATTTCTCCACCTTTCCTCTGTCATTTCTCTGTAGTAAACACAAGAAGCACACTTGCTTCCAGAACAGTGTTTCTTTTCACTATCAGTAGTAAAGGGATATGGGGAGGAGGTTAGGGAAGACAAGCAAGATCTTACAAAAAAGCATCAATTTGAGACCACGGCTGCCAGATATTTCTGTCTTGGTTAACTCAATATTATCACAGTTCTCTGAAATAAGTTTTGAAACTCTGCTTTCTCCTAATTAAATCAGACTATTTTAGTTCTGTTTGTATGTGCCTGGCAGATGAAGAACTTACCTAGCATGTCTGGGTTCCTGGAGATCAATATGAAAAACTGTTGCAAATGGCCATCTTTTAAAGGAAGGAATACGTTGCAATGCTGTTTCCTTTTGACAAACAAAATGACAGTGCCTTCAGGATATCATTCCAAAACTAACTGAAATTCTTTATTTTGCTCTGCTTGTGGTGGGGAAGCTCTGGAATGTCCTATATCATACTGCACTTCTCAGAACGTGACCTTAATTGCAGCAAAGATCATGGATACCACTTTTCAAAGACCTTCAAGGGAATCTAGTAAGCCTTTATTTTGATCATAGGAATTCTGGAATTTTAATTCTTGTTTCAAGTCTAAAAATTGTAGCTGTGACTCTTGGAGTGGGGGCACAGTTGAATAATAGATGTTCACTTGAAAAAAAATGAAAGAAACTAACAAAAATCCCACCAAAAAAAAACCCAAACCCACCACCACCAAAATGCCATTCCAGACACAAACACATCAAACAAAATGCCCAGGATTGATCTTGTTTATATGTCTAATTATCCTTGCAGTCTTTTCCAGCAAATAAAACTTTATGAATAGACTTGCTGCTAGATTTGTCTGGTTTTGTTTTCAACTTTTGGCATTTGGATTATTTTACATATTTGTCTGCAAACTCAAAGGCAGAATTGTCTGTCTTCTGTTATCAACTTTTTGTTGTTTAAGTAAATGCTTAGGTGTGGTTTGGTCACCGGTGAGTGCTTGCATTTTGACAGGTTTATTTGGGACTCTTAAGTTACGTTTTTTAGTTTTTAAAATCATGATGCACTCTTTTCTGAATTATTCCAGTACTTGATTGTGGCACGGTAAGCACATGGTAAGTCCATTCCAGAACTGGGGACAGTTCTGCACAATCTTTTTCAAGGATGGAAATATTGACAGTATGACCTTTTTACTTTTATCCTGTTATTCTGATGTTTATATCTTAAGAATTTGCATCCATTCATTTGGTCTGAGCCTAAGTGCAAAGATTAGGTTCTGCTAAATATCCACCATGATCCCACAAAGTCGCATCATCATTAGTGATGTCGAAATTGCTCTCATCCAAGTAAATGTATTTCACTGTCTTTGTTCGTCAGACAGCTGACCTGATTATTAACAATTATAAAGACACTGTGTTTTTGCCCTGCCTTACCTGGGTATTGCAGGTTGCGCTGTAGCAATGCTTTTTGTCTTTTTATTGTTGACTTTTTCAGTCTGTGGATCGTCTTGTGCAATCCTGCTATTAAATGTATGTTAATCTCAAACCATTTATTAATCTCCTTATATTTAGATTCATATGTTAATGTCACAGAGTAGTTGAGGTTGGAAGTGACCTAGAGTCATCTGGTCTAACCTTTCTGCTCAAGCAGGGCCGTCCAGAGCTGATTGCCCAGGACTGTGTCCAGACAGCTTTTGAGTATTTCCAAAGACGGAGACTCCACAACCTCTCTAGCCAACCTGTGCCACTTCTCAGTCACCCTCACAGTGGAAAACCATTTCCTGATATTCAGCCTGAACTTCCTGTGTTTCTGTGTCGCTAGGCACCTTTGAAAAGGGTGTGGCTGTCATCTTTGTACCTTCCCTCAGGTCCTTATTGATGAGTTCCCCGGGCCTTCTCGGCTGAACAGTCCCAGCTCTCTCAGCATTTCCTCACAAGAGAGACGTTCCAGTCCCTTAGTAATCTTAGTGGCCCTTCGCTGGACTCTCCAGTGTGTCTGTGTGTGTCTTCTACTGGGATCCCAGAACTGGATACAGTACTCAAAGTTTGGCCTTATCAGTGCTGAGGAGAGGCAAAGGATCTTCACCTGCTGGCAAGATTTCTTCCAACGAAGCCCTGGAAACCATTACCCTTCTTTGCCTCACAGGCACATTGTTGGCTCATGTTAAACTTGGTATCGACCAGGAAGGACACCAGGTCCTATTTTTGCATATGAGACGTGCGTCTAGAAGCAATTACCTGTTTATATAATAATCCGTGTAATCTTTTTTACTTCTTTCATCCTGTCCTTCAGAAAATACCTGTAAGAACTGAGCAAACAAAATCAGTTTTGGCATCTTTTGTGCCATTAGGCAGAATACAAGTCTAGTTAATATATACGTTGCAAACATTGAGTAATTGATTTGATATATTCTGGAGAGGCTGGGGTAGGCAGGATTCAAAGCATAATCTCGAAAGTTCTGTCAGAAGTTGCTTTTTTCCCCCCCTCTCAGTTACAAACACTTTTGTTTGTTATTAAGAACCAGTAGTTCTTTCTTTGACGCCAACATGGAAAACTATTTTGTTGCTGGTGCAAAATCATTAAACCACCTTGGGTGCTTTAGTTGCATAAGCTTGTTCAAAAGCAATCTCACCATTGGTACCCACAGGAATTAAATTACAGTTCTAAATGCAGCATGGATGAAACCCCTGCCACATGAACGACCTGTATCCTGGAGTGCTACTTTCTCTTTGTGATAACCATGTTACTGGTTATGTGTCCAATTAGGCATATAATTCCCATTGAGAATCTGAATTATTCTCTACAAACCTCTTTAGAAGTCAATAACCTTCTGTACATAATGTTCTGTTTCTTCCTGACTTGTTTTCAGCATGACTAAAATACTGGCTGGCAGCTTGGGCTACAGTCAGGTCATTCCTGTGTTCTTTTACTATAGATGGTATCATATGATAATGCAGTTCGTAGTCACAGACTGTGTAGTGTATCTTTTCTGTCCAGTTCTCATCTTCCTTTGTAAACTCTTGTTTTAATTTTAGAAATGTGCAAAAATATTCTGACAGGTCAGGAGAGAAAGCATTGTTCTTGTCTCTCTAGATGTTTCCCTTCTAGAAATACCCTCCCTGCCGTTCTGAGCATTGTTAAGCTACAGAACAACTGTGATTGTATAATTTAATACATCAGAAGTGGTTGGCTTGAATCCTTTTCCTTTAGGTTTTTTGCTTAATCTCCTGCATTTCTCTAAGCTTCTCCCTTTAGCCATTTTTTTTAAATTTCTGAGTACTAAGCAAATGAGAAAGGAGTTGGACTGAAAAGGGAGCTTCTCTTTAGCATCAAGATGGTTTAATTGGATCATCTTATTGTTAATATTTTTGGTCTTTATAAGACTATTTAAAGTAATTCTTGAGAGCATGCTGTTTATATGACTTCTTTTACATCATGCCAAGCTCAGATTAAGGGAGAAAGAAGAAATCAGAGAGGATGATGATGCCGCATTAGTGAAGAGAAGAAGGATATGTTCCCTTACAGTAATCCTGTATTTATGAATCTTTGCTACATTTATCTGTCCTGAATCTAAAAGCAAAGAAAAGCTAGTGTCTTCTCTTATCTTCTGTAAGAAAGAAGGCTTTTTTTATTGTTAAGAGGAAATATTTTGAGCTGTCTGTTGGGTAGCAAGTTTGTCTAAAACAGTTGAGATTAATTCCTAGCCCAAAGGAGCCTGTGAGTTTTTTATCTGTGTACATGTATAGGATCACATTTTATTTTGTTACATTGTTATTTTGGGAAATGTTATGGTAGTTCAAAAAATGCTAATTGTATTAATTTCATTTTGTCCATAATAATCTTTTTAGATGCTATTTGGTACCAAATGTTGTATGAAGTAAGTAATTTACAAATTTGCAGCCAAAATTGACAAAATAAGACTTGGGAATGAGAGTGCTTTTGTCGAGTGACCATTTTCACTGTCTCCTGTTTGTATAAATTAAGAAAATCTTAATTTGCATTCAGAAAACATGTGATAATTTATTTATAAGTTTTATTTTACAGCAGCAGTTCTTTAGCCTAGTTCTTCAGCCAGCAGCATTAATTCTTGTTTTGTGTTTCGAGGTTGAATTCTTTGGTTCTTTTGAACTTGAAGAAGCTATGAACTAAAGACAAACTTCTCACAGCTGAGGCTTTTGACTGTGATATTATCACTTACACTGTTCTCTAAAACTTCAGACCACAACTTTCCCCTTAATAGGGCCATTAATTGATCTGCTCTTCTTGGCCACTGGCATTTTCGAACCTTGTAGGTGCTTAGAATATTCAGGTTTTTTATGAAATATAAATAGCAGGTGTCAAGTTCAACAGTTGTTGGGTGAAAATATGCACATACAGTTACGTAAGGCTCATTTATTTGGAAGGAAATTCTTGAATGTAATTTATAAGGTAGCTGATATCATGGAGGAGTTATAATTGCTGTAGATTTTGCTGAAGAAACTCTTAAAGGAAGTATGTGATTTGATTTCCATGATGTGGGAAAAACAAAGATAAAATATACCACAGCATAGTTGCATTCAGAAGAAGCAGTAGCAAAACAGAATGTAGGAACAACAGATAACTTAGCTTCCTTTTGTTGTGCTTTTATAATCTCTTGAAGTTAAAAGTGTTTTGGACTGCAGTCGACCTAGATATGCTTATTGTTACTTCTGCAGATTGAATATGTTGAATTTGAAATGGTATGTCCATCTAGCTAGCAGAAATAGGTGGTCTGTATTTCACTTATGTGCTCCAGGTTTCAAAAATTAAAACCATCTCTTTTTTTCTGATCCTGTTCTCTTGCTCACACACAAAAATATTGCCCCTCCATATTAAAGTGTGTAAGATAGTCTAAATTATTATTAATGAGGCACAAGTTGTGAGATTATAGCATTCTGAATACCTTTAGCCCTTTCGGGTACTTTCAGCTGATTCAATAGTGTAAGTCAGTCAGGAGAAGGTTTAAATAAGATCTGTCCAAGTTTTAACCAAGGAAAATTTGAATCAATTTTTGTTGGGAAGAGGAAGCAGCTGAAAGAAATGATGAGGTTTTGTACAAGAGGCCTGTTCTTGATAACACGTATTTATAATTTAGGAATTTTGTTAAATGTGAGCCTTAATTTGTTAGCCCTTGGGGTTTTGCAAGTCATATATTTCTTTTCTAGACCTGTGGGAACAAAAGCAGTTAATGAATGTTTTTTGTCCACTACTGTGCCTTTTATTCTTTGTGTGAGCTGATTATTGATCTTTAGTTGACTGATATGGGAATGCGGCCTAATTATATTTAAACTTAGTAACATGTATGAGTTTCTAGAGCATGAGTATAGGTATGACGTTTCTATATATATTATCAAATTATGTAATGTTTCATCTTCCTGCTAAAAAAATTATCACTTATTTGCTGTTTCATGTGCTTGAAAGTATACTTGTCAGAAAAGTAGTTGCAGAAACTTTGTTTCCTCCCAACTACATAAAATAAAAATACTCTTAATTATAAGTATATTTATAAAATCACCTGGGGTTTGCATATATTCTTTCACAGTATATTGAATATGGGAACCATCAAAACTAGCTTGTGCTCACAAGGGGTAGGTCTGTTTCTCAATAGCTAGAGAAATGGTTACATGCCAGAAAACTTCTTGAGAATGTTGCTGGGGGTATTTGGATCTATTTTATCAAATTGTAGCAGTGCAAGTTGAGGAGCATTAGTCCTCAAAAGCCTATCAAGTAGTTTATTTAGATTTCTAAGTACTTGCTAAATCTTTAGGAGTTTAATTGGGCTATGGCTCACTGCAGGTTTCATTGCTATAGTAGTAGACACGGGAGGGGAGCAGAACCTGAATAAAGCAGAATAAAACCAAGCTGGGAAAGTGCCTTTATTGCAGCTAAAAATTCAATGTATATTCAATAAATATGACATTTACCATTTAGATCTTTAGAGATGCAGGAAGTGTGGAATTGTGACAGCCTTGGTATTGTGCATGAATAAGTTTAATTTTAAAGATTTCTAGCTAAACTTCTCCTAATCTGTATTAAACAAGTTCTACCATATATAAAGGAATCTAGGTACCTAAAAAAAAATAAATTTGAATTTATAATCTGTAGGCAGGTTGTCTAAAAGTTAGTTGCTAACATTCAGTTTGGATTCAGCTAAGACATTTGTTGAAAGTGACTGTGAGGGGAAATAACTTCTGCTGTAAATCAACTGAAAAGAAATGTTGGTGATTCACTATGAATTATGAAGTTATTTAAAAAAAATGTTGGAACAATGGGGATCTAGAATGTGAAGCAAATGCAATTGCTTTTCTTGTGTATAACTATTAGTATCAAAGCTCCCAGTTTCTCTAGCAGGTTATATCTGCTTTGTTTTGGATACAGGAGGTCTATTTGGTCTTAAGAAATTGTTAATGTACTATAAGAAAAAAAAAGCTTTAAATAAAATAGGAGTACTTCACAATATACCATACTATTTATATCATAATTAAGCATAAGAATTTTGATTGTAAAACTGCAAGAGTTCTTAGTTTTCTCTAGATTTGAAAGCTTTATCTATGCAGTTCATTACTGTGTCTTGAGAGCATAAGACTAAATTCAGAGAACCAGTGTTTTTATTAATGCTTTCACCAAATGCAGCAAGGTTAATAACTGCAGAGTGTAGGACTAAAGCTTATTTTCTTATAGGTTTTTTGTTTAGAAAAACAACAACAACAAAACTGCTTTAGAATTAGGCTGTTTGAGGGGAATTAATGTGACTTTCAATTATATGTTTTTCCAAACTGATAATGTAATGCTATTAATTTATGTGCTGATGTACTGGAAAAGCCAGGAAGTATTTCAGGACGTTTTTTTAATTGATATTTTTGGTCTGTGTTTTTCAAACCTGAAGTGGCATTTTTTCAAGTTTTGTTTCAGTATTATAGGTTGGTGTTAAGTTTGAGATCATGTTTGAAATGAATTCGGTTTTCCGTTTTCAAATGTTGGAGGTTTTTTATTACTCTTCTGTGAGAGGCTTTTCCCCCAGGTATGTCAGTACACAAGGTCCTAAAGAATTGTCTGAGGCTTTGCAGAGCACGAGGTAACAATTGCTCCATTGAGTCTCAAAGGACATAGGAGCCTGTAGGCAGGACCCCCATTACGATCTGCCTGTAAAGGAACTGTGCCTTTTTACTGGGCTGTTTGTTAAAGATTACCAATCTTGATAATACTGAATTTCAAAAGCTAAGTCTTTAAACTAGAAGAATAGGAGAAAGTGGTAACAATAGTTGAGTGACTAGGTGTAGTATAGTGCTCCTTTTTGTAACCCATACATCAAAAGAAAATTTCCCCCTGAAGGGGTGGTTTTGGGTGCACTGCTGCTGAATTGTGTATTATGTTTCAGTCAGGTTACAAAAACAATCATGTTTTGAAGTACAGTCAGCAGTAGGATGCAAAATCTGCCTCTTGGAAGGTTTCTGAATTTTAGTCAAGTCCTATCCTAAAGACGTTATAATTAGAAACAATACTTTCCATTTTTCTTGTGCTGAGAAATTGCTTGTGATTTGCTTAATTAGCTGCCAAGACTTCATGAGTTTAAACTGGAAAAAGAGAAATACAGACAAACCTAACTCTCCAGTTACATAGTACCAGTAGGTAAAGTAATACTGAACTCTGCTGGTTTTTTCCACTTCCTTAGAATATCATACCTTTTTTTTTGCAGCTGATTCATGTCATCAAACGATATTGATAATACGTTGCTATTTTTTTGTTCTTATAAAATCAGAATATGAATCCCCCACTTCCACCACCACCTCTTTTGCCTGCTGCGATGATTGCGTCGGCCTCTTCTGGACCTCAGTCTGCAGGTGTAGTACAAAGGCCTACATCAGGATCAACTGACCAAACGGCACATTTACGACCACAAACTCGCCCAAGTGTGTAAGTAAAATGGAAACTTTTCACCAGTCAGGAAGCTGGAACGAGATCAATAACTTTATACGTACTTAGATCATACCACCTGGCTATGTTCTGCTAGAATACCCTAAAAGCCAAACATACAACTCAGAACAAAAGCAGCAAAATATACAGAAAGGTGGTGTCCCAAGCAGCCTTTGTCCTGGAAGTTATTTATGTCTTAGGTAAATATAATCAGCTGTTGCTGTGTATAGAAAGGACACACTTCAAAAATATATTTATCATGCAGAAGATGAATGAATTCTTGAGTTAGTGATAAAAACTATATGAATTGCAAGCGGCAAACCCTGGAGCAAATTTATTCAATGTTTTTTGTTATGTATGGAATAAAAAGGCTATTTTCAAATTAAATAACTTATGCCAAAACACAGAAGTGCTCTATTTCATTTAGACTGTTATATTAGCATGTCATTGTCAGACTGCTTATATAAGCTGTGACTGAAGTGTGACTGAAGATTCTGCAGTTCAGTTAATTAGCAGGTGGCAATTTGGAACGAAGGCAGAAAGCTGCTAGTTAACCTTATGTCTTCATGTGCAAACAAATACTTGTCATCTATCTGAGTGAAAATATTTTGTATGTCAATGTACTGGGACAACTTCTTCTTGGGAACTTATTTGTGTGCAGCTTGGATGATAGGAACGATAAAAGCAAATACAAAATTCAAGAGTAGCTGAACCATCTAAAAGGACATATTTAAATAAAGTAAGGACTGCTTTTGTTCTATATCTTTATTTTTATCTTCCCACCAGGTTTCCTCCCACTCCAAAAGAGCACCCTTCCTGTATAGCAGGTGCATCTGGATTTGGGCTCTTTCTTTAATGCCAAACATTTTAACACTGCTTCTTATGGATTATTGTGCTTAGCACAGTTAATCAAGTTCTCATTTATTCTCATACCCCATCTTCAAAGGGTTGCTCTATATATGAGGATACTAATGAAATTTGGAGTGATTTAACTAAAAGGGAAGTTAATGAACACCAATTAAAGCACTTCAGTTGCTTTCCCATAGAGCTTTGGTATGTAGTTGTGTAGATCACCCATAAATCATGTACCAGTAAAGCCTTTTGTTGCCAGTGTGTCATGTGTTGCCTTTGAAGCATATTTTGGATTTGTTTTACCAGGTACTTATATTGAATTTAAAACATTTTTGCAGATAATGCAAAGTTTCCTGGGTGGACAGCAAGGCACAAAAATATAATGCAAAAAAAAAAAGAGAAGCATGCAGTTAGTGCTGTTGTTACAGTGCACATGAGACAATTTTGACAAGAGAATGTTTTGTAAAGTAGCTTTTTTACCCTTGGGATAACAAGGGGAGTGGGAAAGACTAGCATTGCAAGTAATTGTAGATCCTTTTCCAAAAAAGGGATATTCTACCTATCTACCCTAATTGGCTACCTCTTGTGAAAAGTATATTCTTTTGGAGAACATGTGATTTATTAGACTGGTATGTCCTTTAGGTCATAATTATATAAACATTTTAATAAAATGCTTTAAACAGTTTTCTAATGTTAAAACTGTGGCAGAAAATAGAACACTGGGGAGGTTAAAACGGTATTGCTTTTTAATGTGGTAATAGGAAATTGCACAATCTTACTGGAAGACTTTCCCAGGAATATTCCAGCATGCAACTGCAAGAGAATCAGTTTTACTTTTTCCTTTTTAAGAATGTCTTCATTAAAAGGAAAAATACAAAATGTTTCTGAGTGCTCACTGTGGTTTCAGATGCACTGTATTTCTCAGAAGGAAAAAAAGAACTAACCTTTACAATTGAATAACTGCTAGCTACCTTATCTATAGGTTTCAAATTCCAGTAACCTATCTTTTTTTTGGCACTGCGGTTACACAGGGAGATTCCAATTTTGTAATTTGAATAGTAGTTCTGGTACTGATCTTTCACTCCCAACTAACAGAACTTCTCCATGCTCCCCACCCCTCCAAAACCCAAAGAATTTGGCATATCACAAAATGTAAGAGATTCCAGAAGCGGGTGTAGGGAGAGAGAAGTGGGATATGCTGGGATCTGTAGCTGATAAACACCTATTTAATTAAGTTCTCAAACTTAATTAAGAAAATAGACAATCTTATTAGAAGTATTGTAGATTACATTAAAGTGCAGGTAGGAAGATAATGGTCATTGTTTCCCTATGTATTACCATAACTTCTGTTTCAATATTGGAACAGTATGATGAATCAATTAACATGTAACCCTTCTTGCCATGCCTTCTCATCTCTGACTGAACCAGAAAACACAAGTGATGTTTTCAGCTGGTTTAGGTTTATCAATTGCATCTACTTTCCTATCTTTTAGGTACATTGCTATATACCCTTACACTCCTCGAAAAGAAGATGAACTGGAACTGCGGAAGGGAGAAATGTTCTTAGTGTTTGAACGCTGTCAGGATGGCTGGTTCAAGGGAACTTCCATGCATACAAGCAAGACTGGTGTTTTCCCTGGAAATTATGTGGCTCCAGTTACAAGGTACATTTTCATACAAGTGTCTAAATAGTTTATCCGGTTTAAAGTCCAAAATTATTCTGTTCTAGTATTTAATACTGAAATCGGATACTAGAATAGCTGCAGGTTTTAGTAACTAGCTCATTTTTCAGTGGTGTTTTAGTGTTTTGCTCTTAATTTTGGCAGGACAGTGACAAGTGCATCACAAACAAAAGTTCCTATGTCTATCGCTGGCCAAACGGGACGAGTGGTAACTATGGTCAGCCCGTCCACTGCTAGTGGAACATCTCAGAAGCTCCAGGGGAACGGTGTGGCAGTGAACTCCAGCACCGTACCCACGGCTGTGGTTTCTGCAGCGCATATCCAAACGAGTCCACAAGCCAAGGTCCTTATGCACGTGACAGGACAGATGACAGTCAACCAGGCCCGCAATGCGGTTAGAACAGGTAAAAAAAAAAAAAAGAGTTTTTTATGCATGGTAGACAAACTATGGGGTCTATCCAGGCAAGTGGCTGGAGTCAAGGTATATGTAAATATATGTTGGGTTTTTTTAAGGCATTTTAAATGTTACTTTTTAGAGTTGAATGCTTTCTGAAATGACAACAATATCTCCCTGAATTATTGAATCTTTTCTTATTCCCTTTTAAGCAACTGTGTGTACATACATACTCCTACTGTTGGGAATTCATATGCAAGAACTTTAGGTGGATTTTTTTTCATTCCAGCAGTATCTGGGATGGGGCCATTCTTTGAGCTTCTCCACTCATTGCAGTTCATATAGTAATAAAGTTGATAAGAACATCTGAGTCATAGCTTATTTTTTTCTGTTAACTGCATAACAGCTACAGATTGCTCTAATTTAGTGCACACTTTTAAATTCACTCCTAACATCTTTGAAGACCTTCAGTATTCATTCCTTCTTTTTTAGGGCTCTGGCTCAGAGTTGGTCCTTAGGCATTCCAGTTTGTTCTCTAAACTTGGCTGCAACTTCTTTCAGCTTTGACTCTGAAACACTAAGGCTATACTGGTTTCAAGATCCATACCATCTATGTCATAAAGTTTTGTTATTACTGACAGGTATAACTGTGCCTTTACTGTCTGGGGCAGCCCACATCATAGTGAAACATGCCTTCTTGTTATTTAAACCCAGATCCAAAAATATTGATAGGGGTGTTTTCAAGAGTGTTTATTTACCAAATCCATGCATTCCTCTGTGGATTTGCCAGGCTAGGAAAATACCACACAACTGGAACCTAATCTATTCCAGTTGCTCCTAGGGCCTCAAAAGACCAGGAAGAAAATAAACCTTTCCATTTCAAACTGTTTCAGTGTTCCCTCTCTTCAGCTGAGAATTTGGGGCCTGAGGTATCTTGGCTGAGACAGTCATAACCAAAGGTTTTTTTACTCATGAGATTCTTACTGGCAGAGCAGAAAAGAAAGTCAAAGATGCAAATGGTATTATCTGTTATCCCCTGAAGGACAGTTCTTTCTTATGGTCTCAACATCCATGAGTCGTGCATCTGTGCACGCTCAGATCTCAGCACCAGGATTGCTTTTGGAGGTAGGATACGTGCATATGTCCTCAGAAACTTTATTTCCTTACTTGGCCACATCTTCTTCGAATCTGATCTTAGGCTGGAACAGATGTGATAGTCCCCTGTAACAACTTTATTCTGTATCTTTAAATAAAAATAACCAAGTGCTATTGGCAGCTGTTAAGAGAAACTAAGCAAAGCGCTTTCCTGCCTCTCGGGCTTAGGAGGTTTCTACTCTAAATCCTACTTTTGAGCTGCCTAGAAGCTTACAAGTGCCGCCACAAAGGAGAAAGCTCCTGTGGGCTCCAGAGGCCTCTGCTTGCACCTCTGCACCACTGTCAAGATGAATAAGCTCTTACAGTTCCATTCACCTGGAAGATGTGACAACATACGTTCCACCAACTTCTCAGATGTGACAACATACGTTCCACCAACTTTTGATGAAAAAATCAAAGGAGCTTTGCTCTCTTCACAGAGAACTTAACATTAGATTGTGCTGTAAAGGTGTACTGTTAAGTCACAAATACAAGTCTGTTCTTTATAAGGGCCTGAGAACTGAAACAATAATGGCTGCTTTATGTTCAAATGTCACAGAGAACTTTGTAGTCAGTGTATGTAACGTGATCATCTTGAGCTTTCCCTAGCACCTTTGTGTTACTGAGTGTTACTGTCTTGATGAGGTTTCACAGATCAATGCTGCATTTTGCAGGACTGTTCTTCGGTTTCCATCTAGCTCAGGGCTTCGAGGGCACTTCTTCAAATTATCTTAGTGAGACATTGCTAAACATCACCCTTGCTGAGGGGGCTTGTGTTCATTTATTGAAAAGTGCTGGGAAGAAAATGTGTATTCTGCCTAGTTCAGTGAAGGATGAACTGTATGAAAATAGGGTGACTTGAAGGGTTTTTCCTACTGATTCCATCAGGCATTAGAAAAAAACAGAAACCTGTTCCATACTTGTACTCTATTGATTGCATGTAAGTATAGACATATCTTGAGGAATAGCTGCTACTTGTAAGAAAACAGACCATGTCTCGCAAACAAAAGGCAGCATTAATACTTGATTTTTACAAAAAGTCTTGCTGCACTCTCCTTTTTGAAGTGTTCATGGTACTCAGAGTTAAGAAGGGTCTGATATGGGGGAAAAAGTTACATATAAGAAATAGACATAACATTTAGTGGTACTTTCTTTTTAAGAAACAAATTGTATATCTTATCTTAGAGATCGTAATTGGGTGTAGTACTGTAGGCTTGTTATGTCAAATTTGTGAACTTTGTCAGTCTTCCCTAATATACTATTGATGCAATCTAACCAAATTACCAGGGGAATTTGTGGAGAGCAGAATAAAGAGAGGAAGTGCTGGAGGCTTGATTCCAGGATATCACTTATAACAAGCCTGAAACTCTCAATTAGTATCTGAAAAATCAGAGTGAATTGATACATTTGAGACGCACATGCACCAAGCTAGAGGGGTGTCAGCTTCTTAGGTACTAAGTGTCAGGGTATTTGAAGGAGGAGCTGTGCAACACTGAAATGCTGCATTTTGCCTCATATTACTTGGGTAAGATGTCTGCACTTCATGCTACCCAGTGATGCAGAGATACCCAAGCTGTTGAAATGACCCAAAAGCACGTATGGTTGGCTGTGTAACTGTAATAGCAATGTTGCTTCTTGAAAAGGATAAATGAGTTCATGCAGAGCTCAATGCTTTGCACCTAGGCTGCAGCCCATGGTAGTATATTCAGCCCTCTGCTGTTCTCCAAATTCCAGTGTAGATGTTCCGTTTATTTCACAGGGATATGAGTAAATCCACTTCTATATTTAAACATCCCAAGGGACAATAGCTTACATTTTCAGAGAAACCACTCATAGCAGTAATTGCCACAACCCACTAAAACTGTTGTGGATTTCGTGAATAGTTTAGGGAAAATAATCCAATTATATTTTTAGTAACTCCTATATGGAGTGTTTCTTCCTACTTTGTTTTATGTGTCCTGACAACTACACAGCATATTAAAAGGAACAAACAAGTTCCAGGCAGGGTTTAGCTAGCTCTTATGAACTAAAATTTAGTCTTCACTCTGCATCTCTGTCTGTATGTGAAGCATTTTACTTAGCAACTCGAATTTCTCCATAGTGATTGCAGGGCAGTTATTCTTCTGTTGCATACTGGTGCAAAGTGTGGTAGCATGTGCTACTTCTTCATTCTGCTGAGATAAATTTTATGCTTTAAGATGTCATTTTAGTCATATAAATGGGTTTCTATATAACGCAGTTACTGTACCTCACTTGGTGAAAAGATGAACTCTCTCATGTTTTATTCTTCTGTTCTAGTTGCTGCACACAGTCAAGAGCGACCTACGGCAGCAGTCACACCCATACAAGCACAGAGTCCAACATGCCTTATTCCTGCAGCTGTGGTCATTCCTCACCACTCTGTTGCCTCCCAGCAGCTCCAGCCCCAGCTTCCAAATACTGCTGCTTACGTCACAGCTGTGAATGTGAACCGCTCAACCATCCCACTGGCATGTGCGGCAGCTTCTTTGAATTCTCCCAACATTGCTGCTTCATCTTTGGAGGGAGATATTAGTGGGAGAACTGTTAACGCTCACCCTGGAGCTCCTGCATCTCCAGAGAGTGCTTTAGCAGCTGGTGGAAATGCTGCTGTCAGTAAAGCAGACAAGGATGGCAAGGTGAATTCTCCCATTTTCATCATGCAAACTTTAAGTGATCCTTTTTTTTCCTTACATTAACTGAATAGCAGCATTGTAAGGTTTTAAGAATGAGCCTGAAACGCAAGCAACCATTTTGTGACTACAGCTATGGGCAAGTTTATTCTTGGCCATACAAGAATAATGTAGGATGGATAAAATACAGAGCAGACATTATTGAAAGGTTAAAATTGGGTTGCAGGTTCAATGCCTTAAGCAGGAAAAAACAAAAGGTTAATGAATAAAGTTCAGAAGAATTATTAGATTGACTGTTGGAATTTTAAGTATTTTGTTTTTGTTTACCTGCAGTCAGTTTCCTGAATACTTTAGTGAGTTGTATTTTTAGTAAATGTTATCAGCAACTATTTGTAAACTAATAAGCCTGTGAAACAAACAAACAAATCCATGAACTTGCTGGAACATAAAAAATTCAGTCTAGGAAAATAAACGTAATATTTAGTGAAAATCCATATTCTTTTAGGTTGCCTTCCCTCTTGTCAGACACATTGAGAGATTATGAAAAGCATGTTAACAGCAATGTTTATTGGTCAAAGAAAAAAAACACCCTCAACTGTCTTTTCTAAATGTAGATCTGTAGAGCCTGTAGTGATTTGGTTTTCCTTCCTTCTATTCGAAATATTTTTCCTCTGTATCTAATTCATTCTCACATGTCCAACAAGCCATGTGATTATGTTACATTGTAGGCAGAAACATTCCTGCAGCTTTCTAAGTGGTTTTGTTTTACAGTTGTGGTGTAGTTAGAATTTTTTCTCCTTTTGACAATTTTCTTTACATCTCAAATGTTTTAGACTTTACCTTATTACTTTTCACCCACATGCACTTCTTAATGAAGTTTATGAAAGTTTTAATCATAGGGTGTATGCTAATCTCACCCACTTTTAAATTATTTTTTGTTATTGTTGAATGTAGGCACCTATAACTTTGTTTTAAAATTGCTTAATCCATAACTGCTGAAATCAGACTGAGGTGCCGTTAGGCAGGGCTTTTAGAAAACTTATTTATAGTTTAAAGAAAAAAATGCTGATGTATCTGGACTATGGTTTTTTTTCAGTATGTCTTTTTCTTTCCCATTTGCTAGACAGCAATTCTTTGCTGAAATAGCTTTAAGTTATTGAAGACTTGGAAGAAGGACAGAGGATTCTTCAGATTCATAGTTCACCAATTCCACTGCATATCAAGCTATAATAAAAATCTCACATTGTTCATGGTTCTCTCTTTTCTGTGGTTAAAGTATTTTATTTTTGTCTCCGGGGCTTATAATCTGGTACCTCTCATAAGCACTAAATTCACTCAGTCAAAGAGTTGGTAAGAAGATCACTGCCACACACCTTAAAAAAAAAACCCAAACACAAAAGCTACTTAAATAATTCTGTTCAGGGTAAGTAATAGTCTTTCAGGGATTCCTGTCTGGGCAAGCTAAAAGAATGTTTACCATTCTCCCCTCTAGCAGATACACAATACATTCCCCTTGTGGCAAATTTCTGTTAAATCATGAAGGTCTTACCTTACTGAGGGAGGATAAATAAAAGACACTTATCTAAACAGCAGCCTTCAGGGCAGACTTTTCTCCCTGGCTTGGTTTGAAATGACTGGGCCTTCCTAAAACTTCAATGTTGAAATACTTTACTACTTAGGTTCCCATTATGGGAATCTAAGTTGTTACTCCTTTTTCTGGACAACCTTTTGGACCAGCACTATTGGCTTTTAAGGTAAGCCTTAACTAACTAAGCAAAAGAGCTTAGTTGGCTTATGGTCTAGATGACTTACTGTTTTTCTCTTTAGAATTTTAATAATTATCTTTCTCTTTTATAATTTTCATAATTATCTTTTGTAATTTGTACCATCTCATGTATCTCCTCATAATTTACTGAGTCCTTTCTGATCATGGTGGTATCTCCCAGAGGGAGGTGTTCAGCTCTTCACAGGAGACACTTTTGTTCTAAAATGAGGTACTGCTTTTTGTTTACAGAAAGAAAAAAAAGGTTTGCTGAAACTGCTTTCTGGAGCATCCACGAAACGCAAGCCCCGAATATCACCTCCAGCATCACCAACGCTGGAGGCCGAGCAAGCAGCTGCAGAGTTAGCCCTGCAAGGTGCAGTGGGGCCAGAGCTTCCATCAACAGGCGGTCACAGCAAAGCTGTATCCTGTCCCACTGACAGTGAGGTCTCTGGGCTGGCACAGGAGATGCTGCATCGGAAAACAAGTTCCGTGGATTCCTCTATTCCAGTAGCGCCACCGCCTCGACAGCCTTGCTCATCCCTGGGTCCAGTCCTGAATGAATCCAGGCCTCTTGTCTGTGAAAGGTAAATTATCCTGCGCAGCTAGACTCAGGCAAACCAAGAAAAAAATCCACTCTCTGACACTTGCCATGCACATTAGAACTGCTTCAAAATGCTGAGATTTTATAGCAAAATGAAACTTTTCTTTTTTGACAGTGCTGTATATGCTTATCAACCAACACTCAAGTTTGTTTGTTTACTTTTTGTGTTACTTTGAGGTTTTGGAATGAATAGAATTTTGGAGGTTTTGGAATGAATAGATACTCAAATACAGGATCATAGGTCTCCTATGAGAACTGAGGTAGATAAAACAGGCCTCCTATTTTGCAAAACATGAACACATTATAATATTGCATTTATGAATATCAGGTTGGTCCTTTGAAGATTATTAGCAGTGCGTAACTGCCAACCTGAATATATGGTGAATGAGATCCTTATCTATGAGTATACTTAATACGTGATTTCTTGAGCTGTTGCAAAGATACTTTTACTACTTGAATGCCCTGTTACTGTGCTCACCATCTAGCAAGCTCTAGGGCAGCCTTTGTGTTGTGGCAAATAAGCTTGAAAAACACATAGTTGTCTGGACTCAGAAACTGCCAGGCAGTTGCTTTCAAGTTCTGTCACTTCTTTTTGTGTCCACCTATTACTTTCAAATTTCCAAGTCCTCAGTAGATTGCATGGACTGCAAAGAAAGTGGCAGTTTTCTAACTACTCTCTCTCTTTGATGTTTCTAGTAATAGACAAGCAGTATGAAGAGTGTCATAGGATTTCTTTGCAGTAGCTACAGAATGCTGCAGGATTGTGTGGCATAGAAGAAAAAAACAGTGGAGTTGCAACATTAACAGCTTTAGGACTGAATTGATTCATGCTGACTATTGTAGACTTTGTTCTGATACTATTATATTAACTCAGGGTGTGTGGGCATGCTGTTTTATTTCCAGAAGCCCATTGATCTTAAGCTACATCCATGTATTAAGAGCTAAACAATGTGTAAGTTTCTAGTTTGTCCTTTATTTGACTTCTATTATGCCTTTAATATTTTTTAAAAGGTTATTACTACCTCTATGCAGTTTCCTCTCAGGAAATTTCTATTTCATATTGAATTTCCAAAGTAGATTTACAGATGGAAAATAAAAACTGAAATACCTTTCTGTAAGAATAACATAAATTATTTTCACATTATCATAAGTCGGTTTGGCACAGTAATATGTTCTTATGTTTGAATGTGAAAATAATATCAAATTCACTCTGGCATGACCAGTGGATATTTGTGTAAAGTTATTTACATCTTCACAAAAAGTAGTTTTTTCACTTCTGTGGTGGAGATGTTTTTTCTCAGAATGACTTACAGAAAATGATGCTGTATATTTTTATTGATCTAGTAATAACATACACTCAAGCATTCATTTTACTATATCTCTATCCTTACTGTCATGTAAGTAATTGCCACCAGAGAAGTGCTTTTACAAGATCATTTTCCCTGGTAGTCATGCAGAATCGTTATATTTTGGTCAGTATATTTAAATAGAATTTCACCTGGATTCTCTTTATCCTTTTCAGAAAAGGGTAAAGCTTTTCCTGCTGATGTGCTTTTGTCACGTTTCCATTTCTTTAGGCTGAATTGCTTAAAATGTGCTGCTTAATAATATCTCTCATATTGTACTCAATATCTTCAAAGTAACTCATAAGCATCAATTAATCCTCATTAGTCTGTAAGAAGGAATGGGCAAAGAAACGTACTGAAGAAGTGATAATATCTTCAGTGAAACTTTGGGGTTCAGAAGGAAAATGTACATGAGGATAAGCTCGACAAAAAGCTGAAGAACAGATAAATCTGTTAAAATTGTGCCCTTACATATCACATTTCCAATCACAGACTATGATCTGTTTGGAAAAAGAAAAAAGTGCTCTTTCTGTTCTAACTCTGGCTTTGCAGTATAATTATTAGTGTTCGAGTTTTACTTTCAAAGGTGACTAAAGGATTTAGAAGTGATTATTCTGCATGGGTTAGGAGCAAAATGAGCTGACTGAGCTCTGGAAAGCCCTTGAAAATGTTCCTGGTCTTGATATTAAGTTTTCCCCAAAGTCCTAGCTTCTTTTAAGACACAATAGCAAGTTCTTATTCTAATCCCACTCTTTCTCCATTCACTAGAATTACAAACAGCCTTCAAGTATCTTTCCTGTGTTTTCTACAGAATCAATCATACCAAATAAATGGATGGGCATTTGATTTGTTTGATAGCAAACAAGCTCTTTGTGACATGGATTTGCAGATGTATGCTTAATGCTGGTGCCCATTTCTCTGAAGGAAGGGAAGATAATGACATTCCATTCCATCTTACTATTGAAGATCTTCCCTCTGTAGCAAACCAGTAATGTAGTTCCATCCCTATATTCACTCTTCTCCTGTGAACTAGGACATTTGCTCACTGTGATCTGCAGTTCCTTCCTATGTTCATGTACTGAAGGAACAGACATTTAAAAAAGAAATTTCAGCCAAGCTGTGCTTCCAGTTTGGAGCAGTTTGGAGAATTCCTCTCACTTCACTTGGCGCTTTGGAATGGTGTTTGATAATTTCTTCTGATTCTCCAGTCAAGACACAACTTGAGTTGTTGTGATTTCTTGTATTGATGCAGTGCTGACACAGCCACGGATCACTGTCTCTTCATTAAAAAGACAGACCCCATTCCCTGGAATTCCCAGAGGGAGCCATGTCATGCTATGAATACACAGTAACTGGGTTATCTGAGGGGTTTAATTTTTTCCATGACAAGAGGTATAAGAATATTTCAAGCTCTTTTCATAAGCTTTCTCTTTTAGAGGGAAACTTTTATAAAATAGCCTTAAGTTTTACAGTAAATACACAGCACTGTAATAATAAACTTCCCAACATCCCACAAAGACCTGAAGTTGAACCCAAATGCACATCACTGCATATCCTAAACTATAATATGAATCTTTCATCCAGTTACAGCGAAGGACAGCAGTTATTTTGTTCTGTGATTAAAGTGACTCGAAGTCATTTTATCCACCACAAGATGACTGGTGTAACATCTGCTTCCAGTGAGCAGGCTGGTGGCTTTAGAGGGCAGTAGGTTTTACTGCATCTGGCAGCATTTAGTGCTGTTAATTAAATGCTAAGTGTCAGTCTGCCCTGGATGGGCGTTGACCATCTGTAGGAGTCAAAGCATCTACTCAGCAGCCAGAAGAGCTGTACAACAGCAGGGCACGGGTGAGCTGAAAATTAAAAATGGAAAATGTAAGAAAAACAAACTGAAGTGAGATACTGAATAATAAGTATGAATTCAAACTTGTGTAGTAATAGTAATTCCAGCTTTCTGTGTTTTCCTCAGCTAGCATTTTCTGCATATGAGAAAATATTTGTATCCATATGGTGATCAGGAAAACCACAGATAATTGTAAAAAAATCAGCTCAAATAGCTGGGAAGTATTTTGTGTTTGGTGAAACAGAAGCAATGAAGAAAGGGAGAAGCACAGGAGATATAATCTTGTTCGTGTTACTGAAAAGTGTCAGAAATGCCAGTATTAAAAATGTGAAGTAGAATGGAGAAATGTGAAGACAGACCACTGCCATCACACACCCCACACCCCCCTCCCATACACACCCTGAAAAACAAAAGTGCAAGAGCATTGTGGGATACAGCCAGATTCATTAGGAATATCAGGAAAGAACTGCAAATACAGTAGCTGCTTCTGGGAAGCTAAAGTACTTTCATTTTTATAATATTAATATTTTATCACTAGCTGATTAAAAAGAATTAGGATAATATTTCAAAAATAAATGAAAAATACTCTAAGACAGTAACAGAAAACAGAAAGAAGAAAACACTGTGCAGCTTAGGTGCATATCAAGTATTATAGATCAGGTGATTGCAAAAGATCTGCAAATTTGACATTCAGACATTGAATGCATTTGCAAATACTGGTTAGGGAGATAAACAAGGAAGTGTTTTGGAAGATTCAAACATGTGGGAATGAACACATTTTTCCAAAACATAGGTCATGCTTAATAAACGTGATTATTTTTATCCAGGGTCGTGGCAATGAACTTTTCAGCTCAAGGAAAAGCTTTTTGCTCTGCACAAAATTGGTAGTTTTGGCAGTATGTTGTAGATGATGAAACAGATAATGGAAAAATAGGTTTTGTTCCATAGCTGATCAAAGGTGATTTGAATAAACAGCTGTATGAATGTCTGATGTGTCTGGATCTGAAAACTTCTATTTGGGCAAATAGAATTTGTAAGATATGGCATGGCTTGTCATAACAAAAGAAGAAGATGTGATTTAAAGGTACAAAGCCTGAAGGATTTCTTCTCATTAAACATTGAAAAATATAGTAAAATAGTATTTTGACACCAGGAGTGTTTTGCAAGATAGATGTCAGTGTTGGGATGCTTAAAAGTTAATGAGAAGTACTAAATGACTGCAGGGTTGAGGAAGTTCAAAACTGTGTGGAAGGCTTAGGAGAACAGTATTTCTGTGCAAGCTGCTGATCCTCTAGAGAGGGCAAAGAGAAGATGGATTTTTGCAAAGCTCTTGTGTTTAACAGTCAGGAGGCAGCAGCAGAAGCAAGGGAAGGAACAAACTGGTCTTATCAGTGTAGGAGAGCACAGAGATTACTGGTGGACAGCGTTAGAAACTGAAACCAAGTGTAATTCAAGTCAGGTGTTTATAGGGCAACATTTGATGGAATGCAAGGTAAGTAAGGCAGGTATTCTTTCCTGAAACCCATTTCTCAACAGGCTTTCTGTTGCATAAAAGTAATGCTATGTGTCTGTTTTGTAGTGTGCTGGTTAATTTTCAGCCTGAAAGTGACTTGTTTATTACCACAGAAGTAGGTCTTCATAGTTCTGTTGCAGTTCTTTGTCCTTTAGTGTCTTGTCCTGCCTGAGTAGAAGCTATTTTTTGATCTGAAGTAGTTTGCAATCTTAATTAAACTTCCAGTCTATTAAAAATGTTTGTTTCTTATGTCCTAAGTCAGCATTGAAATCCAAGTTGCTCACAGAAGTCAGTGCAGGCATCTGCCATGCTGCCTGGCCTGGTCGAGGAATATTCTGAAGCTGATAAATCTTTTAATTGGCTTGGTAGCTTCTATGAAGCATGAGCCTAATAATTCCAGTGCTCTGAAATCTTGGGATTGTAATAACTGAAACAAAGCCATAGTCCATAAGTCACGGATAAATAATATTTGACAACTGATTAAATTGTAATATGATTCGCTGTACATAGATTTCCCAAGATACTTTAATTACTTACACAGTGCTGCTACACTTTTCTTTTTACTTTTGACTTTTTTTACTTTTAACTATATGGACAGAATGAGCTATAGTTGATATTCCATCCTTCGCTAGAAGTATCCTGTTATTTTTTTATCAAATTAATTAACAATCATTATTAATTTATCTGGATCTGTTAAATTAATAAATAATTTAAGATCATTAGGGTAATAATTTTCTTGATCTATTAAGTAATATGTAATCTTCAGGAATGCAAAGTGTTCTGATTTACCGGAAATTAGATTTCGTCCAACAGTTCTCCTAGCACCGCATTTAAGGCTCTTAAGCTTAGAAGCTTTTGAATTCTACAATCAGCCATGGATTCTATTTGATTTCAATGTGCAGACATTGTTGGTTGTGTAACTAGAAACTGAGTTACAATATCTATCAGAAAACTTGATCAAGGAATTGACACAATTGTCTACAGATCTATAATGTTTAAATTTTAGGTTCACCTAAACTGAAACTATGATAGAAGAGATTGAGTGGTGTTATATGTGTTTCAAAATATAAGAGTGTAGCCTCTTCTTAATGTGCTCATATTTGAAAAATGCTTTTACTGTGAAAAACTGAAAAAATATACTTTTTTATCAGGTGCTTAAGAAAATTATTGAACTGGATGCTTTTAAAAATGATTTTTAATACAGTAGTACTCAAATTGTGCAACTGTTTCCAAATAAGATGGCATGCGTTCTATCCTGAATAGCTTCTAAGATAAAGGAAAACAATTTAAAACAACATTGCAAATTAATAGGTTTTTTTAGTTGTTGCTTTTTTTTCCAGTGCCTTTCCTTAAGACCTTTCCCTGGGGTAATATCATATTAAATACAGAATTGTAAAATTATACTCAGTTTTTCCTATGAATGCCTTGATTTTGGGGGTTTTTTTGAGTCACACTGGCTGGAAGAGTCTGCAAATCTATATAAAAAATGTTTATAATTTTTGGCTGGTTTTAATCATTTTATGTGTTTTTACAGGGATCTGTAAAAACATACATTTGCATGCATTTGACTTAGATTCCTTACATTTCTGTTTCTGTTTTCTGTTCAAGACATACTTAACTTTTAGGTTGTTACATACTCAGCAAACAGTTTTAGACAGTTTCCTGTTCTGATAAGTTTTAACATACAGAGGAATATTATCAAAAGCATTGGTTTAAAAATAACCCGAACCAAACAACTGTAAACTAAGGTGTTTCTTTCTAATTACACAGGTACAGGGTTGTGGTGTCCTATCCTCCTCAGAGCGAAGCAGAACTTGAACTTAAAGAAGGTGACATTGTTTTTGTACACAAAAAACGTGAGGATGGCTGGTTCAAAGGCACTCTGCAACGCAATGGAAAAACTGGCCTTTTCCCTGGCAGTTTTGTAGAGAACATTTGAGAAGATTCAAATCATATTGTACTGTAAAATAGCACAAATATTTTACCAGAAAAAAGCACAGTCATTAAATATTTTCAAATGACTGTAATGTAAACAAAAATCTACATTTTTTTACAGTGTCTATAGCACAATTACACCAGCGAACAAAGAAGATGAAGGCATCTGCTGGTTTTATCACTTTGGATTCTTAAGTGTGATGTGTGCCTTGTACTGTCTGATTTGTTATATAGAGGAACTCTTTTTTTCCCAAGTATGTTACATAAATGAACCATTGTTTACAAGGCTTAACTAATTTATTCTTGGTTTTTTAAGCTTGAATTTTATGTAATACCTAAAATTCTTGTGATTATGATTTTAACAAATTATTAATTTATGAAAGAATAACTAAGGGGAAGCTGGATTCTCTCCGTATGAGCAAGCAATTACAATATCTGATAAAAAGCCTCCCATTTATCCTCTGGACATTTTTCCCCTGCTGTGTCTGCCAGTGGAGTTAAGTCTGTTTTATGAGTTAATGTTGAGTGGTGGTGATGTGGTGTCAAATAGAATTTGCCAAGTGGGGAAAAAAATGTATATTTTGTTCTTTGGACAAAGGAAAAAAATAGTCAGTGCTGTTGTTGAGTCTAGTTCTACTTTGTCATAAATCACCCAAATAGAGTAATGTTTCCAGGAGGCAAAGATGTATGTGAACAACTGAATAAAATTCAACCATCTCGAGGTTAGGATCATCTCGAGGTTAGGAGCATCTCAAGGTTAGGAAGGAAGAAATTTAGGAATGCCAGTAAGAAATTCCCTATACCTTCTATTTATGAAATAACTTGGCTATTTGAACAAGGCTTAGCTTTGTATATTTGGCCAGTTCTTTGGGCATGTAGCGCTCAGGATCCTCCAACAAAATTAGAAAGAATGTTAAAGCCCAACACTTAGAATTATTATATCTTGAAAACATCTGTTTGATAAGACTCAATATAGAAATTAAAGTTTAAGTTGTACTTAATGTCTAAAAATGCCTAAGAAGTGTAATTTGCTATGTTTTCTTCTCAAACTGATCTGCATGGCCAAGAGATGTTTTAAAATGTCTGAGCAGTAGTGGTGGTGATGCACTTGTGTTAAAGTAAAAGGCTGTATAAAACACTGTGAAAACTTAACTAACTTCTTAACCATTGCTACTTTGGTATGTTCCGACCTTTTCTTTGTCTTGCATGTGTTCTCAATTCTTGCAGTAATGTAACTGTGCGTGGTTGGCATTTTCCATTCCAATTTCCCGTTGCTGGGTTATTTTGCTCTGAAAGTTTCCCAAAAGCCACCTGACCAAAACTAGTGAGCAACTCACCCTCAGCCACAGAAGGTGTCCGGTGTTAGAATAATCAATATTTTAATGTCTTTGCAGCTGATGGGTATAAGGAATGCAGTCTGCAACAAAAATGTTGTTAGTCTTTCAGGGGTTTGTTAGAGATTTGACACTGGTGAACACACACTCTACTCAGCTGAATTTGTTTGTTTTGTTTTATTTTATTTTATTGTTTGATTATAGCAGTTTAATGGTGATTTTTTTTTTGCAAGGCACTGAGCACAGTCATCTCCAGTTAATTCTGATGTAATTTGGCTGTTACTCAGCACTTTACAAAGGGAAGCCAGTAATGTGATTCAGTGTCACACATTATACAGAAACAGTGATGAAAAAGCACAGTGATGTGTTAAATCTTTTTCATACTATTTTTTTAAGTTACACATTGAAAAATATCAAATTTTACTGACAAGGATTTCTTGCAATATCAGGTAGTGTCATGATGGTCTTAAAAATATGAAAATATATATCTATAACTATGTAGAGTTGGACATGACATCATTCCCAAATTAACCATTTCTCTGAAACACTGTATAATTAAGTTTGCTTTTAAATATTTTTAAATAGTTTACTTGAATATTCATGTAATATATAACGGTTTTGCGAAATGAATTTTAGTTAGAAAGAAGCTGGTATCAGCTTTTGTCAGCATAAATTGGCACTAGTGTGTCACAATATTCTTATTTTGGAAAAATTAGTGCATTTTATATTAAAGACTACTAAAGGTTAATTTTTTTCTATCTCTACTGTCCATATTTTAAACTAAGTGACTAAGGTACCTCTATTAATAGAATTTCATGGTGTAAAGTCAGTTAAAAAATCAGCTGTTAATCCAATAGTTCTCTTAGATGAAATACATTTTTAATTGATATTTTTTAACATTAAGTAAATATTTGTAAAAAGGGCTTATTACATAGCAGTGCAACAATGACAAAAATGCAGTTTATCATGCCTTTTTTGTGATCTTCTAGGGGTTATTTTTTGGTTTTGGCTTGGGATTAATTCAGTGTAGAAACAGACAAACCCTGTGCATTTGCTTTGTGTAATTCCATAAAAAAATTTGTAAGGTATTTTATATCTATGTTTGAAGTCCAGTGAATGTTAAGTGTTTGATTTACTATGTTAAACTTCCAATCCTAATAAATATTTTCTTAGCAAACAGCTAAATCAAAATGTGTATGCAAACCTTAAACATAAATTACTTGTAAAGAATTTGACAATAAAAATACCAGAACTTTATTTCAGAATTCATAGGCGAATATTTCTACTTGTAGAGAAAAAGTCGTGAGATTCCATAATGTTAGAAGTTTGGCATGATAAATATAATGCAAAAATTGTAGAGAGACCTGAGAATCTGACTTATCTTTGTCCATCTCTTTCTTTCTGCAAGTAACTTCACAGTGGTAGGTAACTTCCATTCAGTCTCACCGATAACTGACTAGTCTGGTCTTGTCAACAACCTGTCAGGTGCAGAATAATGTGCTTTCCCTTGAGGAAGAAGCACCAGTGCAGTGGATCTGCTGTCTGTATATTGAGAGTCTCCAGCCCTGAGGGTGAAGCATCTACCTGAATTTTCACTGAGTGCAGAAGTGTTTGGTGTTGAGACTGGTTTGCCCTGAAGAACTTTGCTGTGCACGGCAGTCGGACAGGAACTGCCTCGCTAGGAGATCTGCTTGATTTTAATCTGGTTACGTGTCTGCTGTATGCATGTGGCTGCTGGGAAAATGGTAGAAAGTTAATCCTAAAAGTGTTTGCAAAAAATGTTTAGATTCTGTAGATATTTCAGCTGTAGTGATAGACTCCTCCTTACCTAGGACTGACCAGCACCTAGATTCTACTAGCAGTGGGTGAGTGATGCAGCATTAAGTCCCTTCTGTAAAGAAGGAGTATCTAGACTAACTTCGTTTAATTAAGGGGGAAGGAGGTAACATGATTTGTAGAAATGTGGAACAGAGAATAAAGAAAACCAGCTGTTATTTGTTTTTCAGAATTGTGGTCTGACATCTCTACGTCCATAGGAGAAAGGTACACACAAACATCACAGCTGTGCCGAAGTAAGACTATATGATAAGTTTTAACACACAGAGGAATATTTTCAAAAGTGTTGGTCTTTCCTTGCACTTTGATAAATGGTTAATGGTAAGTCTTGCACCAGATTCGAAGTTTGACTTGAGCAACAAGTGTCATAATTCTTTTGAGTGACTTATTAATTCATAAGCTGGCACACTTGAAATACTTTATAGAAACAAAAGAGCCTAGAGTAGTGATGGTGAATGGTGAGGATGTGGACATTAAATGTGGGGGGAAAGTGGGAAAGAGAAAAAGGTTTAGAAGGCCTGTGTATGGAATCTGAATCTTACCTAGCTCGGTTGTGATCTTATAGAATCATAGAATCATAGAATTACCCAAGTTGGAAGGGACCCAAAAGGATCATCGAGTCCAACTCCTGTCCCTACATAGAGTATTCCCAACCCTGACCTGGTAGCAGTTTGTCCTGGCTGCTGGTCTTACCTTAGTTACCACAGTCCAGCTCTGTGAAAGGAGAAACTTGGGTGTCTAAGGCTGAAAAAGCAGCCCTCTGTCTTTACCTCGTTTCTTAAGCTTGTATTTGTTTGCTGCTTGTCTCTAGAACAGCTGCTGTTGCAGTAGGCCCCAGCTGCATCTTTGTTTTCATGTCAAAACATCTGAAATCCAGATCTAGACATCTGTATTCCTGAATTACCTGGAAGGCTTGATGTGATGCGTGTTCTTTGAGAATACATATATCACACTGAGATAAATAAAAACCAGGCGTAGTGTCCACTTTCTATGTAGTCTATGCAGTAACACTAATATTAGAGGGCTTTCTTGGCAAATTATATGGTTGCAATGCATTCTTCCTCCACAGTGTCATCCAAATTGCTCTTGCTTTCCAGGAGACAAACTTGTTGAGAGTCTTGAAGTCAGCAGTTGCTCTTGAAAACCTAAGGTCTCACTTTTTGAGCCTCAGTTTCCTCATTTGCCAACTGACAATTCCTGTTCTTGTGAGGTAGGTGATAGAGAACTTGATTTGAAAGGAAAGGCTGGTTTTTTGTGAATTTGCAAATAGATTCTGAAGGACTAGACCTGCCTCCAATACAATCAACAGCTGAAACATCTAAACTCTTCCACTAGAGAAGTCTCCTAAAAACTGATTTCTGTGTGAGAGACTTCATTGAACAGCTGAAGAGCACTTTGGTCAGCATCAGCCTGATACAAGGAACAAAACAAAAATGAATTCTCTGTGTCCAATCTGCAATGTGCAAAAGCCATTCAAAATGTAACATAATGAACACTTCATGCATGCCTATCAAATCACAGCAGTTACACTGAATGTAACATTAGTAGATGTCAGAAATTACTATTTATCTGTCCCGTCTACTGTACTCTTTCCTGTCAGCTGTATTATTTTGCTGAAAGGAGAAGTGGCAAAATCAGTTCTTGGCTCCTCTGCTGTTCCTACTCAGTGGAATAAAGATAATTTAAACACATTAATGTTACCCCCAGTTATTTGCAGTTATAAGTAGCTTGTAAAAACTCCTCTTAGCACATGTAAAATGAATAGCACTCAGCTGTACTCTGCAGCCAGCTCTAGTGCCTATATTATGTCTCTCTTTATGTGGCATGCAGAACCCAGAGGCCTTCTCATGTTTGTATCTAGTAGTCATTTAGATCAAAACCAGTTCACAAGATAAGTTCAAACACTAGCTACTTTCTAATTTCAGGGTTGTGGGAACAGCCTCTGCAGGAGTGTAGAGAGTGGAAATTTGGCTAGCACAGTGAGAAAAAACATACTTTAATTACAAAGGCATAAAGAAAAATGTCAGGATTTTTATATTTGTATAAGTGTTTTCCTGTCCCTGCTGTGTTAGATGGAACTCTGTTCCATGAAATTAAGGGACTTCAATTTTCCCCTCTGACACCCCCCCCCCCCCCCCGAAAGGAAGGCAATATAAGCCTTTGAAATATCCAGATTCTTTGGCATTAGAACACATGGTTGGACTCTCAATTACTACAAATCAGTGCTACTTCATTGATTTCATTAAACTTTGCTGGCATACACTGAATATGCCCCCTACTGTTAAATAGTGAAAGAGAATATCTCATCTGCCCTAAAGGAATAAATCTGTCTGAAAGAAACTGAGCTGGATGATTTTCATACTTGGAAAATACAGAGTTATTTGAGCTGTGTTACCCTTTTCTCAAAAAATATTTGTCCCACTGGTACAGCTAAGGCACTAGATGGAAGATGATGCCATTTAGCAGCACTGGAAAGCATGGGAGACTTGTTCACTTTTCAGTCAAACCTATAAATTTTCAGATCCACAATTGCAGAGGAGGCTTTGGTTTGCTAACAGCTGCTATCCCCAGAATCTTTTGTGGTTCATTGCTGCTGGATTTTCTCATGGTGTATCTGTGGATGCTTGGGAGAGAAGATGAGTCAGCAGCAGAATGACTTGAAAGTGGTCATTGGCTTTGTTCTCCACAACAAGGGACGTGCCCTAGGTCAAATTTCTTATTTCAGCTGGTTGAACTTCTCAATAAGCTGAGGAATGCTGGCTCTAAAAAGTTTACAGTTCAAAGAGTTTTTCTCCACTCTTCTGGTAGGCTTTTAAATACACACGGATTTGGAAAATCTGCCTTTTTTTTTTGCTCCTTATCAAAGGTTTACTGTCTGTCTCTGTTCAGCTTCTAAGTTTGTGCACAAGTAACTTATTTTCCCTTGCATATCACTGAAATTCTTCGCATTCAATAATTTAAGATCTCTGATACACAACAGAGCTCTTTTACAAGGTTGAAATTTAATAGCTTTTTCAAATAAAATACTGGGCTTTGTAAAGATCAACATTTTCACGAAGGATAAGAACACATGGAAGGAGATCTGTGTTGTAAAACTTAACAAAATGGATACTCATCTTGCCTAGACATTGAGTATTCTTGATCACCTGCACCTAATGCATATTCCTTTAATATTGAGTTGGTGATTTCTGACACAGACTGCTAGACATACACTCCAGCTTTCTGAGAACCTTCTGTTGAGAATGTCTCCAGTAAATAGGAAAAGGAGAGCAAGAATGAGATGACCTTTGAATTGTGTCTGAAAAACCAGTGACTGATTCAGGATCAACTTCCAGTGATCGAGTTGTGTGTGCCAAAAGGATGTTGCTATTTGGAGGTCAGTTACAGCTGCACTGAAGAAAATAGCAGACAATATTTTTCATTTGTTCTTTTTTCTTGCCTAGATAAGGAAATCCATGTTAACTCAGTGTCAAATGCAGATAAAATTTGGCTATAAATGCAAACCACAACAGTGCTCTTGCAGTTTTGTTTCTCTGATTTGGTAGTGCTGGTGAACACTTAGATGATCCAAGAACAATTAAGTACTAAAATATAAACTGTGGATAAGGTTTCTTAGCTGTTCTCCACAGGATAGGATCGGCTTGAACATCAGTTTCTGAGTCTGCAAAAATTGCTGCAGTTCCCTTAGTGAAGATTGACGTCAGCGGTGCATGTGCCAGTGGGGAATGGGTGGTTGGAGAAGTGGGCCTGTAATGAAAGAGATCAGTGAAACATTGTCTGGTCCAACCACAGCTATTTCTTTTTTTGACACTGAGCTATCCCTTAGTAAATGATGCTGATGCTCCTCTCCCACAGTAGATTGGGGAGGTTGGTTACTGGATGGGACCAAGTGTTTGGATATCTAGGAGACAGAACCACAACAGAACTTGGCCAGTTACATCTCTACTGGGCCTCTGGTGGTGACAGCTACACTGCCAGAGCCCCCAAGTGCAGACGTAGTTGAGACTGATGGCAGGAACTGCTGTTGGAGCTGTACAACAGCCTCAGACAGCTAAGCCAAGCTGTGAAAGCTGCCTGCTCCCAAAGCAGTCACATCTCTTCAGAGGTCATGCTGGTGATCAATCAGTAGGATGCATCTGTCTGTGCACTGTAATATATTTATGTTGGCAAACGCTTGTTGTGTGGACTCTGCACAAGTGTGTTACTGATGAACGAGATGATGTGGGAATTTTTCCATCTGCTCCCTTAGTACTTTTGTGGGTCTGTGTAACAGGTTTGTTTGTGACTGTGAAGTATCACTCTCTGATAGCTGACAGTAACAGTGTGTACTCGCACAGCTGTGATTTAATTAGCCAACAGCCCTGTTTTTATTGAGTAACGGCTGAATCCACCAGCACGAGAAGTATCTTCTGCCAAGTTCAAGAGCGGGTTTGGAGAAAAATTATCAAACCTGTACTTTTGAGCTTTTTGGACTTTATCATCAGATAATGCTTTCAGAGGCTGGGATTCTGTGTAGTTGGTTGGTTGTGTCTGAAGATGTCTGCATGATTTATTTTTTACAATCTGGTCAAAAGCAACATTTTAAGGAAATAGGTTTTTTTCCAAGGGCAAATACTAGAGTCCGGTCAACTTCTGGTTAATGTTTTTTATTAGAAGCTTATTTGTGTCTGGTATTGGAAAATACACTAATATAAAGCCCGTGTTCTTATAACTAAAACCACTATTGACAAACCCATGACAGCTTATGGCTGGCTTATGATATCTTTCCGCTATCGTTAGTAACACAATAGAATGCTTTTGGAAGAGGTATTAGATTCTGAAATAGTGATTCCGAATATAAAAGAGGTCCCTAAGGCATGAATGTAATGTCTTGCTTGTTACTTTAAATTACTTTTTTATAGCTAGAACTAGTATGTCTAGTGGCTAATTATAATGTAGCCTGATGTTATGCCCAGCCACTCCTCCTCTGTCTTTCTCACTGCACCACTTAACTTCCTAGGCCTTCATTTCCTAAAGGATTAAGGGCATTGGACTTTTACTAAACAAAAAAGCAAACAAACAAACAAAAAAACCCATTGTTAAGCATTTTACAGAACAGGAATAGATATAAACAGTAAAAGTTAAATGTGTGATGAGGTGTTTTGCTCAATCATAGGTTTTTCCCCCCCTGGACCACTCTGGAAATGAAGTGCTGTGGTACTAGAGAAAAGAAAAAAGAAAAAAAAGCAATGTTACTTACAAATAGAAGTTACTTGCACTTTTCTAATCCAGCAAAACCAAATTAAATTGACATTTCAAACCTGAAATTGATTTCTTGGGTGCAGTAAGACTTAGATATAAGGGGAAAGTACAGCACTTTTGAGACTGTGGGTACCATTTTCTATTTTTTTAGTTTGTGATTTAATGGCCATGGTTCACTGAATTGGCCTAGAATTTTCTCTCTCTCCCTTCCTCCCACACTGTGCATTAGTCACCGAGGCTGTGATTTGATATAGTCCTTCGGTGTGTGCACTACAGCTATACTGACCTCAGTGGGAGTTTTGAGGTTCTTGTCAGTATTCCTGAGTCAGGGACTTACATTATGCCTTGGACGATGCTTAAGTAACTCATCCCAGAGAATTCACCAACTGGGTATTTTAAACAAGTCTGCTGAAAGAGAGACTGAGAGCAGTGCTTGTCTCTGCCAAAAGCAAGTACAGAGCAAAGACCTTCAGTTGCTGTAACCGGGCAGCTCAGCACATGAATCAAGACTTGTTCCAAGAAATCCTGGCAATGCTGACAAAAAATTTGATCTGCTTATGTGTGTCCAACATTAGTCATGTGGAGTCTCCTCTCACTGCTGCTGCAAAACTGCTGAAGTCTAGGATGAGGATTTTACAGATACAGAGTTAGAGATTAAGAGAGAAAATGCTTTCTCTTTGAGGAAAGGAAATAAAATCGTAGGTGTAAGCTAGACATTGGGTCAGACGTCAGTAGTATAGGGACATAGGTGTGGCTTTGGTGGAGGAAGGCAACATCTGTGGTACCCGGAAGAACTACTTATCCAAGCTGTGAAGGAAAAGTAAGTTGAATGTTACCTGTGCTGACAAATTGAACAATGAACGTGCAGAAGTGGGAGGTGGGAGAGGGAAGTCTTTTTCCAAAACAGATGTGGGAAGCTCTTTGCTTCAGAGTAATATGTCCAGAGAGTTGGAGGATGTGACACTTGTACATATGCTTTTATTTCTTCATTTCTTTGCTCTTTTTAAAAAGGAAAGCATTCACTTCCTGGAAGAGAAAGAAGGAGATAACTGAATTCTTCACCTTACAGGCAAACTAGAACTACAAGTGCATCAGTGAGAGAGAGCACTAATTCTGGAATTAGTACTGGTAACAATGCTAGATATCAGCTACAGGAAGGACTGCAATAATCTGACAAAATCACTGTGCCTAGGAATTAAATGGCTGCACGTTACTAAGTAAAAGTTCTGTGGTGACAGGTTATGGTAAAGGTATGAAAATTAAGGCAAACCTATAACCTGTGTTTGTTAATGTCTACAGAAAATCCATACCTTTCAAAAGATGCTATAAAAAGAGATTGGGGCCTGTACCAACTGTTTGTCCTCCAAAGGAAGATATGTGGGTGAACACGATGCCATTAGTATTTATATGGCTGTAGTTGCCATTTGTGTGTTAATGTGGATGTTCCTCCGCAAGAATTGAAACACGCTGCATCAGAATGAATCAATATTATTATAGAAACCAGAGCAGGTTTTATATTAGAAAACAGAACTATAGATGGAGCTGTGATCCAGGCTGGTGATATCTTTGTTTTACCTAGAAATTATTCTATCAACTTGTCTGTGCTTTGTATAATGCATATATATATGTTACAAATAAACACAGAAAATTCTTAGTTATGAAACAATTATATTTAAAGGCATGAGAGATGCAAACAGCAATGTTACTGTGAGAGCGCTTTAGTCAGAAGAACTGGGCTTTGTTTTACATTTTTCATTTACACACAAGTGCGACTCTCCCAAGTTTGGAGATTCTTGGAATGCTGATACCGTTACATAGCTTGCTGTCCTGTATGGTTTTTTTACGTTTGACATGAAATGCTATTTTACTTCCTAGGCTGATAAAATACACAATGGTTAGTATTAGTGATAGCTGTGATTTCTCAGCTGGTATAAAGATCTTCGAGGGTGTTCTGCTTTTTGAGTTACCATGAGTGTAGTACCTACTGCATCCTGCCCTTTATAGCATATCCATTGTGTCATCAAATGAATCTCTGCATGGCTGCCCTGCACAAGCCAAGGGAGGCTCATTGGGAACCGCTGCCTGCGTTCACATGAATTCACCACCACAGACAGTGCACACTAATTCCACATGCATGGGTTTTCATTTCTCATCCCTCAGGGAACAGTTGTCTGTCTTATCAAAAAAAGAATGACTCTCTTGTCAGCATAACAGATTCATTAACTTACAACAATCTTCCTTTGAAACCTCCTGCTGTGTTGTAAGGTTCCAGATGGCAAAACACAAGAGCATGGCAGCAAGTGTATTTGTTTAAGGCTTCCCCCCTCCACCTTTCATTGATGAACTTGTCTTTGCCGTCATAACTTCTGAGTGTGGCAGGTATCAAAGTCTTAGAGCCAAATAGCAGAGTTGAGCACCTTCTTTAGTTCCTAGTGTATTTTTCTGCCTCAAATGCTTAACAAAATAGCAAGTCTAGATTACTTAATGCTATGAAGGATTTTGCAACTGGATGCAGCATTAAAGCCAAATAAGTTATAAAACATTTTGCAGAGTTCTGCTGCTAAAAATAGCTATTCATTGAGCTGAGAAAATGCTGAGAGGCTGGATAAGGGCCGTCAGCACAACATCACCCAGCTCTTACAGTGGAGAATATTAACCCACGTGTCATTTAGGAGATGGTGTCCTGCTGTCTACTGGATAAGGCCTTACTGTTTTTTTTTCCTTCTTCTCCCATTCGGTTTTCTGTTCTTCCCTTTATTCACTGGGCTATTTTCTGCAGGATTGCAGCTTGTTCTTTTCTTTTGCATGGTCATCAGGCAATGGGCCAATGTGTCATAAGTAGAATTGCTTAACTTATTTAGCAGATCGTATATTTATATATATTTATTAGCTTTTGAATCTAAATATACGTTGCCGCAAAAAGCCCCTCTTTTTTGGTAAGCATTTACTTCTTTCCGAAAATGGAAATATAGCAGTTTTTAGTAAATAGGATCAATGTTATTTGAAAAGTTACAGGAAATACAATTACTGTCAAATCTGTTTGGTTTGCAGGTTTGTTTGATGGGATTTTTTGGTTAATTGAGCACTGTTTTTTTTGAAACTTCCCTAATGTATTTCTTTTTAAATTTCCCATGAAAAATTAATTGGGCAAGTCTTCTAAGAAAATATGTTGCCTTTCTAAATGGGGTTTAAGGCTTGTATCTTGTAATTCTGTTTTTTCAGATGCAGTCCTCTTTCTGCAGTAAGGTCTGAAAGTGGGAATAGACGTTAACTATAGAGTATGAGATCTTTCTCAAGGGCTGCATCTGTATGGGAAGTCGACGACCATTAGCCTCAATTAAAGATGGGAAAACTGACATTTGAAGGGGAAAAAACTAAGTAACTTGGCAAGTCTCAAAAGAAACTTGGATTGCGTCCTCTGAATCTCAGTTCATAAGGATATCCTTCCTCTGAGAAACCTAAATAGCCAATTGCTTTAGCATCCCATTTCCTTGCTAGGTTTTTTTCCATTTTCCATGTCACTCAGAATATAATCTTGGACCCTAAACTCTAGGGAACAAGAGTTGTCATCTGTTTTTATTCTCTGAAATAGCTGGCTTGTTCTTTGACGTAGGAAATTAAATTATAAGCAAAATTTAACCACTTCCTTTTTTTTACTTGTTTGTATCATCTATACACGCGTTCTTTCTTAATTTCTTTCCTTCTTCTTTTTTTAAGTGGTGGGCATCATGTGACATTAGCTTCCTTAAACACTCATATTCCAATGGATTTAATGAGCATTTGGGAGCCAGATGGCATACCATATTTTTTTCAAAACATTTTAAAGCACATGACAGACAACTCATGTTGACAGGAGTGCTTCACTGAGGTGTCTGTAAAGCAAATGTGTTTCTTGTTACTATTAGAGCAGAATAATTTTTTATGAAAGGCATCCTCAAATTCAACAACGATTTGATGAACTAAACAGAAATTATTTCTGCTATATAAACACTGCACATTCTGTAGAAACATTACCCTCTTGCATAGGTTGCCTAAAATAATCAATATCTGAGGGGAAATGCATGATGCAGTGTGGTATTATGTAATGGTAGTCACTGAGATCCAGATTCAGGCAATTTTGCTTTAAAACCTTCAGTCTGTGGACAATATTATGGAAAAGGCTATGGCTGAAGACAATAAAGATGACTGCTTCTTTTTCCTGTAAGATGGAAAGAGAGAAGCATTCTTTCTCCCTTTGAGTACTAGGAAGAGAGAAAAACATGAAGAGAATAACCATGTAGAAGAAGGAGGACATAAAAGCTCTACTGTTCTACTTAAGATTGGTTGGAGCTGCAGGTACAGCTTAAAAAGTCATGACTGCTCTTGCTGCAGAGACTCAGCAGGGAGGAAAAGTCAGCTATCTCACTAGCTTGAATCTCCTTAGAATATCTAGTTTTTCAGTTAAATAACTCTCTGAAAAGTTAACCTCTAACTTATCTTTAAAAAACTTCAAACATGGACAAATGTACTTCATTTCTAGATTTATTCTTTTTTTTTTTCTGTATACTATTCAGTGCTCTTGAGAACTGATATTTTTGGGAAATGTATAGTTCCCTACCACCACCACCCAAGAAACCAAACCAAAACCCCCCAAAAACCATGCTCAAGCAATGATATATGAGTTTTGTGTCTGTTGAAAGAACTTGGATGGGGAGAGGGAGAGTGTGCTTCTTTTGTCAAGACAAAAGAAAATGACATGTAGAAACTGGATGAAGAGAGGCTGAATTCTGACAGAAAGGGGAGCTTGTCCACAGCAGGCTGGGGATAAGCTACCACTGCAATGTACAGAATACAGTGTATTAAGTATGTTCAGAATAGAATTGATACATAACCTTATAGAGAAGATTTATACTAATAAGGATAACACACAAAAAAGTGTACTTACAATACATATGTGAATCTTTTCTATTCTGGAAAAATGAAACTCAAACAGGGTCCTGTAGGGCCCTTCAGCTGTATTAACCTCCATCACATGGCTTTCAATCAGGAGAGTTGTTAATCTTTTTGCACTTTCATAGCAAAAACAGTCATAGTGGGGTGAAATACCTTCTAGACTGGTCAGCTAAATTGCTCTTTTTACCCCCCCCTTTGCGGTAAATATTTAATTGTCTTTTCTATAAAGTAACTATATAGGATTCATAACAAAATTCCCTTCTGGAGTTTAGGGACAGTATCTTGTGCCATCCTGAGTTTCTGTAAGCCCCATTATTAATTGTGTGTGGTCAGGCAGGAGTGGTTATCAGACCTCTTAGGGGGAGCTAGAAAAATGTTTGGCTTCTAGTAGAACTTCATCATAAACTGTGCTCTTGAAAATCAAAACCCGTGAGTACAGATTAAAAAATAAATCTGTTGAAATAAGGTATATATTTTATAGAATCAAATGCTACTTGATCTGGCAGCCTGGCGTGAGCAATAGTTAATTCTTTCCGAGGATGCAAATCGCTTCTGATATTTTTCGAAAGAAAATAGTGTAAGCAGTCATCTAAAAATACCTCTTCTCATCCTTAATAACCTAATCCCTACCTCATTAAGCCAGTTGATTAGGTATTATTTGAATTACTAATTTTTTGGAAGGACATGGAACAGTAAGGACTTCTGTATGTCACAAGGAGATGAAGTCTTCAGCTGCTCAGTTAAGTACATGAGCAGGATGAAATGACAGCAAAGTATTTCTGTGAGGAGGTGCGATATGAAACTAGATTTATTTAGGACAATCTGATAGAGAAAATTGAATGTTGGGAATTGAGTTCCTTGAAAGCTCTCCAAGTACTACTGTATGTTTCAGGCTGCAAAATGGGTAACAGCTGTAAAGAATATTGGTTTTGACATTTCCTATAATACTGGTGAAGATAAAGAAGGCAAGCAATCTATGAGATATGAGTGATTGTCACTATTGCTATTCACAGTTGCCATTTATTATAGGCTGCGTTCAACACTGCTGGCAAATCATCAACTGAAGTTTTGCCAGTGCAAGTCCTTATGTTTAGCGTCACAGCTATTTGCAGTTCTTGGGGCATGGTCCCTTGACTTGCTGCTTTCTGTCAGTAAGTAGATGTGCTGCATTAAGTTGGTATTCCTGTACTCAGGAAATTTATGCCTCATTAGGGCTAACCCTGAAAACATATTCATGGTCACATAATGAACATATGCTAAAACAGGTGAGGCTATAAAAAAGTTTTGATGTTTGTGGATATGCCTTCAGTTTCATGCTTCAAACAACTTTTGGTGTCTTCATAAATGTTATAAATTTCAAAGTAGATATTTGGAGGAATCATAGAAGTATTTCACATCTGTTTGTATTGGGTCTCCTATTTGCTAAGAACTAATTACTATGTGTGTAAAACAAAGAATTTGGTTGTATATGTTCTTAGAGCTTCTCATGAGAAGGGAGGTGAAGGACCAATTCATGTTGCTTATTAACTATGTTTTACTACTCCTGCAGTGTAGACCTTTAGCTGAATTTTCTTACCCTAATGAGTCCAGTCCAAATCATTAGGTAGAATCCTTCCATCTTTATTCCCCCCTGCCCTTCTTTCTGACTTTACTCCCTTGTTGTCTTCTCCCAACATCCCACTGTCCTCCCTTTCCTCAACAAAGTACACTTTTAAGACACAGTACATAAAGAGCACTAAATGTAAGCATGAGTAGGTGCAGTAAACTTTCAGAAGACTGAATCACCACAGGACCAAACTGCGCAACAGTTCAGAATTGTCCATATCATTTGTGGACTTTCAAGACCTGAAACTCTGATTAGTGATGTTTTAGGGCAGGAAAAACTTGACACTTGTTCCATTATAATATGAAGGAAATTTTGTCTGTTTAGAACTTTTTTTTTCTGTTAATGGTAATACAGAAAGCAGTTTTCTGATGTTTAGGAGCTAAAACCCAGTTACTTTTGCTGATTAATACTTCTCAAAAATACTCTTGTTTTCACCAGCAACTACAGTAATAGCTAAACAGATTTTTACAGGATTAATTAATTCTTGAAGTTATTTGCCATGGATCTTATTTTGCAGCTTAAATAAACATGTAGTGAATGGGATTAGGGATGAACCTATGAAAAGCAGAATGAGGAAGTTAAGACTGTGACCATACATGAAATAAAACTAAATTATGCTAGGTCTTGAGAGGACTTTTATAAAGGCATTTAGGTATATTTAAGTGCTGTTCCTGAGACTACTTATTTTCTCTATTGAGTATATTAGATGCAACTAAAAATAAATTGTCTCTAAGAGAACAGGAGGAGAGTTATTCAGTCATGAGTACTCAAACATTTCTGCAAAACTCTTGGATGTTATTGTACCAGACTTCTAGTGGACATTCTTAGTGCTTACAAAATATGCAATACACAAAAAACATCTTTTCTATAAAAAATGGTCAGTGGAGCCTGCTGGGAATGAGACATGTCCTTCTATCATGTTGTCAGTTTTGCTCATTTTACAGATTATCTTCTTGGGAGATGTTGAGTGCTTTGTGTGATGCTCTTTGCAGTTTTGAAAAGCTGTCTAAAAGGTGCTGTACAAAAAGCGGTGAATTTACTCCCTGGATAACCGAGTCATTTAGTTCCTCCTTGTTCCCAGTCCTTGTTGGCTTGGGACTCATGAACTCAACACTGATACACTCTCTGGCAGTGAGTGTATAAATGAGGAGTCGAACGTATGGAGGGAAGCAAGAAAAATAAGAAACAAGAGAATGAGAGAGGTGCTGAGATCCCAGTTTCCATCTCTTTTGTCCAAAGACTCCTGATACACTTGCAGGAGTGGCCAGAGCCTGTGATGAAATCAGAGTCTTGGACAGTGGCTGAACGTGTGACAAAGACAGCTGCTGTTTCTTGGAGGTATTTTTAGACGGAGTGGGTGATGGTTGTTTTCTTTTTAACGTGTAAGGTGCTATAAAGCAGCACTGGAAGTGAAGTGTTTGATTTTAGCAATGGATGAAGCAGAAAAAATACAAGCTTCTCTCTGTTGCCTCCACAGTGCCCCTGACTTCTCCCTAGAAACAGCAGCAGTTCAGTGACTGTGCTAACTTAAACATGGGCCTCACGCTGAAGTGTGAAATAATAGTGGGGAAACCTGTTTAGCCAGGAGGATAAGAAAACATTAGGTAATTTGCCAAAGCCTCTGATGGCTTTGTTTTGTTCTGGTTTTTCCTTGTTTTTTTTGAAGAGGAAAGACTTTTCACAGGGGCACCAGGATCTTAAGAGAAAAAAATTTTGCCCACGTATTTGTTGAAAAAGTACATTGAAATTGTACAAAACCACTTCATGTTAGCATGATAAAATTCACTCTTGCAACACAATTACAAATATTGCAGAGATTTTTGGATAGTCTAGAAAAACAAAATGGACTGCAGTGTCATTAAAAAAAGATCACTTAAGAACAAAAGTATGGTAATTTGGGCACTTAAATATCTGAACTGGTGTGGTTGGGAAAAGTTTGCCAAGTTGCAAAATCCAGGGAGGAGAGGGGAATATTTTTTTATCATACAGCTAGGTAATTTTTTTTTTTCTCAGCACTTAATCTTACAATTTGTATCACTTGCCTTGAAGGCTGAGGCCATATTGAAGAGATTTGGCAGTTGCAACATATAACTCGTTAGTTATATAATTTATATATTATATGTGTGTGTGTATGTGATTAGTAACTAGACCTGATTTTCCCCAATGCAAATCACAAGTGCACATCTGAAGAAAGGGGTGATTTATTCTTGAAAGGAACAGAAAGAGTCAACAACCTTGGTGCTGAGCTGCCAAGGCAAAGTAGAAAATGATGAGAAGCCCTGACAATTGTGTTCCTGTGTGGCCCAGAGAGAGCTAGTGGCATCTAGTCCAGTTACCACAGTTTTTTACAGGAGGAAATGCTTAGTAGTGTATTGACTATGTGACCTGTCACCCAGTCATCATTTGGCCTATAAAGAAGGAAAACAAACTCTTCACTGGCTTAATTATGTTCTCAGTCCACAACTCCTATATCCCAGATACATGCCCTCATCATCAGATGGTTAACCTAGAGAGGTAATTTTTAATATGCCAGTTGAAAAGAAAAATAGTTTCTTGAATGAACTGTTAATTTCAATCCCCCAGCTCTTAGTCTCTTACATCTCTGGACACCAACCATCTGGCTGTAGTGCCAAAACTCTGTGGGTCACTTGAATTTTTTTAATTTTTGTTCCTACAAACTGAAACTGCTTCAGACTGATGGTTATGAAGGTCTTGTTCAACTGTGAAAACTATCAGTGACCATGCTTCCATTAAGACAGAAGATTTGAAAATGAGTTTTATTTTAGCTGAGTGCTCCAAGCAGCAGGCTCTTGTTTAAACTGGGAGTGACTCATATGTGCAGTCAGTTTTCCACTTGCTTTGTCTCAGGCCTTACACAAAAGCCATACATATGGTAGATATATTTTTGCAAGCAGTATAATGAACAGTATGAAAAAGCTGCTGGACCTTTGAACAGTGTGACTCATATTTGAATCCTGGCAGAAATTTAAGAGACCACAGTTTTGGGCATCAGTATGGTTAGTGATTAGAATTTTAGTTCCGTTTTAAATCTAGCCTCAAATCCAAAACCAAGAGGAATTTGAAACAACTGATACAGGAGACCTAAGTTACAGAAATGGCTAGTGACCCCTTTTGGAGATGTTATGCTTTGATTTGCGTTTTAAGCTTTTATCCACATTAAATATCTTTTCCTGTTGAGGATATTGTGGTTTTCCCCTGTTAATAGAGAAATGCTTACTTGAAAGCAGTATCTCAGTTATGTGCAAGAATGATTGATACATTTTAAGAAAAGAATAAAAAGCTCTCTTAGGATGACTGGTTTTAATGCCTGAAAGTATTAGGCTTTGGCAAAGACAGCTGCGTCATGTTATATATTGTGAGCAGGTTCCAAATGCATGTATGAGTATACGTAGAAAGCCATACAAGAATTATTAGCTTATAATTCCACAGTAATAGTAAACCAGGCATAATAATGACCAGTATTAAACTAGATGTTATGGATCCGGACATGTCGGGTGGAGCAGGTCTATCAGATAACGATCATGTATCAGCTGCTCTCCCCCCCCCCGAAAGGCAGGTACTCAGTACGAAACCAATTTCTCTCTTTGGCTCCAGTAGCTCGTCCTTCTTTAAAGGGAAATCAATGTGAATGAACTGGCTCAGATGAACTCTGCTTAGATTCTTATCTCGTGGTTTAACCAGGCATCTGGAAGAAAAAGGCTAATGTCACTTTGGTCAGTGAATGAACATACATTTTGTTTTAAATACTCAGTTAATTAACAAGAATTGAACAGAATCTTGTTTGAACTTTCTAAAAGGGTATTTTACTTTGTCTACTATTACACAGTTAAAAAAATACAGTGCTTACTCGTGCTTAATCTGTGTCAGCAAACTCCTAACAGCACAGCAAACATCAGCTTCTCTTTAACTTTCTTACAAGGATGAATGAGCTGTCTTGATGAGGACACAGGTCACAAATAGATTAAAGTCATAATTACTAAAATAATTTTTACATACATTATGCCTGCTGCTGTCCTTATACAATAAGGTGCTCACAGTTATTCTCTCTGTACTCTACACATCTTCAGAAAATATGCCATATCACTAAGGACAATTTTTCCCCCTCTGTGTTACTTTGCTTATATTTATCACTTCAAGAAAAAGCCATATTTTTCTTCTGTGATTTCTGATCCTTAGTTATACTAGAAACCAAAAGTCTTGATGAAAGACTATGCTGAGTCACAGTCTCAGCTCTAGATGCCTTTTCTTGTTTCTCACTGGGACTGGCTTTTCAGAATACAGCATATTTGGACATGCCATTGCATCACCATCTCATTTACTCTTTTGAAAACAGGACCACCTTGTAATATAAGTGTATTTGCTAAAAGAAACTAATTTTGCCTAACAGCTTTTGCATAACAGATGTTCAGCTGTTGAAGAATGCCTAAATCTGCTTTTCTTTCTCTATGTGAAGAATGATCCATGGAAAAAGAATACAGGTAAAGTTAATAAACTCTCTACAGCTCCCCTGGAAACATTTATAATCTAAAATCCTGAATAACAGCCTTCAAGTCAAAAGCAAGAACTGTACAAAGTTACACTCCCACTGAGCTCACAGAAACTCCAGCATGATATTGACACTTGTTACTTTGTGGAACCTTTTAATAATAATTTTTCTCAAAACAGAAAATCAAAGTGTACTCTTATACATAATTGTCATCAGTTTTATTCTTACTTCTCAGGTGAAAAAATTTACTCAGTATGTGTGACTTTAGAGTCCACAGAAACTCCTCCAGCATATCATCAGACATAAGTGTTAACAGCATTATTGTTAAAATATAGCAGTTTTTTATATTAGTTTAATTGTATAGCATGAATTTTATTTTGGCTGCTAAACAGGAACTCTCACAGGTGCTTGTGTCTTTTTGGTTTATCTACCTTTAAGTGTTTCTGGTATCGTGATGCCTCACACAAAATCCTAGTGCTTTTGGGGCAAGGAAATGTGAAAATGAAAGACAAAATCCTTGATCATGTGCTTGTACGTGTCTATATATGAAACACCTTCTTGTACGTGGAGAGAGAAACAAAGGCAGGACAGAGAGCTGCACTACAGAGTGGCAGATACTTCGAGCCCTGTATAAACGCTGGTCACACGTACAGGGGCTAAGCTGGAAGCGTGGTACAAGTGGATCAGACGGATATTGTGGCGATACACTCACATGTAAAACATAGAAGCGTGAAAGGAAGGCAGAAGGGCTGGCTCATATGTGATCTCTGAGAGGGAGAGAGGAGTGAGCAGGGACGAAACCTGTTCTGCTGGTGGGGGCTGTGGCAGTGGCTCTGCCATAGCCAGGCTCCCCCTCACCACGGAGCAACCACCACACCACGGTAGCTTTGCCTTACCCAAGCTGCGATGACTCCCTTTCTTGCTGTTACCAGCATGAACGTCTTCTGTAAACAGGTGGTTTCCATCATTCCCACATCCCCTGATGCCTGCATTCAGTTCAGAGCTGAACTGTCATTGTGGTGGGGAGGAAAAGGGCCTCTGTCAGGAAAGCAAACACAAAGGTGCTCGGAAACTGGGAGGTAAACTGACTTACGCATAAAACCCATTTGTTTGCCAGTCTCCTGTGTTGCTACAGGGGAAGCGCCTGCCCTGCCACCGTGGCACTGATACTGGAAATGCCAGCAAATAAGTTCTCCAAGAATCATTTTGGAGTTTTAGAAAGCAGCATCCTTTAGTTCACTGCTGGACGCATGAGGAAACAATTCCACCAACCATGCGTGACGAGACAAGAGCTGGGCACAGAACATATTTCCCACTTAAGTGCTTAAGGATAAATTTTCCCAGAAATTTTATGCATATTCTATTACCTTCCTAGAACTAATTTTAATGTTATTAGGAACTTCACAACAGCCAAATCTCTGCTCATTGGAGCTTTGGAGCCAGCTCTCTGTCTGACCCAGCATTTTAAATAGGGAAAGACTGCAAACAGAGGTGATTACAGAAGGGGTCACGTGTTCAGCACAGACCATACTTAATACAAGACGTTATCATTTCTCCCTGAACAGTGTCTGGAAAAAAGACATGCTATAACCCCCCACCCCCCCGCTATCAGAAGGACATTATGTCTAACTTTCAAAATTACAGTTCATAGAATCATAGAATGGTTTGGGTTGGAAGGATGTTAAAACCCACCCAGTTCCAGTCCCTTCCAACCGCAACCACCCTACGATTCTACGAGCACCCGTCTCGCCGCGGACTGCAGTGGATGGGCGGTGCGGGTCACTCCCAGCCCGTGCCGCGGCGGGAGCGGGACGCGCCCCTTCCTCCCGCCCTCCGCCCGGGCCCGGCGGGGCGGTTCCCTCTCGGGGCGGAAGGGCCGGGAGCACCGCCCCGCGCCGGAGGGGGCGGGTGAGAGCCCGGAAAAGGCGGGGAGGAAAGGAAGGTTTGCTGGGGGGAAGGGCGGGCTGCTGGGGGGAGGGGAGCGGGAACGGGGTCCCGGTCGGATGCGGAGTCTGAGGGCGCTCGGGCTGGGTGCGGTGTCCCGCTCCTGCAGCGGGTGCGGGAGCCGCGGTGCCGTGGGAGCCGCGGGGCTCACGGGTTAAATCGCTCAGGAAGGGCTGTAGGGGGCAAAGGTGGCCCCGGCGCTGTGCGGGAGCCTGGAAGCGCCTGTTGGTCCAAAGGCGCTCGCTTTTCCCCTTTGAAAAGGGTACCTGCAGTTTCCATCCTCGGCAGCTGCAGGGTTGTTACTCCCACTGCAGTTTTCTTCTCCCACGAGCCGGCAATGTGCGCTCGCAGCCCAGAAGGCCACCTGCATCCTGGGCTGCATCCAAAGAAGCGTGGCCAGCAGCGGGGGGGCAGGGGGGATATTCTTCCCCTGTACTCTGGTCTCGTGAGACCCCACCTGGAGTTTTGTGTCCAGTTCTGGAATCCCCAGCCTAAGAAGGATATGGAACTGTTGGAGTAAGTCTAGAGGAGGGCTGCGAAGATGATCAGAGGACTGGAGTACCTCTGCTGTGAAGACAGAGTTGGGGTTGTTCAGCCTGGAGAAGAGAAGGCTCTGGGGAGACCTCATAGTGGCCTTCCAGTACCTGAAGGGGCTACAGGAAAGCTGGGGAGGGACTTTTTACAAGAATGAGTAATGATGGGAATGACCTTAAATTGGACGGGAGAAGATTTAGATTAGACATTAGGAAGAAATTCTTCACGCTGAGGTTGGTGAGGTACTGGCACAGGTTTCCCAGGGAAGCTGTGGATGCCCCCTCCGTGGAAGTATTCAAGGTCAGGTTGGATGGGGCCTTGAGCAGCCTGGTCTGGTGGGAGGTGGGAGGTGTCCCTGTCCGTGTCCATGGCAGGGGGCTGGAACTAGGTGATCTTTAAGGTTCCTTCCAACTCAAATCAGTCTATGATTCTATGAAGTCACAACTCCAAAGGATCTGTATGGCTCTTCTGTGCTAAAACACCAATTGTATATTGTTGCGTTGGGTTTTATTACTCCCCCTTCAGATATCTAATTAGTGGACAACAGACTTGATCCATTCTTTCCAAGAATGGTAGGATCACAAGAATCTCTTTCTCTTCTCAAAGAGGCCAGGAAGGGTAGAATAATATGTTTTTAAGAAGTTGTTGACCCACAGGCAACTGTTTGGGTCCTGTGTACCTAAGCATGTTCAGAATTATTTGAAAAATACTTATGGATCTGGCAGCATTTATGAAGTGTTGTGAAATCATTCACTTGCCATTGCTTAGGGCTGAAGGAGTTAGACAAGACTCTTAACTTCTCGAACTTCCAAAAGTCATTGTGCTAATTCAGTAAATGAAGAGATCAGTCATGATGGAGAAGGCAGACTGAGACTTTGCTTATGACAAAATATGGCTGTGCCTTTAGCCTGCAAAGACAGTAAGAGCTGTGGCTACTGGGGTGCAAGACCTCTTGATTCGTCTCTTGCAGTCTAGTTACCTAATGAAGACTACCCAAAAGATTAATTTTCGTGCAGCAGTGCTGCTGTTTTTATCACTAAGGAATTGTCTTCCTATAGGACATCTTTTTGTACATGTTTTGTACAGGGCTGCCACCTGAGGTACAATCCTCTTCCTGCTTTTAGGAAGCTGATTTCAACTTGTCAATGGAAGCAGACACATGGGTTGATTTCAAGCACTTGTGCTTACTTTGTTACAAAAGAGGAAACCATCTGCTCTTTTGGGCCCTGTCATGAAGACCAAAATCATTATGCCCCGATATGAGCTCATTGTCTCCTTGTGTGCTTAGCAGAGTGTGCTCTTCTGGTTATCACACATCACAAAGGGCGTAATAGACCTAAGTAAGACAAGGAGTAGGGTGTAAGGATTAAGAGCGTGGACAGTATTTAGTGAGGTGTGGAATGGCCTCCATGTGTATAAGATCAACTAAATAGATGTGAAAAAGGATATGGGAGAGGGTAAAATACAGAAGGACAACCTCTGAATTTATGAAAAGTAAAGGCAAGATATGAGGAGAAATACATGTATTATCTAATCAGAAAGCAAATTAAGAACAAAAGGAAATACTTTTCCACAAATAATGAGACTGATTGCCTCAGGGTGTTATGGAGGCAAAGTATGATTGGAATCAAAAAATGCTTATTCAAATATATGGAAAAGAGGTTCATTACTATTGCTTGGTTTCTGCCTCTGGCTCCTCAGGAAATCTCAGAGCAGCTGATTGCTTTCTAGAGGTTGCAGAATAGAAGAACATTTTACAGAAGTACTCTCTTCTTACACTCCTTCCTAAATATCTAAGCTGGCTACTTCAGAATCATTTTACATTTCAAAAAGCTTTTTTTTTCCCTTTAAAAGCAGAAACAAAAAAACCCCAGGACTAGTGGTGAAATGTGGGATTGTGTAGTGTAACTTAAACTAGCATAAATACAATCGTATCAAATCACACTCAGTGATGTTTGCAATGTGGATATCCAACATAGGTACTTAGGATGGAGTAAGACCTTGAGACTCAATGACTTTAGTACAAGAAAAATGCTTGTAAGAACAACAAAATTACAGTTACTACCTTGGCTTTGAATAAACAGTTGAATGATACATTATGGCCTTTAATATATAGATCACATTTCATTAACTGAGTAGCAGTTACCATAACACTAGTATTGAAATGCTAGATTGCATGCATGATTTTTTTTCTTGAAGAATTAACTTGCCTTTGTGGAAGTCGTGTCTCATTTAGTTCAAGTATTTATTTTTTGGTGAATAAAAAATTAACAAATGACTAATGCTATGATCCGGTATTACAAAATGCTACGGATAGTAGGGGTTGAGATGTTGACAAGAACAGTGGTTATTCTTTTGCTTGCATCTGAAGTTCATGGGTTTATTTGCAATTTGTGAATTACTTTTGAAGATGGGCAAGGTTTGCGCCATTTTTGGAGGATCCCGAGGAATTGGAAAAGCTGTTGCAGAATTACTGGCACAGAAAGGCTGCCGCCTGGCGATTGTTGCTAGAAATCTGGAAGCAGCCCAAACCACTGCACGTAATATTGGTGGTATGTATGCTGCTTTGCAGTTACTTCTTCACTTTCCAGTGCTTAGGTAACTTGTAAGTCATTAAATAAATGTCGTCGTTTAACTAGATGAAAGTGAAAATAAAGGCTGAGAACTTGGAAAGAAAAGCTGGATCAGTGCAATTTTGTTTTCACAATATTTGTTAGGAAAGTTAAGTATGTTACCTGTTCTGTCAGAAAGAGATGCATTGTAAGATGAAAGGAACTGTTCAAGGTCACAACAGAGACCTTGAGGTGGTATGGATTGAGTCATCCTTGGCACCTAACCAAGCCAGAACTGAGACCACTGTTGTTTTAAAAGGCCAGAAATATAAAGCAAGAGATTGTCTCGTAACTAATTAGTATGACATTTAAAAATTGTCCTTATTTAATTATCTGGAGATGAAATGGGTTCCTTAAGTTATAACTAGTTCAACATATGTTTTTGCAATTGAGTTGATAAATTCTGAAGAAGGTTTATGCATGGTATGCCATCTTTTACTATTATTATGATTTGTCTTTATTTCAATATAGCAGGACATCTAGCACTGAGGTGTGATGTATCCAGCGAACAAGAAGTCCAAAATACTTTTGAGGAGATACAGAGGAATTTAGGTCCTGTTAACTACTTGATAAATGCAGCTGGTATCAACAGGTTTGTTATTCGTTGCAAGATAATATGTAGTTCTAGATGACAGCATCATATTGTGAAGGGCTAAAGGGGTTTTGCATTTACTAAGAGTATTGTTAATGAGTACATCTGAAAACAGTACTAAGTATTCACCAGTATTTTGTTGCTAATGATGGTAAAGTTCTAACAGATGATAGTGCTTTCACTGTAGTTTTTGCATTCTAAGTTTGTGAGTTCCCTCTCTGCTCCTCTTTCCTCCACTTCTTCCCCCTGAAGTGGTCGAAAAGAGTGCTTGATAACCTCTCTGCAAAGGAGGCTTTGTTGCCAGAGGCATAGATAACTTTTTTCTTGCTGCGTGTGTTCCTTGCAGTGTCATCATTTTGAAAGTTAGATCATTGCGGTTGTTCCCTGAGTTCTTCTGGGTTTTCTTTTCTGTTTGTCAGGGATGGTTTGTTACTGAGAACTAAAACTGAAGATATGATAGCCCAGATTCACACCAACCTTTTGGGAACAATGTTTACGTGCAAAGCTGCTGTAAAAAGCATGATTCAGCAACAACAAGGAGGTGCTATTGTCAATATAGGTAAGTTGCTTGTCCAGTACAATGCAGTTCTATCTACTGGTTTTCTAGAAACATTTAGCAGGTGTCCCAATGTTACTTCTTACAATTGACTGTTTCTTTGTACTTAGACATTCTGTACTTAGTATTTCTTTGCAAATGCTTTTCTTTTGTGTAATTTCAGCAACTTCTAAATGTAAACCCAGCTTCTTTCAGTAATAAACACATCAGAGTTTATATTTCATTTGAAAAAAGAACTTTACCATTCTTTAATAGCTCTTTCAGTAGTTAAATCTAGCAGTTGCTAGTTATAAGTTAAGAATCAAACAAGTACAATTGTGGTTTTTTTCTGTGCAAGGATATATTTTTAGAAAGCTCTTCATTTTACTCTGCTGCTGCTTATTGGTCAACAGATACATGGATTCCACAGGAATCACAGAAAATTGGAGGCATTTACTTATCTCAGCAGTAGGCTATGAAGTACATTTTGTAATACACTTTTAATTCCTTTTCTTGTAATCTCATCTTCCATTCTAAAGTTTAAAATAAAATTATAATACCAACACAAGGTTTCAAATTAGTCATTTAATCTTTTCTTCTCTTTGGTGTTTCTTTGTTTTAGGAAGTGTTGTAGGACTTAAAGGCAACTCTGGTCAAAGTGTATACAGTGCTACCAAAGCAGGATTAGTTGGATTTTCACGCTCTCTTGCTAAAGAAGTAGCAAAAAAGCAAATTCGAGTCAATGTGGTTGCTCCAGGTTAGTTTTTAGGTACTTCCCACTGTTGCAATACTGATCATCAAGGCTTCTGGATATTTGCTGTACTCTGAAAGTAGCTTAAGACGAATTGCTATTATTTTCTTCAACTTTTGTAAGTGAACATTTTAATTTCTTTTTTTTCAGTTTAAATATAATACATTCTTTTACAAGACCTTCAGTTTTTTTAAGAGAATACTGAGAAATATTCGTTATCAGATAATAATTATCTTTTTTTTCTTTGTTCCTCCTTGAAACCCTGCTGTCCTTGGGGATGGAAGGATTGGAACTAATTATATACTGACAGCTATTCTTGCCTCCTGCTAGTGAATGCTTATTTGTTATTAGAGAAACATGAAAGATCCCGAGAAGCTGACGTGAAAGTATCCCTGTCTAGCCCGGTAATGTAAGGAGGGAGTCTGGAAAATAAGTTCTGTGAGTTCGAGACTGTGATTTCACAAGACAATCTAGTTCAAGCAAATAACAACCCTTAAAGAACAATCCTCCTGTCTTTTCTGGCTTTTTCCCCCTGTAGCTGTGCACTCTGCCGCTCACTTTGTGCTAGCTCTAATGTCTTTCAGGCCTCTACATGAACCAGTTCAGCTTGTGAATTAGACAGTGCTTTCCCTTCTTGGTGGCAACTAGAAAGCAGATAAGATCTGCTCTTTATGAAGCTGCAGCTTACGTGAAGAGAAATGCAGCATTGGGAAAACTGAATATCAGATAACTGAAAAACTGTGAAGAAGTGTCCTTCAAAAATGTCAAGAAATACTGTTCAAATGAGAGCTATAATAGAAATTACGCAACTGCTGTTATAAATTCTAAAGTATAAAGGAAACATTTGCAAGCTGTAGGTATTTCTTTCTAGAAGTCTCATGTTTTTATTAAGAATGCTTTGGTGAGATGACTATATTTTGTCTTTCAGAAATATGGTTTTGGTACCATTTTATTGGTTGGGTAGGAAATGGGTCTTGACTGTAAAATGTAGACTGACTTCTGAAACTTTGAAGAATGTACCTGGTGCTGAATCCTGGGAGTAGATCTCACTTTAGAGGATTCCAGGGAAAATCTGGTGGATAAATTTGGTTGAAGGTTAGGTAACTCTTCAAATTTCTCTGCTTTCTCAGGCTTTATTCACACGGAGATGACTGCTCACTTGGAAGAAGATCAGTTAAAGAAATCAGTTCTTCTTGGAAGATTTGGAGAGCCTCGTGAAGTTGCACAAGCTGTTTTCTTCCTTCTAGAGTCCCCTTATGTTACAGGGAGTACTCTAGTTGTAGATGGAGGCTTGCAGCTTCTGACTTAAATACTACCTTGCATAAAGTACCTAATTAAATGTCACGGTAATAATATATAAATATGCATACTAATTAAAGGGGAGGTGGTGGGAATTAATTGAAGATTGATGTATGTAATTGGTTTGATATTATTTACTCAGAGGGGAAATTCAGCAGTGGTGAAGTCCAGTGTGTATGCTTAGCCACCTGAAAGAGTCCATTTGGGATTATGAAGCCTCTGTATGTAACAGTTTGAAAAAGACCTGGTTTTGGTATGGTGATAGTTTTAAATAATATGCTGATACATTTTTAAAGCACTGTATTTTTATAAAGTCAAGTTTTCCAATTTGAGATAGAGTGGAGATTTTATTCAAATGATCATGTTACACAAAGGTTAATAAAGTGTGGAGGCATGTTCATTGGTTGGCAGGTGTGATTGCAGCAAGTTTTTCACGTAGGGTGAAGATTGTGAACTGCGTATTTTTTTATTCTTATCAATTCGTCCCTACAAAGTGGCAAGGATCTTCCTTTGGGTTGTATCTAACACTACAAAGTTAGGAGCTTCTGGATCTTCAGCATACCTGAATTGCCTTTAGGAGATTTAATTATGTGCAGCGTGTTTTTAGAAAATCAAAACCTGCTTGGGTCCATTCTCAAATGAACTCCTTTAATCCAGTAACACTTGCATGTAGATGTTGAAGGGCTGTTGTTTGGTTATTGGAGTTGCTAATTCTGTAATATTCTGATTTGAGCTGCACACAGAATGGTAACTGGTACAGTTGCAGACCTTGCTGCTTGAAAACCTTTTTACTGACTTAGTGGATATTTAGAAAACATTTGTCACTTCCAGAGTGTGAAGTCAAGGTGCATTGCTCTATATCTTATTGAATGCTCAGTTCAATTGTGGTATGTTGATGCTCTTTGATACATATGTATAATCAATAAAATACCCATTTATTTTATTTAAAGCAGCCTTTGAAGCAAAGTAATTACTCCGCTTTGTAAATTATCCTAAGTTTTTGTCTTGCTGAAAAATTACCAAAAAATTTGACCTCAGGGTTTTCCATTGAGATCAAGTAATATTTGGTAATTGATGTTTTTGTCACCTTCGAGGAAAAGTATGAATGTGGTTTAGTTCCTTCACTTCATAGGTCCAGTGTTCATTGCATCACGATCCAGATGTTGATTCAGCTTTTGAAATTACTTCCCGTCTTGGCACAAACTGAAGTACAGAATGAAGAGATCTCACTGAAGATAACTTTGAGGTTTTTTTTTTGAGTCTGAAATTTTCTTCATTCGTGCAGCTGAGAAATTTTTGGTTTTATGCCAGAAAACCGTGCAAGTTCAAGCTTCTCACAGGTTTGTATTGAGAAATAATACAAGGAGTGGTTGCATATTCAGGGGCTTTTACAGTTGGTTGTGTTCCTCACATTGAAATATAAAATACCACTGAAGATAAAGAGTCCTTATCTTACTGTGATCTCTCTGTAAAGAGGTGGTGGTGGTGGTTGCTGTGTTATATGTGTCTTTGCACCAGAAATATAATTGCTAATTTTATTTCTGTTTGGTAGAAGGAACTGAGCAGAGAATAGTTGTTTTTTTTCTGAGGGCACTGCAGGTGAGGAAGGACAGCTGGTACTGCCATTTTTACGACTCAAGTAGTAATATGTCAGTAACTTGGCTGCTGCCCATTCCTGTCCTTAGTATTTTGCAGGCAAAGCCTGTGTGACATGTCTTGACCAGAAGCCAAAATTAAGAGACTAAAAATAATTTCCTTACACTAATTGTTATTATTTCTTGTTTTATTGAGTGAGAGAGTGAGAGAACTGTTTAATGTTATTAGCAATGGCATTTTTAGTTTGTATTTGTGATGAAAATCTGGAATAACACCCTCAGAAGAATCTCAGGATGCTGCAAAATATATATTTTTTAAATGTTGCAATACAATATTTCCGTTACTGCTGTTGCTGTAGGACTAGGCTGAAATGCTGGTAACCTTAAAGTCATACTTTTAAAAGACATGTTTTTTTCCTTTTCTTCAAACAGGTAAATTAGCACTGAAAGTAATCCATTTCAGCGTTTGCTGTGTACATCTACTGTAAGAAGTAATTTCTGTCAGACTAGGGTTCAGTCTGGGCTTGTGTGGAAGCAGTGAATGCCTTGGGTAGGTAACAGATGAAGTGTAGGGTGATGTCTCCTTAGAAGACTCTTGGACCTCCAGCAGTTTGTGATTGATATGTTTGAATCTGGTATTTGATAGCTCTGGTTGAGGCCTGTGAGATCTTACATTTGATGAGACATTAAAACAACCCTCTCTGTGTTTCTCTTGAATTTGTAGACCTTCGTGGTATCTCTCCTGCCTCAGTTGTTTCTTTTTCAAAGTGAAGAGTCATATTTCTTTTAGTTGCTTGTTGCTGGAAAGCCATTTTGTACTTTAAGTCATCTTTGTTGTCATTTACTTTTTCAGTTTCTCGAGGAGAGAGGAGCAGTTGGAACAGCTCACTGTATTCACTGTGGATTTATCTAGCAAAAAAATAAACCATTTTGTTTTGTATTCCTTCCAAAAGTAATGGCTAATTGTTCTGCCTTTTCCTCACCTTTACTCTTACGTGTCCAGATGTTATATAAGAACAATTACTTAGTTCTGAATAATCAACAATCAACTTGGAGCCCTTTTCCTTTTATATGATTTTTTTATTTTCTCCAGTGGGAATTGTTCTCATTTATCTATGGGGAATTTAGTCTGCTGGTTTTAATGCCTGTTTCCTTAGTGAAATGATTCTGCATTTTTTTGTTTAATCCCTTTATCCCTTTTTTACTTTGAGTAACTCAATGTTACTGGAATATACTGCAGCCTTCAGAAATTGCTGTCTTAGAATGTTACATGTGGATTGTACTTTGCTAGCCCCAGCATAGGTGCCTGTGGTGTTCTCTTGGTGGTCCATGTCCTTAGGAAAGATCAGCTGCCAATTCATACCCTTTCTCTTCTATCTTTAAACAATTGACTGATGCATCAGCTTCTCTTGGCAGTACAAACTGGATCTTTAATGGGTTTTGGCAAGAAAATGTTTCAGATGCTTTTTAGAATTTCAAGCATGCTCTACTAGGTTTCCTTACTCTTGTCTCTCTTTAGTCTATAGAAGAACTCTAAAATTAGTTTATCAAACATGACTTTCCTTTGCAAAGCAACACTGACTTCCCTTAATATGTTTATCCAGTTGGTTTTGTGTCTTTAGAACAATTTCTGGCAGTTTGCTATGTACAGAAAAGTATAGTTAGTCTGCTGTTCCCTGGATCCCTCTGGAATCTTTTTGTAAAAAACAAGTGATCCTTCCACCCACAAAACTCCCAAAAGCTTGCTGTCACTTTGCCAGCTTCCAGACATTTGATAATGAAGTGGTTTTAATTTTAACACAGAATTTTTACACTGCAGTTGCTTCGTTTCCTTTAGATTTCAGGAGCGACAGCCGCCAGCCCCAGTGCTTGTCGCTCTTCCCTCTATAACCTCTTCTAATGTTTTGCTTTGAGGGGTAAAACTTTCAGGGAGTTAAGAGTTTCTGCTCAAGTTCCTGCATGCTACCAAAAGCTGATTTTGGGGTTTATTTAGAGGTTGGGAGTTGTTTTTTTCTTCCTGTGGCCTTGCCTCCCCTGATCACTTTGCTTTTCATTTTGATCATCTGCTTGTCGTATTCAGGCGCAGTACCTGTTCCTACGTTAATTGTACGCACTTCTATAAATTCTTTTTCTCTATGCTCTAATCTACCTGTAAATTTTGCATTCAGTGACAGATTCCTTTTGACTGCTGAAGCTATACTGCTGTTTTCACAAAGGCTGACTTAATTCTGGTAGCTCTTAATCCATGCCATCTTCTCCCTCCCCACAAAAAAAGTTTACTTTGTCATGTCTACCTAAAGTCTGAGCACACTGAAGTTCAGTGCATCCAATCTTAGTGCTGTTGTCAGGCATTGCAGCTTGATTTTTTTTGACTTGTCTTTTTTGCATCTTTCCTTATTTTATGTTACTCTTTTTTTATGGAAGTCTGCAGTAGTGAACTGTTGTCTTCTTAAGAAACTTGGCTGATATTCTCACAGAAATAAGTTTCCATCACAAAGCCGTCTTGGAAAACAGCGTTTTGACTCAGGTCTTGCGTGCTTCTCAGGAGTGCAGCTGGAGTCTGGTTGGCTGCATGAAAAAAATATTAACTAAAAAAATGTTGTTTTGACATCTTCAATGTGACATTTATCCAACCTGCTGGTAACTGCTGTCTTTCATTACAGTTACATTGCTGCCTTTAGAGTTCTTGGAGATGATAACTACTGTCATCGTCTTAAATGTGTTGTTAATAATATTGTCTAACAACAGAGTTTACCTTACTAGGCCTGGAAATCCAATCAATGTTTGATTTGATGAATTAATATATTGATACTTAGTTTGATGAGTTTCCTATATATTTTGTATTAATATCATGCTTATTTGTCTTGCTTCCATTGTATTCTGGTATGCCTGTTACATCACTGTCCTTGATAAAAACAGATGTTTGGGGTTTACACCTTGCTCTGCTAGCATTTATGCCGAGCTGGATATGAATGTGGTGGAGGGTTTTTTGCGTGTGAGCGTTCTTAAGTAGGACTGTGAGCTTGGCTGGACTTACCGCGATTTCTCAATTCAATTTTGGAAACTTCAGTCCAGTCTTTTACTAGACATACAAAGTTTCTATAAATCTATTCTTAGTGAAAGTTGAGACCATATTCTTCTTATTTGTCTGATGTTTCTTCATCAACTGTATTTTTTAAAACTCTCCTATAATCTTTTGTTAAGTACCATTAGAGCGCTATTTCTCCTGCTTGTGTCTTAAGAAGTGTGCTTGTAACTTAGAACTTGCTGTAGTGAACTCGCTATGTTTGTCTTCTACTTTTGAGGTGCATATTGCAATTGAATATTTTCAGTAGAAGTTTCTTGCAGGACACACAAAAATCTGTGAGGCTTTTTTTTTAAATTTGACAGCTGGAAGTAGGAGTTGCCATGGGGAACAGCTTTTCCAGGCTTACTTTTGAGGTAACAGATGCTTAGAGTTAGTGTGTTAGTGTGTGATATCCTGTGAAGAGATTTTGTTTTGGCCTCCTGAGGGCAGTCTGTCCTAAGGCATTATTGTATTGCTAATATTTGGTTAGTGTACCTGTGTAATTTTAGGGAAGTGGAGTTGCCTGTGTAGAATCAAAGCTGATGTTGCTGTTACCAGTTCTGTAAAATCCAAATCTGTATATGCTGAGCTATTTGAGGATTTTGAAGATGGTAAGGATTTCAGTATTGAGTTTGGTGAAATTTGGATAGGAAATGGCTATCTAAATCTCAACCATCAACATCTCTTCATTACATTACTGTCTACAGTTAAAATATACATTTTCCTCCTTTGATGTGTTGCATAGCATGAGATGTGGTATTGCATGAAACTTCAATCTGTATTGCCTGTAGCAATTATGTGAATTTTTTTTAAGTGTAATGTACTTTGTTGAAGTAAAGCTAATGAAAACTTTGCAAGATCAGGTACACCCACTTAAGGTCATTAATTGGTGTTTGAAAATACAAGGCAAATGTAGCAGAGGAGAGAAGTCTTTTAAGAACATTGGAGCTTTAAGAATGCTGTAGGAAGCCCCAGATTACATTTGATTTTCACCCACATCTTACAATCAGTTTCAGACTATGTGCTTTTATTTTTCATGTTAACAGCTCATATTTGTTAAGACCTGAGATATCATTTGTTCATAGAACAAAGTATGACTTTGAAACTTAGAATCATGTTTTTTTCACTCTTTTTTAAATACATCAGTTCTAATTTTACAGTTTTTTTCTCCTTTTTTTTTGAGTACTTCACCATTATAGCCTCATATATGGAGATAAAAATGAATCTTTCTGTCAGAGTTGTTAAAACTAAAATTGCTTTGGCTACTTGGAGATCTGGTAACAAACAGCTGTTTTGGGTATGATGATGTCAAACTTGCTGAGACAACATAGCAGTAAAACCCACTAGGTCTTCCTTGGTATCATTTATACACGCCTTAGGACAAGGTCAGTGGGAGGTGGGGGGCAGGTGCCACTGAGCTAACACTGTCCTGAGCAAATGGAGCTGCTCCCAGGCTACTGGCTGAGGCTGTGGAGTAGCCTTGCATGTGTAGCAGTTGAAAGGTTTGAAATTGTTGTGTTGAACAATTTGTTCAGGAATAACTGCCAGCTGATTATATGGTATTGCAGAAGCAAAGCAATTTGAAGTTTTGTGAATTCTGATTTGCATATCTCCCAGCTCTGTACATCGAGTGTGCTAAATGCACTTCCTGCTGCTTCAGTTTAACCTTTTTGCCCTGTTGTTTTCAGCTAGTTGGTAGATTTCTATTGAAAATTTCCTGTAACCCTAGAGAAAAGAAACAATATAGTAATTGTGTGTGTTTTGTATAGATGCTATTTAGTGTACATATCTGATTTTGATGGAGAGATGGCTCTGCTCACAGTAGAGTGGAACCCCATCTGTTCTCTGCAGGTTCCTGTAGCTCGTTTGCTGGAAGGCATACAGAAACGAGAGTGCCTATAGTTTTATAGTTCACCATTATTTTCAGAGTGGAGCTGACGCTGAGCTGTCTGCTGTACAGTGTAGTTGTATTCATTTTGATCTGTAAATAGATTAGTGGGGTTAATGTACTACATTGTTTTGCAAAGCTGTTTACCGATTTTTACATAAAAGTCTTTGTTTCTATTAATTAGCATTTCTATTAATTTTCTTCCTAATGTTGCATTTCCTGGCTTCCTGTAGTGCTCATCATGTGCCTGTATCTCTCATTGATTAATTAAGGTGGTGTCTTTCCATTCAGGGCAGAGCCAGACGTACTAGATTATTAATATGTGAGGTGAGTTTTGTTCATAGGAAATTATTCAGACATGCACAGCTGAAGCTGTCCATGAAGAGGTACTTGCATTGCCAAATTTAATTTTGCTTCTAAAAGGGACAACTCATTTGAGCTCCCTTTACTGTATTGTCCTCTGTAAATGGAAGCTGTGTTTCTGCTATACGAACTGCTGATTAATGCTTTTCTATGTTGGCTTCCTCTGACTTCCACAGTGAGCTCAGCCACGCTTACTGGGAGTTCAGTCCTGAATTCTGACTTGACATATGCCAAAAGCAGCCAGCAGAAATCTGGACTCTGAGAGAGGGCAGTGGAGACGTTCTATCATCAACATTTGAGTTTTTTCTACTTGGGTGCTGTGTTCTCTTTGCTTCAGTGTAGGCTTGGTTGCCACTTGCCCTGTGCAAAGACAGATCACTCATGGAATTAGAGCTTGGAAACACCGTGACTCCACCTCTGCTTTTAGGATGTTTAGGCTGACCCAAATTTCATTATTTTAGAAGAATAGATAGCAGTAGCTGTGCCTTTTCTTGTACCCATGTTTATATGTTGCAAGACAAAAGAAATAATCACAAATGAAAATTTTGTTCTGCTTTACAAAGTTGGTCATTTAATGGATTTGCTGCTCAGAAAAAGTTTAAAAATAATAATGTAAAAATTACTTCATTCTTCTATGAAGATTTGTAACTGCGTTATGCTTTTCATATACTGGACTTTGAGGGAAACGAGTAATAGAGCCTGTTTTAAATTTGGCAATCTCCATTATGTAATTACACTTTTTTTGCCTAGTGGAAATAGGATCCGGAATGTAACAAACAAATTTTTGAAAGCTGCTGCTGTTCTAAACCTGAAATTACATCATTCACGCACAGGTCAAGATCTTTGCATTTGGTAACAGTTTTACTAATGGAAGAATTATATTTTATTTTAGTTTTTTATTTGTTATACATTATTACACATTAGTTGGTAAATGGTCAGGGATTGTAGAGCAGAAGTTAATACAGAATTTAAGAAAGATAAGGCTATTGTAGATTAGCAGTATATTACAAAAATATTTGGTGATTCTGAAGTATCATAGAAGGCGGCAAGTTAATATTTTAATAAACAGAACTGTGCATTATACTGTAGAACAGTGTGATAAAACAGGTTCTCTTTTAGACACGCTGTTTCCTGCCAATGACTCCAGCAGTCACTCAGACAAAAGCTACAGGTAAAACCCACTAGTTCTTAATCTGCAGTAGAGGTGTGTTGCCTGTTGTATGGAAATCTTATCTTACGAGGCATTTTCAACACCTTTGACAGTTGCTTGGAAAGATCCTGTCCTTGGCAATGTATTTTTGTACCCTCCATTCTTCTTTGTTGAACTGCTCTGTGATGTCTAGGCCAGGAGTCGACCAAGAAAGAGCTTGAAACTGTGTTCAGTTCTATGTACAGAACAGTTTCAGGCAGGGGAGAAACAAAAAAAGCCCAAATCCATTCAGTGGGATGAGATTTGTAGCACTCCTGCTGTAAATGATGTAATGGTTCCGAGCAGTGGCCATCTGCTGTTACTTTTTTTTTTTCTCCTTTCTTGTTCTGCAGCTGTTTCTGGACCATTTATGCTACTACAGAATTAGAAGGCGACTGTTGCTGCAAGACTTGGCCCTTCCCCAGGGCTTACCTGTTGCACTGCAGTTGTATAAAGCAAAATATATCTCCTTCCTGATGGTGTTGGACTGAAGTTCATTCATCTTCCTCCCCTGTATAGCTGTGGAAATCATTGCTGTGCAGGTACTTGCTGCCTGTAGCCAGGCTGTTTTGCTGAAAGTGTGAGTTGAGCATTATGTGTGTCTCAAACACTGACATTTTTACTGGCAATTCAGTGTGGCATGAGATTATTTTATGCATTAATCTCTTTTACAAAAGGATGCTAATTGTAGCTTAATTCTGAATTAGAGTCACAAGCTTTAAGATGCGTCAAAGAATACTGTGTGCTGTCTGCAACAGATTGTAAATTTCTCGGGGCAGGAGCTGTGTTCTCTTCTTCCTGATGTGTCAGGCAGGGTTCTATTAAAACAGAAAAAAATACACAGGGGAGGGCTTTTTCTCTTAAGGAGAAGGAGCTAAATGTCAACAGATTCTGCTCCTTGCATGTACAGCTGAACTCTGTGAGGCAGTGAGTCTGCTCTGTTGTCAGTGTGCATAATCTGAGCACTTCCAGTCCATGCATTAATCCGTCTGTACAGCACAGGGTAGGTTTGGCAGCTGGGTCGTACAGCCAAAGCATGCAGCTGATCCCCTCAGCCTCATTACGTGATGGGTAATATGATCTCATGAAGTACTTGACTATTAAATCCATTTGGGGTGCTTGCAGAGATAAGGATGTAGTTTGTATGTGGAGAATCAAGGCATTTATTAGCATACAACCTAAGTAAATTAAACTGGTCTTTGAAAGTGGTCACGTAGAAAGAAACAGTGACTTATTAGCTGGGCTTTCAGACCGGATTATAGTTTGGTTTTGATTCCCAACTTTCAGTCGGCTGTGGTGGAAAAAAGTTGTGTATGGTAAGTAGTTGTTGCTTTGGCTGTGAAGTTGCAGGGCAAAGGTAGTGTGTGTTGAGGTGCACCACCAGCTGGAAAAAGCCTTCAAGCCAGTAGAATTTTGGACCTCACCATCGGTGATCTTGCCAGAGGTTTCTGTCGTCATCCTGAGCGTAGCTGCATTGAGCTTTTGGTTGCTTTTAATACCTTGGGACTGTTCAGCTTAAATAATTTGAAGTCTTCCCATAGCTAAACCTGAAGTTTTGCAAAAAGTTAAGACTTCTCTATTTTAGTCCTATAAAATGATAAAAGTACACTTTCAGGTCATAGTATCTATCCTTGGAGTTTGTGGAGGGAGATTAAACCTCTTAAAGTTACTTTGATGCTTCCAAGAATTTCAGATTTTTGGGTTGAAAGGATATAGTTTTCTTGTGCCATGCTTCTATCTCTGAACTGGGAAACCCAAACAGTCACAGTAACTAAGTAACGGCACAGCCCAATGTTTTCATAAAAACAACTTTACTGCTTAGAGATGTGATTTACTACTGAAATGTGTGTCTGTACGTATATACAGAGGCAAAAAGTGATGATGACCTCATCTTAAGCTCACAGTCTCAGTTCTTAGTCTGTAAGCCAAAGACAAATTTACTGTAAGCAGAAAGAGCTCCATTGACTTCAGCTGCAGCATCGCCATTAACGTCAATACTCAATTGCTGAGATAATACTGATTGTAGTGATCTATGCTTGAAAAGTAAACCTAAAAGAAAAAAATTATTATCTTACATCTTTCCTGGTACTTTTACACAGAAAGCAAAGGAAATGCTAGGTAATAGTCAGGATTTTACAAGTAAACCTTAACTTTTTTTTTTTTATATTGCCTCTTCTTAAATGCATTTGACAGCACTTGGACCATGCCCTTTACTTATTATCAATTGTAAGTGATGTTATAGTGAAATTATACACACACACAAAACAGGACCTTCATATTTTCTAACCAATTATCTTCCCCCATCTTTAAGTAGTTTCTGGCAAAAAGTTTCTCAGAATCTATGAGTCACGTTCCTCTTTGTTTAAATAAGATTCTGGGTCACAAGCAGAATATTCTAATGAATTCTGAATTTTTAGATGCTGCATGTAGCCCTCACGTCATCTGCTTTCGTGATATTTAAAATTTCTAAATCTTATACTTGGCATGCTTGTACTCAAACAGTTAATAGTCTGTACCAGAAGGAAAACTTTCTATTTGTGTAATATTTATTGATGTTAAACCCACGTTATGTCAGCACAACAATCCAAAGTAAAGATAATACATTTTTTTTATAAATACAAATAAAAGGTGGCAAAATAATGCTAGTGAAGCTAAACAAAAAAGTAATTAGCATGTCACAGTCGAGAAAAATTTGGCAATTGATATGACATACTTTCTCTAGAATAGAATCAGATTATTACCAGCTGACAGACTATGACGTTAACCTAGATTAACGATCCCTACAACTGGTCATATCCTGCACCAAAAGAGTTACTACCTTATGTGCTAAAGTTTATTAGTCACTAAAAAACATAACAAACTTTGTGTACTTAAAAAGCGATACACGGAGAGCAGTAATGCAATACATGGTGTACACAATTACAAAATTAAAAAACACAACCCCTAAGTACAGGACTTTTGAATAACTGAACTGAGATAAAAGATTTCAACACTTTTATTATAAATAATGAAAGATACCATATATGTGCTTCATATAAGGAATACAGTGTTTTCCTTTCATAGCAAAGTATCTTAGCTCGTACCATCAAATGCTCATTTCTCTTGTCAGGCCCAGTAATTCTTCCCTCCTTCCCCTTCCGCTGAAATTCATTTGGTTCTAATTTTAAACTACCAAGTCAGGTCTGATGAGGTGGGCTCCGGTTTGATGTGGATTTGCCTTGCATTCTGAAAGTAGCCTTCAGGCCTTTCATCTACAGCGTGCAGACTCTACCCGGGAAAAGAGCTGTCATTTGTCTACAGTCAGAAGAAAAAAACGAAATCTACCAGAGACGTGTGCTATCGTATGGAAAAAAAAAGGCACAAATTCGATTCTGGTTTTGTCCATCTTCATTTTCTCCTTCCTCAGATCTGCAAGCTTATCACCTGTGGTGTATACTTGTCATTTAAATTCATATTGCAGTCCCAACCCATTTTTCACTTACTATACATTTCTAAAAAGCCTCATACACGTTACACAAGCTTTAAACAGTTGAACGTCCCGTCCATACAGTCCGTAGTGTTCAGCTCACCTTAGGAATTCTGATTATTGAATGGGAGTATTACAAGGTTACAGACTGTCTTCAGGAAATCCACAGAGTTTCAACCTCTTGCCCTGTCGCCCTCCCACCCCTTGCAGGAACCTCGTGCAGTGGTTCATACTGTCGGCATTTTTTCCTGTCTAGTTACCAATGTTTCTAGCCTGAAGTAGACTGTTATGACACATCAGCTCTTTTTCTTTCTTATCTTGAAGAGGTTAAATTGCTTATGCTTGCACTGTGTTTGCTGTGTGTTTGTAAGTAAGCCTCCTCCTAGATGACAAAAAGGAGAAATACGAAAGAATTTAAAAGTTACAGTGTAGATGTCACTTTATAGAATTGTCCATACTAAAAGTACTTAAGGCAAGATATTCTTTTCGTTGTAGAACAGAAATCAGTTTGCAGAGATACAGCATTTGCTTACGTTTCTCTTCCTTGTCCCTTCTGTTGTTTTCTCAACAATATTGCACTTTTTCAATGTCGCTATCAGTTGCTACTTCAGAGCTATAGGTAACTATACATTCTAATTTTCTTTGTGATCTAATGGCCTCAAAACATCTTGCACCATGAAGATTGTGTACCATCTACTCACTGCTTATGAAGACATGTAGTGATAAATAGTGTCCTCTCCTGAAAAATCTGTCTCTCTGATGTAGTTTGGCCTTTACAAAAACAGTTATTTGTAAGAGCTGAAGCAACTTAGGTATAAGGAACTGGTGAGTGTGATTTGTTGTGCAATGTGGACATTTCTATTAATAATCTATCTATTCTAATTTGGTATAATGAATAAGGAATACATGGTTATTGTGTCTGTTGTTTATCTTTTGTACTTGAAGGTGTTTGCCTTTGCATAAAGTGACATAGAAATATCATTGGTCAAGGCAATGGCTTTCAGTGTTTCTGCTTTGAGAGAAAATGATGGAGGCAGCAGCTGGATCTACAGATCATCACTTTCTACCAAGCCAGATTGCATTGTCAGGTGGACTGGATTTGCTTCAGGCTGGAAAGCTGCTTTGATGTCTAGTCCTTGGTCACAAAGTGCAGCGTATCGACTGGCCGAGGGCCGCACCTTCTTTGGCTTGGTTGTCTGAGGTGGTTGTTGCCACTGAGCTATAGATTAAAAGGCAAAGAGACAATGTTAGCCATCCTGAGCTGTGCAGCAAAGTGTACCCGATGCACAAACAGCCCTTTGTAAAGGTGACAGTGATTTCTGAACAGCAGAAACCCTTCTATCAAAGGTAAGTTTGTTTCACTTCTTGGTGATTCGTTTTGGGTTTTTTTTTTCCTAGCATGTAGTTTCAACTTCAAACGTGGAAACAATAGTGGCTGTACACGTTACTCTGCCATTTTGGTACTGCTTCTCATCTTTCCTTGTGTCACTGAGGTGGGTAGCAGCAAGGGTGCTTTGTTGCTGTGCACTAAAGTGACTGGCCTGTTCAAGGGCTGTTTGTGGTATATAAAAGGAGACCATCTGGTTGCCATTGCCACCCTTGTATGCTGAAGAATGCTGAGCCAAGTCTAATTCCCAAGTCTCACTGCCACCCCCACCCCTAGAAACCATGTTTTATCATTCCAGTCTTGCCCCTTCCACCCTTCCTACCCCCTTTAATTCTTGTTATGAGAAGACTGGTAAGAGATTTTGGTTTAAGGAAGCATTCACTGTGTAAGTGCTGCTCTGGAACAGACTGAATAATTAAGCAGAAAACTGTAAACCCATCTTCTACACTTCTGGTAGCTGTCACAGGTGTATTACAGACTACGGTACACAAGAATACAAAAGGTTAGGGAGGTGCTAGCAGAGCAATAGTAATAATGATCCACAAAAATAATGTAATCATGCTGTTATCTGTGGTTAATTAGCTATATTTAATATACTAAGCAAAACCAGAAAGCATGCATGCTTGTTTTGCTTTAGGTATCTGAAAGATGGCAAAATGTACTTTGACAGAGCATTTGTTGTCTTGATGTGGATCGTTATTATTGAGGACAAACTACAAACAAAAGAAAGAGAGACCAATGTAAACCATTCTGTAAATAAACTGAAACTTAGAGAACTGTTGCTTTTGGGGGGATTAATGTGATCATGGAAACTGAAGTCACTTACTATAAACATCCAACCTGGCAGTGCACGACACAATCCCAGCCTCATTCTTAGCTGAAACAGTGTACCAACCAGCATCCTCCTTTGTAGCTCCCTGAATAAGCAGGCAAATGTAGCCGTAGTTATCCTGGTGCATGCTAAATGAAACAAAAGTAGAGAATTACTATTTAAATTGCAAAACAGTGTAGGCTATTTTTAAATGTAAACTGACTCACTCCTACTTACAGATTAATTATCTGCCTTTAATTAATATGGAATTTCCTCTGAAATTAGCAAGTGGAAAATAAAACCTTGAGTATGCTTGACAATTTGGCAATTTAATATCCTGCATTGAAAATTAAGAAGAAAAAATGCATGAAGTAACTCCTCTTTCACAATTACAGATTAAGACATCTGGAAGCCTGATTTGATGAGTAGGGATGCCAGAACTTGCCCCAAAGTTTTGGGGAAAGGATAAAAGCCTTGAGGAGCAAGGCACTGAAATGCTCTTAGTTATTTAGAAGGAGAGGAATAATTTATTAGGGTGTCATCAGTAATGAATTCCTTTTCTTGTAATATAATGTATCACGAATTTGCTTTTAAACGTTCTTACAAAATGTTATCAAATATTGAAAACAAAGTTTATAGGTCTTAGAATATTAAAAAAAATGAATCTTGGTTGCTTAACTGCACAGCAGAGTTATGAATGATGGTTTCTGCAGAGAAGCAGACAAATTTACTTAGAGGCCTAGGTTTTCACCAGTAAATTTCTGTAAGTTTTAGTTCTAGAAGGGAACAACTACTTCTCCATGAGCTTAAAGTGCAAAGGTAGTTGTTTAAGTCCAGGGCTGGAAAACAGAACTGACATTTGAATTCTGGTGTGGCCACCAGTCTGGCTGCAAGTTTGTGTAACTGTTATAAATTATTACAATAACTAGTTAATATGTATGAGCTTCTGTTCAAGCAAAGCATTTTAAGACTTTTTCAGTTTTCATTTTTGTTACAGTATAAGTAGTCAATGAAGTTACTGACGGGGAGATTATGCTAAAGCAGTCTAACCTCACTCGGTCAGTGTTGTACGTGAGTGACTCGTTCTCTTTCTTCCAAAATATCTGAGGAGATGGCTCCCCTGAGATTCGACACTCCAGTCGCACTGGGAATCCCTCAGTTACACCTGTGTTTTGGAGCTTCTCTATAAACACAGGTGCTTTGTGTACTTCCTTAGCTGTGAAAATAAAGATTGCAGTCATGTTAAAGCTCGTCTATGAAAACACAGTCGTTCTTTCAGCAACGTGCTAAAAACTGATGAGAAATCTAAGTGACAGAAAACCTAAATGTTATCTTAATTATTGACATAGTCCAGTCCTGATTCATCTCGAGAAAACAGTCAGATCATTATTTTAACAGGGTAAAAGCAAGGTAAGAGAACTGAGTGCTTTCCCTGCCTTCCCCAAAAGAACTGAAATGTGGACAATGAAAACAAGATAAACAGGCTGCACAATGCTTGTTAAACAGTGCTCCTTCATATTCCAAAAAAAGGTAGAAGGAACTGCTCTACCAAAAGGGTGGGATGGCACAAGTCTAATATGCTATGAAACACAAATCGCATCATACCAGCTACTCAGGGGTAGATCTGCGTCGGCACAAATTACCATTAAAAAAAACATTCAAGTCAAGAGTCCGTTTTGTGGCCTCAACTGTGCCTCGGGACAACAACCCTCTGTTCTTCACTGTGTGCACAGAAGCTATTGCCAGTCAGCCTCTTGTAGTTTCAGGTCTTTCAAAGAATTTTTCTCTCCTTGCCAACACGAGGACTGGGGGTGTGTGGGGCCCGGCCAGACCAACCAGGGCTGCTAGTTTGAGCAGTGCCACTGGTGACACCGTGGGAAGAGGGGGTTGCTTCCAGGGTGGGCACTTCCTCTTGCATGACACGGGAAAGAAAGAAAAACCCCATTTGCATGGGCATCTGAAGAAACCTCCCTTCAGTCGTTACCCCTGCTCTATGCAAGCTGTGCTGTTCTTTCTTCAGAGGGACAGAGCGTGAGAGAAGTAGTGCAGTCAGGAAGATAAGGAAAATCTCCGGGCTACCCAGGGGAAGGATTTCCACCCCATCCCTTGCAACTGCCATTCCCCCACATGAGTCTTGTTTTCCCTCAGGATCAACACCTCTCTCCCTGAACACCATTTTTTCAGAGCCCAGCTGGATCACTGCAGAGTGACTTTTCACCACTGCTGCCCTTCCCCGCCTTACTTTTTGTGGTTTGCCTGCAAGTTTGTGCTGTTACGGCCTATCTTGTGTATGAAGCTGGGGCCAGGGTCTCTCCAGAAGGCACCCAGAAGCATCCGCAGGAAGGGAGAAAAACACCCGACATCATGGTGACTCAGGATGTGGCTGAACCAAGAGAACAGTCCAAATCAATAGAAGTTGCCCCTATCCAAATATAAGACCAAATCAGTTTGTCCTGTGGACGACGAGGGAGAAGTGGCACCTTCACAGATAGCAGACCCAGAACCAGAGATCATTACTGAATCACTATCATTTGACAAGCTCCATAGTCTGTGGAAAGATATTATTTGACAATGGGCAAGCCCATCCTGACTTGGCTGATCTGAGTTTGGGACCTTATGGATGAAAACTTACAACTTGATGGTATTGAAGCCAGGTTTTTGGGGTCTCTGGCCCAGGATGTGGGTATCAAACAGGTGTTTGTGAGAGAATCAAATCCCCTTTCACTCTGGGCATGACTTGTAACAGGTGTAAGAGAAAAGTTTGTTTACAGAGACATCCTGCAGGAACATCATCATAAGATGACTTGGAAGACTATGGAAGAAGGGATTCTATGTCTGAGAGAAATGGCACTGTTAGAAGTACTTTTTGGAAGGAAGGTGCAATCCAATAGCGACGCAGACAAGGTCAGGTGCACATCACAGATGTGGTGCAGCCTCTCACGCCAGGGGCCAGCTGTATACTCCAATTTCCTGGCATCCATGTATGGCAGGAGGAAACCAAGAGACAGTGGGCTCTGTAATAGGTAAACTCAGGATATATGAGGGAATGGTCCGTGGCCCAATACAGGCCCATATCTCTACTGTACAGACATTGGTTAAGAGTCTCGGGGATGAGCAGAGGAAACTTAGAGAGGAGATTAAGGAGATTAAGTGGCACCAGTGTGAATCAGAGCCTCTGAAGCCAGAGCCAGATGCCCCCCAGATAGAGAAAGGGAACAGGCCTCAAGAACTGAGCTGTGGTATCTCCTGGTAGACCACAGAGAAGATTTGAGACGGTGGGACCGGAAACCTACCCATGCCCTAGCAGCCCCATTGCAAGAATTGAAGGAGAGCAAAACAAGATCGACGAGAATAAATGCAGTTCCAGTTTCCTGTGGGCAAGGATCTGACCCGCCAGAGGGCACCTCCCAAATGTATCCATCAGGGAAAAAGCTCTGATTTCTATAACCAAGACCAGTATTAGAGGGCCCCTGCCTCTAGCCAGGCAGAGGCACGGGACAACCGTGTCTGTTGGACTGTGTGCATCCAATGGCCTGGCACGTCAGATTCACAAGAATACAAGGCTGTGGTTGATACTGGTGCTCAATGCACATTATTGCCATCAGGACATGTGGTCATGGAAACTATTTATTTCTAGGGGGACAGGGGGGTCTCAAGAGTTGACTCTGCTGGAAGCTGAAGTGAGATTGACCGGGAGAGACTGGCAGAAACACCCCATTGTGACTGGTCCAGCTGCCCCATGTATCCTGGGCACTGACTGCCTCAGGAACGGGTATTTCAAGGACCCAAAAGGACATAGATGGGCTTTTGGAATAGCCACTGTAGAGACAAAAGAGACTGAACAATTGAATTCATTCCTGGGTCTCTGCTATTGGACTGCTGAAGGTTGAGGAACAGCAGGTGCCAATTGCCACCACACTAGTAGATCGTCAGCAATACCGAACGAACCATGATGCTCTGATTCCCATCCATAAAATGATCCATGAACTGGAGAGCCAAGGTGTGGTCAGAAAGACCCACTCACCCTTCAGCGGCCCCATTTGCCCTGTGCGTAAGTCTGATGGAGAATGGAGATTGACTGTGGACTATCTTGGCTTGAACGCGGTTACTCCATCGCTGAGTGCTGCTGTGCCAGATATGTTGGAACTTCAGTGTGAGTTGGAATCCAAGGCAGTGAAGTGGTGTGCCACTACTGACATTGCTAATGCGTTCTTCTCCACTCTCCTAGCAGCAGAGTGTAGGCCACAGTTTGCCTTCACCTGGAGGAGTGTGCAGTACACCTGGAACCGACCACTCCAGGGGTGGAAACACAGTCCTGCCATCTCACATGGACTGATCCAAGCAGCACTAGAGAAGGGTGAGGCTCCAGAACATCTGCAGTACATTGACGACATTGACAACATCATCGTATGGGGGGACACAGCAGAAGAGGTCTTTGAGAAAGGTCACTCATTGGAAGGGTTTGATTACAGCGTTGCTGTCTGTTCTGTTCTGTGTTTGGTTATATATATATTTGCAGTTGAGAACTGTTATATTTTCCTATATATATTATATATATTCCTATATATTTTCCCCCGATTAAACTCTATTTAATTTCAAAGGGTTGTGGTGATTTTCTTGTGGGAGAGAGCCCCGATGGACATCTTAGTCTTCCTTTAAACCAAGACGCAGCCTATGCCACAATATAACATAAACACATCACCTATAAATATACAACAGTCCTGTTACTGCCAGGTTCTTACTGCCAGGTTTCCTTTTCTTACCCCTTACTCCTCAGCCATGGCATTTGACAGCACTTACATTGTCCTTTTTCATGTTATCCTTACAGGGGTCAGTGTAGAAGAAGTTACCTGCAACAATGAGCTCCAGGCTGAATGTATTTTCACCAGCTCTGTTGCTGGCAATGCATGTGTAGATTCCAGCATCTCTGGCTGTGACTGGTTCTATGATCAAGGAGTGCACACCATTTTCACGCACCAACATTTTGTGAGAACTATCAGGGCGAATTGGTCTTCCATTAAGCTGCCAGCTTAAATCTGGAGTCGGCAATCCACTAACCTTAAGTGTAAACAGAATAATGGGAAATGGTTTTAGCCATGCAAAACACTGGAGGAGTCCTGACTTGTTATTTCAGAAAAGGCTGGTTACTGCAGGTGTACTGCAAGATTTAAAGATCTAACTGTTGTGAATTACACATTGACTCAATTGTATTAATTTACTTACTTTATGGCCAACTCCCTGAATTCCATGATGTCTTATGGGTGGGACTGAAAAAAGATCAGTCTTTAGATCATGCTAGAAGCTAAACAAGAACCCATTGCAAAACAAAAGGCAGGCTGACACCTTTTGTCTTTTTTATTGTTTGCTCTTAACGTGGAATGGGAAGATACTCCTTTCTGGATTAACTTCTGGTGGAAAGCTTGCAGACAAAAAGATGTTAGCTGACTCATTATTGAACTTGAAGTTCTATTTCTCTTAGGTGTAACCTTGTGACAGCATCACCTGCATTAGTTAATACTTGATCTGTGTGAACAGGTCTTGCACTTTTGAAAGCCCTGCCATTTGCTGTGGATACTGATTGAAAACAAATAGCTTTTCCCAAATACATCAGCATAAAGTAAACAAGAGTCCAAGCCTTAATGAATCCTGTTAGGCAAAGTCATAAATCAAGATTATATGGTTTGAAACTTCAAGGGAGGATTGAAACTAAAGTAGTGAAAAGAGTTACAATGGAGAAGCACACTGTCTTTGTAGTGTGTGCTGCTTCCCTCCACACCCCAGCACAGCTGAAGTCTAAAAACCAGTTTACTGTGAGATGTAAGATTTGCCTGAAGCACTGTCACTGGAGGAGAGGCAAACTTTTATTGTCCACACTCATAAGCAGTGAGATTAATTAACCTATTGACAGTGGCTGAAACTGCCAATAGGTACAATAGCTTTACAGAGAAATTAACTTGGGTTTTGAATCAGCTGATGGTGTTGAAAGGTTGCTGCTATCCTTTGTGCGATACTTGCCTTGCAGTCCATTCTGCATAGTTTTCCTTCTTGAACAGTCAGGTCTCCAGGAGCCTGCAGAAAATGAGGCCGGAAGAATCGTTCCTGAATTGGTTCATTTTCTTCACCACTGTCCCTTGATCGAGATCGTGGTCTTAAAATAACATGAAATAAAAGTAAATTATTTTTTCTCTGCCAAATCAGAAGAACCAAAATCACTTCTAAGATGGCTTTGAATTTTAAATCACTTTTTTTGACCTGTACCATAATTACTCTACATTTACACACAGACACTAATGGCATTTGGCTCAGACTGAGTTATTTATAACACAGTACTTATTACTTTCATTTAAATCACATGTTGTGGCAAAATATGATCTAGAAAACAATCTCACTACAGAGTAAATGCTTGTTAAGAATCATTTCTGTAAATGTAATAGTATTTTTGTATGGAGTTAGTCTTTAAGTACAAATGAAATAACAAGAGTTTAATTTGTGAGCAAGAGGAAGAAAAACTTCAGTTGTTAAATTACTCTTAATAAAGGTACTGTAAAAGGTTTAATAAAAAAAACCCAAAAACCTCTGTCCCCAGAAACAGAATTAATCACCTTAGGCTTCCACCATGTCATTTGATCTATTTCCAGCATCAGCTATTCTTGCCTGTTAATTTAATCTCTCAAATCTTTTTCTAAGTGGTTCCTCTTTTAACTGGATTTTTCTCCAGTTGAAATCAGCATTATTCCTTTTGTGTGATTTAGTAATGAAGGGAACTTGTAATTGAAACAACATTTTTAGATCAGTTTTGTCCTTGCCTGATCAGCTCCACCGGATTCTGTTCTAGAGCCAACTGCTGCCTATAGTAACATCCTGTTGCAGTGAAGAGGAGCTGTTCAAATACCTTCAAAGGTTAACATTTACCAAATGACACTTTAGAGTGAAATAGTATTTTCTGAATTCCATTTTCTGATCATTTCCAGTGTTTCTGTTTTGGCCAGTGTCTGCAGCACACAGGGCTCTACTGCGTTTTCTTCTGCCCAGTGGTGTTTGTTTACATTAAAATAATTCATAACAAAAAAAAAGCTTAAAACCCCCAACAGTTATATTTGTAAAACAAGACACTGTACTACTGCATGGAAGGCAAACACTCTGGCTGCACACTCTGTTCCACTGAGGTTAAGTTTAATCAGACTTGCTGCAGTTTGCTTTATTTTGTCCTCTGTTGTTGCCTTCTCTCTGTTTGCATTCTACCCAGTATTCACTTTTATCAATTTTTGACAGATAGCAATTTCTTACTTTTTAATTATCATCACAAGCTTCCCACAGCTATAACTAAAGGCAAATGTGTGTGTGTGTGAAATCTAGCCCATACTGCTTATTAATGTAGGAATCGATACTGGAACTGGGAACACTGACTGACATCTTTGCACACACTAAGAACTTACGTAACCCTTTGGGTGCCTAAATCCACATCCTTAAGCACCTTTTTTTTTTGCCCCTTGGAAGGAGCCCAAAGATCCTTCTGCAGGTGCTGCGCTGCAGCTCACCAGTTGGCAAGTTTGTAATAGTTTCTGCAGGCACACATACCTCCTGTGCATGTGGCTGGGATGGAAGATGGGTAGGTAATAAAAGCTCTACTCACATCTTTTAGTACTTAGTTCTGCAAGACCTACTGGAAATGAGGATATCAAGTCAAGTCAGTGCTGTACAACGCAAGCAGCCCAGGCAAAGTCTGCCTTTGTAAGTGCCTCCTGTTCAGATACTCTTGAGAAGAGGCCAAGAAAGTACAAGTAATTGGTGCTTTTTAATGTCCTGCAAGGCCGAGCCAAGAAAGTTACCCAGCACCACAGCAAGCGTTAAAGTCCTCCTGAAAGCCACCACCTCACTGCTGCAGCTGCATAAAACACAGAACTGGTCAAAATGGTGGGGGGAGTGGGGAAACTACACCAAGTGAAACAGAAAGCAAAAAGGTTAAGTTTGTGGCCAAAGACCTTTTCTTTTTGATACTATGTCCTTGAACTGTGAAAATAAAGTTTTCAAATTACACATCTGAAAGGAACCTAAATCAGCGTGCTGTTTAGTCTAGAGTCAGATATAAAGAATGCATTTCTTTTTCCCTCTTCATAAATTTACCTGTAAAATTGCAGACTACTTGTAAGCCCTTAACATTTTGTGGTTTTAAAGAAATAATGAGATGAGTAGAGCCAAGTACTTCAGATGTCTAGGAATGACAAAATACAATAGATTGGAATACCCTTGGATTAGTTGTGGGTTCTTCAGTTGTGATGCGAGCATCAAATTGCAAAGATTAGTTTCAGTGCTGCTGCCATCACGTACTACTTGTGTCCAGGGGAGACTCCATGGGTTAGTGTGGCGCAGTGCACCAGGAATTTAATCGAGAAGCAGCTGGGGAAGACTTTATGACTGGTCATATGATAATGATCACTAATTTGGAATAAAGGAGATTAAGTTCAAATTAATCTTTTAATTGACAGCAGGGGTAATAGGAATACTTACTTTTTAAGATCTTCCTTAAACCTCATAGATTTTACAACAATTAATTTGGGCTCTAGCTGCAGCGCACCACAAGTCAGCTTGGGTGCTATAGTGAGGAACACCACATTGGCTAAAGGACTGAGCCCAATCTTTGTTCACATCAGACAATTCAACAGTTCCCCCTCCCCTGCAATGTAATGCTAAACAGGCCATGTTTGCAAGCTAAGCAAATACATTTAAAACGAAATAACAACTACAAAAAGCATTCTAAAATGTCTGTGATGTTGTAAAGGTGACAAAACCCAGAGTTCTGCCACAACATATTGATGAAAAATACTTCTGGAGAAAGCCTGTCAACAGTGTAACAAGTCATAAAGATCATTAAGCTAACAATTACACTTGCATTAAAAAGGAAAAAGTTTTGTTGCTCTTGAACAGGAAAGCTTAGAAGAACACCACTGCAAGGCCACAGCCGTATGTATGTCCAAAAATACATGGCAATATACGCAACACATTACAGTGCATGGGGGAGCGTGGTGGTGCGTTACAGTACGAAGGCCCACGGTGGGACTCTGTCTTAGGAAGGTTTTTACATGTTCAAATTTCATCAGTCTCGGGGAGAACTGGACGATGAGAGTAGTGGGAGGAGGAGTGTTGTGCTGAAGGCTTAGCAGAAACAGAGCTTTCGTTAGTAAACGTATCAGGATGAGCCCTGCACATATGGTAATTCTTATAGGAAATTAGAATCCCCAGTTGTTGCCCTCATTTTATTTAAACTGCTATATGGAAATATCTTACTTATAATAAATTACACTACTGGAAGACTAACCAAAATAACAGTGGCTGCCTAAGTGCTTGTCTCAATTAGAAAGCAAAATACCAGCCCAGCCATAAGGGCCCTCAGGCTTTGAGTGCACCTGGAGAGACTGAAAAATGAGCCTCTCCCATTATTACCCAAGGGTTCTGCCCATCACAGTCAGACCCACATTTTATCCTTCAGAAAGATGCAGGAGCATCAGCTGCTCACTGCTCTCTTGCCCATTCCTATCTTCCTTTCTCCTGTCTCCCTTTCTCACCGTCTGTGCTCTATTCAGCTGAAACCTGACTCTTCATGGCAGCTTTTCCCTTCAGGGATTAAGAGAGATTTTCCATTTTTATCCATTATTTGCGGGTGTCGAGTGCCATATTCACTGTGCACCAGACAGACCCAGCTTTTTGGGGCTGTTCTCACACTGCGATGGTATTAGAATGCTCTCCTCCATTAGTAGCCTGAGCTTTGGGCAGAACAGGCCTTCTAGGACAATTGGTGGGATGCCTCAGTGAGAGATGTTGGGAAATGCTTTCAGGACCACAGGAAGCCCAATTTATTCAACACAGTAATTGGACTGAACAACAAACCTCGGTTTCTAATACTTTGTAGTTACCAGAGAAGGGAAGAGAGCCTGTTTCCCATGCAGCAGTTCTACAGTACGTACTACCACCATTACTAATTGTTACAGGAATAATTTGATTGCATATTGACTGGGTAATTACACCTATTCTATATATCACAGTTGGACAATATTGAGATTCCATGGTCATGCAAAACGCGTGCCTAGTTATGGCAGAAACCGGAGCCAGAGCCCTCCTTCTCACTTGAAAGCAGTTCTGTTTGGGTGACCAGAATGCATTTTTTGTATTGCCTAAAGCTGTCTAAGCCTTGCTAAATAGCCTCATAAATGTGTTGGGTAATAGAAAATAAAAAGTATTTGGAGGGAAAATTCCCATATATGGTCCAAAACCATAAACCAAAGCTTTGCCATTAATTGTAACTCAAAGATAAGTTTAATACTTCATTTCTGACTCATAACTCCTTATAAGAACCTGAACTGATATCACTGAAATACTAACATACTTCTAATAAAATTCTGTGGCATGCAGTTATTGCTGCTGTATCTTTAAATGAATACTTATTAAAAGCTGCAGATTTCTGGCAAATTCTTAGTCAGGTGAGAAGTTTTAAAAATATGTAAGTGACAAGGTGCTTCCCGACAGCTGACAGTGTAATCTGAGATAAAGAGTAATTAGTGAACATCACAAAGAAAGGAGGAGGCAAAATTAAAGATACTTTAAAGTGATGTAATTTCAGAGTTTGGTTATACTTCTGAGTATGCAAGCTTTGCAGAAATTTTTAGACAGCAGAGGTCACATTTTTTCCTGATAGCTGCAGTTTTATCTTACCTTCTTATTTCACATGCTTTATCTTACCATAATAATTTTGCCAAACCGATATTATTAAAAGAAATAAAACAAAAAAAGAAGACGTACCTTCTTATATGAGGCTGACCAGACGGTGACCAAGGACTGCGGCCTCTTTGATTTACAGCTTGGACCATCAGCCTCCCTGTGCAACTTACTCTGCCCTGTTACGATGATGGAGAGGAGGAACATTAAAAGACCCAAAGCATGTAATATTAATAAATGTTCAACTCGTCCTCTCTGGTTTTGCCCACCTACTACAGAGTCTGTAGAACAGTATCTTCTTTCACTAAGTCCTTGATAAACATTTGTCAAGATACCCACTGATACTAAACTATATTATCAATTTTCAGTCTAACACAGAACAGACTGAAATTATTGTGACTACAGTTACAATGTTCTGCCTGGAAGTTTTTCTTTTAAGAAAGATTATTAGTACCACTGGAAATGAAGTCCTTAAACCAGTGACTAAGTATTTAATGTGGGTGAGCGGTTTCTCTGTGTATGGCAAGTGGACAGAAAGACAAGTAGTTCAAGATCTTGAAAATAGCACTTGCCAAGTGTCAGTGGTTAACGATGCAGCTGCTGCCTCCAAAGTGAATCCACTTGATCTGGTGGGTCCACAGCTAAAAAACCCTCACAAATATAATAGTCAAAAGAACTATACAAGCACTTAAAGGGTCTGTTTTGAAAAGCGGGCCTGGTTTGGGGGTAGGAATCACCCCGCAGCTGACAACCGCGCTGGTGAACATTGGAGACAGTTCAGTTGTCTTAGGTTATTTTCAGTGAATGATAAATGAAAGATGGACTCCGTTGCATTTAGTCCCATTTTTTTGTTTTACTTTGTTTTTTAGAAGGCTGACTGTCCACCACAAGCACTAGTGGTAAGAAATTTGGGATGGGACTGCCTGCAGCCAGAACTGCTGACATCCATCTGCTGACTTCAGCATTTACCACGTAAGGGGTAAAAGCATCTGGGAGTATTAGTAAACATAGAGAACAGACAAAAATATAAAAGCTATGGATAAAAATAATACTCTAGTAAAAGATTATATACTTTTACATAAAAATGTAACAATTTTAATAACATCAAAAATGATATTTTTAAAGAGCTCTTTGATAAAGGTGTAGATGTACACCACCTCTCTGCCCCTTGAACTGGGAGCAGTAAGGCAACATTTACATCAGCTTTGCAGTGTAATTCAGTTCCAAGCTGTAAGCTTCACACTCAAGTTTGTCAGCATAGAAGTGACAAATATTTTTGTCACAGTAATTTGGGGGATGTTTATTAACACCGAGCCAAAGCCCATTGAAAAACAATTTCACTGGGGTCACAAGCAGCCTTCAAATGTCAATGACCTTTGTGTTACTGCTGGACTATAAGAAATGAAGTCTCTGTGTCCTGTTTTTATTCCCATGACCCATTTAGTCCAAAAAAAACCCCAAACCTGTCTTAAAATAAGCCATTGTGTATGACCTGCAGTAATTTCTTAAGCAAAAGGGGGTTTGTGTGTTACAAGACCATTAAAAACATCTGGAACAAATACATTTCTAGTTTAGGCACCACTGCATATTAATCTTTTTTTTTTTCTGCCAGGTGATGAATTAACACATTTTAGGATAACTTCTGTGTATCTCAGTATATGAAGGCATCACAAATGGGAACACAAAGGACAGTAAGGAATCTGGACAGGGAAGAACAAACAGGAAGCCAAAGATTTGGAAAGTCATGGGATGAATGGGAAGGAAGCGATGAGCAGGAAGTAGTTAAGGAGAAGATAGCCTAGAAAATAAGGGAAATCCAAAGTAAGGACTGTGAGTGCATAGTGCAAAGAAGTGGAGAGAATGGGATAAAAGGAAAGCAGGTGAAAATAAGGACTCAACTTGAACTCATACAGCTCATGGAAAGAGCTCATTTAAAGGATGTAAACTGTAACTACAGGCCTAAAACAGGCAAGGGTTTGTGTTTGTCTAGGCCTGGGGTCAGTTTGCTCTGGATTAAGTTATATGGCAAATTTTACTGCCAAGTCCAAGAGGTGTGTTAGAATCCTAACTGCAGATTGCTGTGCTTTACATGACAGGCAATGGTGCCTGCCCTGTTAACGACCACAGACAATTTCCATGGTGTGTCAGCAAGTCACTGTTCAGATACATAAATCCTGTAATATTGATCCAGATCATGAGATGGCATAAACTGGCAGAGCTTTAATGAATTGAAGCCTTTGCTTTAATAAAAAAAAAATTCTGTCAACTAAGAATATGCCTTTTTGCTTTGAGGCTTGGTAGTTCCAACAGCAATGACCAAAACACAGCAATAACCTAGCAGATATCTACTAGTCCACCAGAATCTTGATGTACGCTCCCTTATATTTACATATTTTGCTTTTTTAAGGAAATGTTGCTAAATTTGCCTAAGTTTCTGATAGCTTTGAGGTGCAGACAATTTTCCATTAGAATTGAGGAGGTTATGCCAAAGTTATTTCCATTCAAGATGACGTAAAAGAACTGGAATCCAGATCTTTAAGTGTGAAAGGCAAGTACATTACATTAACTCATAGCCCTTCTTTGCCTCCATTGTACTGTTAAACGGATAGTTAAAGCAAGCAAATAGTGGAAGAGATAAGTATGTTTGCTTGGGAATTACACTGGGAAGAAAGAATAAAATGGGCTTGGTGAAACAGACAGATGTTTTGTTTAGGAGAGCCAGAGGAGGATGCTGCTGGTTCTTCTCCAAAGAGCGGGAAAAAGCACAGATGCAGAATTTTATAATTTAATACAACTGTTTTTACAGTCCCAAAACTGGAAACAACACAAACCCAGCTCATTTTAGCGTCTCTAAAAATCTACTAACAAACTAATGTCATCAATAACCAGAGCTGATAACCTGGGTTACTGTTACATCATTGCATGAGCATCATCCAGAAAAACAAATGCTAAAAAGTGGGCCCTCAATAGGTATTCAGGGACAGAGTACTCTGCCCAAACACAACAGCAGCTTAGTCACCAAGTTCTCTCAGATTTTGGATCACGCAGTAACACTACATAGGGGAACTCTTTGCATGCACTAACACAACACTTACAGGAAGATGTTCAGGATTTGCTTCCTACCTAGAGCATACATGTGTGTGTTTTATCATTCTTAAACCTGCTGTGAATTTCCGCAAGTTAAATGGTACCAAATGTTATAATATAATGGTCATCTAGTGTAAAAGCTCCCAGCTTGAGGAATTCCCTTTGTCTTACGCTATTTATTTATTATTTCTTTATTTTTGTTCGTATACATAGAAATAATGTCAAAACCACGTAGACTTAAGCACTGCAATTTGTAGAATCTAGCCTAAAACTGCTATCTGTGTGTCGTCTGTGTGTACAATCCCATATGCTCACAAGCACACTGCAATATGAGCAGGATCGACAAAGAGCAAGACAAAAACGGCAGTGTCATGCTAAGTAACCTAGCAACATTCATAACAGAGCACAACACTCCAGTTTAGATTAAACTCTCTCTCAGTGATACAGTCTGTTATTTCACAGTGTGATTCTACTTGCTGGTCTTGGCACGATATTTGGTGCTACGGAAACAAATAATTCATTACATCCCTAAAGCTATGTTACTGCCTTGATTTCTCACGTGCAAATCCTTCCCCTCAGTTTGCTGTGCTGTAGGAAAAGCAGATTGAAAAGGCTGCTTCAATAAGATGCATGAACTGTAAGTTTAGCTTGTATACTGCAGCTCTTGTATCAGGCATGTAAAGAACAAATAATATTACAAAAGCAGTGACACACTGTGTTTCAGAAAGACATTATTTAAGACTTTGGGATCAACATAAGAGACTTCCCCTTACATAAGCATCACAATTTTTTGCCTTACAGAATTGCAAGTAACTGCCTAATGTAAACATTGAGGTGCGATAAAACTCCTACTCATTTAAAAAAGCTGGCCTCAGTCAGCGAGTAGTGTCAACAGAAGAGAATGAAATTGCTGAATTGGGTCACCTCTGCTGATAAACTGGATTTTTTTCTCCCTTAAGAGTATGTATGCTACACATGCTCAGGTTAGGATATTGAGATGCTATCAGATGAAACAAATGGTGGAAGAGTGATAAAAACAACCCCCCTCCCCCTCTGAAACCACAAGCTATAGGAAAAAACCTATTGTTGAGTTGCTAATCTCTAGGAGATAGAAAGGTTCCACCCTACTGATGCAAGATGAAAACAGAAATCTAACTTACATATTTTATGGTGACTTCATCATTTAATTAAATCATGCATACGTAAGATGAGATAGTTTTCTGAAGATTTATGTCCAGAAGCATGTTTGCTCTGGAGCCAAACCTTCATTTACCTGTGGGTTAGCAGCCATAATAGTGTAATTCCCATCATCATCCAGGGTGGAGGCTGCAGTATGCAGCGAGCAAGTTCCATCAGGTTCTCTTTGAATTCGGTAGTGATCACTTCGTTTAGAAATTTGCTTACCATCTTTAAACCAATAAACCTGCAGGAAAAAACAAGGCATGGCTCATAAGAGGTGGGTGCTCATCCTTTCTCAATTAATAGTACTAAAGAATCTTAACTGCTGAAAACCTTTCTAGAAAGCATTAAAAGAAAACTGGTTTGATCAACGAGTAAAAGTGCAGAACTTTCACTTCACTGTGAACCACTTTCACTAAAAGAGAAGTTACAGGTTAGCAACTGCTCAAAGAGAAAGGTGGCAGCACAAACATTTACCGAAGAAATTTACATATGCATAAGGACCATAACCATCCCAAAGGCAGAACAGCAGCTGAAAATTTCAAAAGAAAAGAAATGTCATTACAAAGAAAAGTTCTATTTCAGAGAAGATTACTAATTTTCAATTTTTATTTCACTTAAATTTGAAGAAGCTGGAGAAAGAATGCTTATTGCTCTCTTTTCAGAAAACTAAAACACAAAACAAGGCAGTTATAGGAATAGTTAGTTCAATGATAAAAAAAATAGAAGTAATGACCTCACTGTTGAAGGAAACAGTTTTGTCCTGTGTCCATTACGCTGACTGGACTGGACCAAAGAGCCAGAAGGGGATTCAACTGCCCACGCTGGCAACGAGCAGTTCAGCATGTGAACAGGCCAGCTCAGTACAATTGCATGATTGAAACCAACAGTGTCACCCCAGTGCGACAGAAAACCGCAGAGACGAAGAGCTTTACAAAGTAATAGGAAATACTTCAAAGCAAGTCAGCCCACAGATAGCTTTTAATAACTGTATGCCAACACCAACAGAGTTCCAAGTTGTACAGAACAGTCACATTATCCATCAAACAGAGGTCTTTTCCATTACTTTTGATACATAATTTTACTCTCTGGCTGACCCAAGATCTACTTTCAGTGAGCCAAAAAATGATGTATGCAGAATAATATCTTACGGTAATCCATAAATTACACAAAAAACCCCATAAACGTGTTTTTAATGTCTCAGACTCGAGGTGAAAAAAATTTCAAATATTTTCACCTAGCTTTGGGGTTTTTTGCTATATTTTAAAAATAATAAAAAATCCAAACTGAAATCTTCTGGAGTCAAAAGATGCAGTGCATGAATGAAAACACACATAGGAATATGTGAAAATTTTTATATTCAGACGGCTGTTTAGTCAGCTCCCCAAACCAATATTTGGGTAGAACATCATTTACTTGTCATTTCTGAAGCATGAACACTCTATAAGGCCAGTGGTGTTGAGCATTTCTTAAATCACTTGGGCAGATGCCTACACAATTTTACAAGGTTAACTTGTACAAAGCTGAACAAATGCGTTTGTCCTGGTCACAAGACTGCTGGGATTGCTTAGTATGAGGAAAACATACACACTTTCCTCAGTGTAGTTCTTGATGTAGGAAGTTAGGTCTTACTAACAAGGTGCCAGCTTTCCCATAAAAATAAAAACACAATTCCTGATAGAGTTTAATATGCCAGGTTGCTCATACATAACAGCATTTCAAAGCTCTAAATTCATTCACCTGAGAAGAAAAACTAAGGACGTATTTTTAAATGTCACAGAAAGACGAGGAACATTTTGGAGGGAAGTTTCCTTTAAAAATTAATTACTACGTATGTTTTTTATATTAACAAGTATTATGTGTAACTAGAAATGATTTCATTTCCTCAGTAGCTGGTTATACTTGTTTCCCATTTTGTCTGTCAGCAGCCTTGCAGAGACTCTGTGGTGCTAACAAAAGATTCAGTCATGTCTTCTTGTCTGCTGACAGAGCACTCACTGGAGATGCAAAAGATATTTGATCACTTATATACACATGCTAATGGGTGCTGGTAACAACATAGCTGCAAAAATGAGTTTTAACTTGCATGCTTTACATGTGTCATAATGTTGCTTGGAAATCTACTGCATTAAGTAGTAATTACTTAATAACAACGCACTTATCAGAAATATTAGGACACATGCCAGGAATTATTACACGGAAATACACACAATTATTAACTGAACCAGCTATCCAAACATGATGCATATATTGTCCAATACTTATTTCCACTAAGTTTAAAAGCATTGGCGTCCTTGGGGTTTACTTATGAGGAGTAAATTCTTAATATTACCTTTATCTGACATGGAGCTAATAAGTAAAACACTACCACTGCTGCAGACAATGGCCCTCACAGTGAAGTATTTTTTTTTTTTTAGGATACCTTTCAATAAATGTACCATCAAACTATGTAACCACTGAACACTGCATCTGGGTTGCTTTTATTTGCACCAGATTTTCAGAAACCAATGTGAAATGACTAGAAATACAATGGAACACACAGTACAAAAGGGTTTTTGATCTTGGGCAGCACAGGCATTTTTAATCACTAGGAATTATATTCAGCCATGGGAAGAGTGAGCAGTATGAGCTTTATGCAACATTCATGTCTCAATTAACCTTTTGCATGATGTTGTCCTAATTCTGTAGAGAAATATCCCTTAAAAAATAAGTATTCCACAATCCCCCCTGTATCTCCATGGGTTCTCATTTTAATGAGAAAATAGTTCTACATTACACTGAAGGTTATAACAAAAGTAGACTCAGGTTTAAAAAGTCAAATTTATGAAGACAGATTTTGCACATCAGTATTCAATTTACATGGCATGTGCAGGGGAAAAAATAATCAAGCCAATAACCCCGCTTAGGAAAAAAAATCCCTTGTAATGAATGCCAGATTTTAAAAATGCTACAGTCCTTCCCAAAGCCATTCCTTGGCAGACCTGACAGAATACTTACAAGGGAGGAGCTTCAAGTTAGTAAATTATTTCCAGCTTTTCATTTGCTAAAGTAAAGAATTTATTCAGGGGCAACACTTCCAGCTTCAACAAATGACAGCAGAAGGGCAGCCCTCAGTCTCTGAGCATTTCAAAATTGCTATCTTGGCATGCTCCGGCAGACGAGGGGAAGATACAGCCTTTGACATTTACAAAGCGCAGCTAACAAGTAGCCATCCAACAGGACTGAAGTTGGTTCCATCCCAAGCAACCTAGTGAACTGCATGAAGCATCTGCAAGTGAATGGAATAAAAGCTCGCAGTCCCAGGTGCAAAAGCAAATTACTTCTTAATATGTATGCTTTGACGCTGCAGAAAAGCAGAACATCATATTTGAATCGTGGTGCGTTCACATCAGACACTCCTTTATAATGCTGTGCTTTAGGGGAAGCACTAACAATGTGGTTTCTTAGCTGTGCAATCCCTACCTCTAAAACAAGGAGAGTGAGGAAAGGAGACATCCTCTTTCATCTGTCTTAAATCAGATTAAGATGACTGTGAAACTACACATTAATTGAAAACTGTGAAAATTAGGGAATGGCTAAGTTGACTAAGGCTGACTCATAATAGGTCATCCAGCAACTCAGTCATAAGCCTCAGGCAAAAGAGTATTTCTGCAGCACACTGCACCTCTAACACCAACAAACCCATTTGTCTTCCACCCTTATTCAGCACAACAGACTTTTCTGTATGGTCATCTCAAAAGTAATGCTGGACATCGAAGTTTTGGTTTCAGTCAGACTGGGCTAATCTTCTCAGTGTGTGTTTTCAGTTTGAAGCAGGAGTGCTTTTTTGATATGAGTATACTGATCAGCCCCACGTACTGTGTAGTGGTTCACATCATGTTGTGGTCTTGGAGCGCAAACTTGGATTCCTTTCAGATGAAACTAAACCAGAAAATGCGCTCCAAGAACACATCTAATGTGCTGCATCTGCTTCAGTCTGTGAGACAAGATTAGAACTACTCTGATGTAAAACCTGCTGAAATGCCTGCAGGATTAGATATCTCCTCCTACAGAATTTCTTCTGCACTACTTGTTAATGTAGATGTAGCCCTAATTCTCTGTTGTGCTCTCTCTGCTACCTGACCTAGTTAATTTTTCTTTTCACAGTTTGTGCAGTATCATACACCTGTATTACTGATTGTGTTATTTTCACTTATCTCTGTTCAAAGTCCTAATACCTAAAACTTACACTAGATGAGAGATTTGGACGTGGCTGCTGCTGTGAAGATCTTAGATAAGAGATAAAAACATCTTTGATCCTGTCTAAGAAGAAAAGAGCCCTTGTCCACAAGAGGTCACTGTAAGAGCTGCAAGGACCTCACAAGGAAAATACTGGCTTTGGCAAGAACGTTGAAGAAGCTACTGCTGCTTGCCTGCTGCGTAATGACTCAGTCGATTGCCAAGCAATTTTTGAAATTGTTAAACACAACCTACAAAAGGAAGGCATTCTTCCAGACTACTGACATCACGCAACTGGCACTTTTCTGTTTGCTAAACGGAAATGCTTTCCAAGCCCAACACTCCCTCCAAAGCTCATCATGAAAACCTCACCATCATGTCTCATCTTGCTATTGGGATACAAGGGAACTTACGGTATTGTATTATACCTCCCTCTAACTTTCAATAAAGTTTAGTCTTCTTAAGGTGTGTGGATATAAACCACTCTACAACACTGAAGAATGCAGATACCATGGCACCTCCTGAACCAGAAGCACCATATTCATGCATTAGGATGTTGCTGTGCCTGAGCAAATTACCCGGACTAACCTGATGAGGTTGCTTTTGGGACTACTGTGCCAGCTCACATGGTGTTTTCTAGCTTTGCACTGCCCTGAAGGTAACTCTGAAAATGATGGAAGTATTACTTCCAGGTAAAACAGAGATGAAGTCTCAGGAGGGAGTAACTAAGAGCCAAAGCCTCATAGTAGGATTTTGCCTAGTATAAAGGTAAGTAATTCCAGTGATGCCAAAAGAGATTTGATAGTTTATAGCAGCTAAGAATCTTTCTTGTGAAGACGGAACATCTGCTGTTCTGTAAGATACAGCCCACAGAGTCCAGCGGCTGACTGTAAGGTACCAGTATAGAACTTTTCAGAGTGCTTCTAGAAACATTTACCCTCTTTTCTTACCTTTGGCTTTGGATTTCCTGCCACTTTGCATGTAAATGTGACTGGCATTCCCTCAAAGATTTTGTAATGCTTCAGCTTTATCTCAAAATACGGTGACATACTGTTATCAATAGGTTCATCTCCATGTTGCACCTCATCATCTGATTCTTCCACAGGAGATCTCTCCAGCCTATATTCAATCTCACTGATCAATCTTTGCTCAAAGCTGGAGACTTTATACTCCTGTCAAACAAGAAAGGTACATATTAGCATCAACGCACTGCTCAGCAAGATGTGTTCCCAATGCCTTTTTTATTCTACTGATCTTTGACAATCCATTAAGGTTTTACCTATAAATGGAAATTGTATCTTGTTGAAGAAAAACCACTATAATCTGTGCCTCAAATAACTTCCCTATAAAACAATGAAGACATCTGGTACGAGGCAAAAATCATATTTCATGTTATCTTAAAGTCTAATTTACAAGGAGAAGGAAAGTCATTGGTTGCTTTTCTTCCACTTCTTTAAAAAGCCTATAAGAATACAAGTACTCTGAAGCAATTCATAAAGATAAAAGAAACATGCTAATATTTCCTTGAGGGTACAGGCAGATTTAGGGAGGGTTTTGTTTCCAGATGTCCATATTGTTCACATCTGCTATTTGCGTAGAACTGTACCGGCGGCTGCACCAGAAGGCTCAAATGATTTTGTTTACAGTTGCTTGTAAAAACGAGAAATAAAAACCAGATAAAATGGCAACACTGGCAGTCCAAGATAGTTGCCTCCCTTTATTCCTGTTGCGATAGTCCCCTTTGTCTGGCCAAATGTATCACTTCTTCCTTAAAAACAGAATTTGTCATGAGAGTATTCAATATATAGAAATAGGACTGAAAAGTTTCAGCCGCTGCAAATCACTACTGCTTGTTTGAATTTGCTATTCAGATACTAGGAAATGTTACTGTGACACACAGAGTTATGTAATTTCTTGACCTGACCACTTTATCCGCTTTTGCAGTACAGAAGTGCAGCTTTGAATACTAATGATAACAAGGATAATGCCAGAATGTAAGAAATTTCAGAAACAGAAGAAAAAAAAAAATCCGTATTAGCCAATGCTTTTCTCAGCAGAAATTCAGGCACTCTTTCAAATCACCTAGGCCATTGTCTCTGACCCTTATTTTACGTAAGAAAAAATGTGCCTCACACAAAGCCTCCTTTCACATGCCCATTCTCTATCATTGACTCTGGTCTGGGAGTGACACGTAGCCTTTCTACTGACTGGTCACAGAACTAAGGATAATTCGCAAAAATGGTAAAAAATGGAGTAAGGGAAAAATACCTTTGCAAACAGACATTTTTTAAATTTCTTTGTTCCCTGAAAGCTTACCATAGAAGTAAATCATGAAGTAAACGTGGTGCACATAAAGAGAAGCTGATTTGGATGCAAGTTGGTTAGTATCAGCGTGTTAAGGTTACAGCAGGAAGATACTGGAGCACACCATTACTGCAGTTAAGCTGCCTGCGCACTGACAAATACACTTACAGAACAAGCCCATATCTCCCCAGTTATTAATGTTAATAACCTTGGTTAATAACCTCTTGTTATTAACCAAGAACAGCAGAAGGGAAAAGGCAAAGACAGAGAAAAAAATCAATGGACAAAAAAAAAGGACAGGAAAACGTGAAAACTTTAACCTTTTGAATATCCATAGGACTCACTACGGAAGCACCAACAGACCGAGCTTCCTGTAAGGGTAGAAAAAAGATCAAGAGGCAGAAAGAAGACTAAGAGGCATCCACGACCGTTTCTCAGAGTTTTTATCACGAGAACATACTTTATGTGCTAACATAAGCAAATGAATACTACAGATCTCTGAATAGCAAATCTGGCATCTCCACAATGGAGAACGTGTACCTGAGCTTTCAAGCAGACTCTGTTGTGTTTTCGGTCTGCACCCACACTTAAACGTCAGGACAGAATAGGATAAATGAAAGACTTTAAAGCAGGGAGCACACATTTGAGAATTCTCAACCTTATTCAGCATGGAAAAACTGAGTAAGAGTCATGTGATCCTTCAGTTTACTTCATAACACATAACTTCTGTAACCAAAACCATCCTATCTTGCATATACTTATTGTCTTAAGTAGGACTATTTTTTAAGGGAATTACAGCCTGTGAAAAAGAAAAAATGGAAGAAATATATTATTTTCCTATGAAATTGTAGAGATGTGGCACCTGTATAGCAGGCTCCTCTTCTGGTTCCTGTATATTGAATACAGTTGCAGCACTGTCTGCTCCCAGCAATCGACGAGCCATTTTCTCCTCGTACGTTAATCTCTGAACAAAAAATAAAAGGGAAGTGTGAAAGGAAGAAAGAAAAGTTCTTATTCCTCATTAAGAGCCACAAGACAGTTAAACAGTAAGCAACACTTTAAGTGATGTTAAAAAAGAGAGCAGCAATACATTTCTAACAGAAATTTTCTACTGCAGTTTGTAATGCATTTTTTTTGCATTACAAGTTGTTGTTTTGGCTTAAACAACCCTTGCCCTGACTCTGCCATTTGTTTCCATCCTCTCGCCAGGAACTTGGACAGGAATGAGCTTAAATCTGCATGGCCATCAAAAAAGTGCATGTCAAATCACCCCAAATCTCACTCGCAGTCATTTCACTCAATTTTTACATTAGAACCACAGGGCAGAAAACTCTGCCAAAAATGCTAAGGCCATACTGCAGTACTTGATAATTTTGTCAAAAATATGACAGCTTTGTATAAAAATATAGTCTTTAAGGTTTTTTATTTCTATTTCTTCTTACTATTTTGGAAATTAAGGAAGGAGCTTAAAAAAGACAATTTACACTCAGAAAGTAAAGTGAGTCAAAAGAAAACCTTAAGCATAAAATCCAATTATTTCACTATTATTTTCCTCTCTACATTCAATAATACATTTCAGGCACTTAGATGCTTTCTAACAAATCAACATTGTTAAATAAATGCCAGTGAATGAAAGGCAAACTTCACAAAATGCATAATTTAAACAGAAAAATGAAAAAAGCGCGAAAATCGTAGCATATTACATCTACTTAATGCTTCAATTTTTAGAAGAGCTCATTTAAATTTATTTTGCAGCTAGGTAAAAAATAGGTACAAATCTTGGCTTGGTTACAAACTTCTAGGGAAGTCATGAACTTTTCTTCACTTTAATTTCTTCTGTGATCACTCCTAATGCCCACAGCCATGGTTACACAAACAGAATCACCCAAGACAGGAACCTGCAAGGCAAAAGCCTCAAGGCAAAAGCCAAAGTGGAGTTTACTTGGTTCAAGCTCCCATCTGATCACAGGTTTTTTGTTTTGTTTTGTTTTGTTTTTTACCTCGGGCCATGTGGGCTTTCTCAGGACATTCCATTCATTTGTCCAGACCAAACATATCTCTCACTTTCCAAAATAGGCATTGACAGTCATGCTTAGCCCATCTCCTTTTAAAAAACAAAAAGGGACTTACACATTATGAGAGTGATTCTGTTCAACTGCTACAGAAAACTGCCAAACCCTATGCAGTCAATAAGAAAGACAAGTACAGAAGCATTAGTTGCTCTGAACATGCTCCCTACTTCACTCTATTGACTTAAGAACCAGAATCCATGAGATGTGGACTGGATAGTCTGACACTCAATACGCTGTCCTGAACTGTAACACCACATCTACATCTCAGACACAGTAGTAAACTTAGCAAGCTTCTGAGCATAGTCCTGGAAAACATAAAGTACCTTTCAGTGAGATGAAGGTATTTCAAGGCATTCAGATGCTTTTGAAAAGACTTCCTTGAAAACATGGGTGACAGTCTCTATTTTTAACATTACTTTCCTCTAAAAAGAGAGACTCCTGATTCAAAGACATTTAAAACAACGCCTTAAAAACCGCAATCAAATCTTAGGACAGTTGTTTCTCCTCAACACTGAGCAGGAAGAATTTGGTATTTTACCTTTTATGCACATATTAAACTGCACAAAAATTAATGGAGAACTTTGCGGCGATGCATTTCAATTGTTTGATATATTTGCCCATTTTACCTCATTTCTTGACTCCTCAAGCAGGTCATTAACTCCTGATAAAGTCTGCAAGGTGGTACTATAAGTTATATTTTATTCTATTGATTAAAACCCTCCACAACTGCAGGATCTAATGATGCCCGATTCCTAATGCATTGTTTCTCAAGACCACCAGCCTTGTCCCCCTCTGATGTCCACTTATCATTTACTATTTCTCTTGCTGTCCAATAGCTGGGCAAAAGGTAGAAAGAGCCTGGACTGATCAAAAGCTATGCATATGCTTACCAGCCAGCCAGCCAGCAACAAAGAGTCAAAGGCAAATTGCCTCTGAGGCTGAAAAAGCCCCTGAGGTACAGATTGTGCAGGCTTCTCATGTGAATTCATCATCTTTGAGACCTTCATTGCTTTTTTAAATCCAAGTGAAGTTGTCTAACACGAGAAGGAATGACAGGCCAAGGCGTACAGTATCAACCCTTATGGAAATGCAGCTTTGTAAATGCAATTAATAAATAAATAAAATATAAAAATAATCTACAACATTTATTTTATATGCAGCACATCTGAGAAATTACTCATGACGCCCACTCCCAGGCCCTGGAGGATTTTATGGTCTTATACCGGTTGCCCATTGTTCAAAAGGTCTTCCTTGAAGCGAAGTTTTCTTTCCAGATCCTGAATTACAGCATCTTTTGACCCCTGAATCTCTTCATCTGATGCTATCCTAGCAGTTCTGCCTGTTTTCTTGGGAAATCCCCTGCAAAATAGTACAGAAAAAATTCATGAGCTTTCCTGAAATCATTAGTATTAAGAAATTTATCTGGAATCACTGCTACTAATGAAGAAAACAACGTTGTGTCTTTGAAATTAGAGGTCTGGCATTTTTCTTATACACTGTCCTTTCTAACTCACATCACTGCTTAAATGTTTAGTATAAGGATAAAGTTGAAACTACGCTTTATTAATGAGTTAGTTAAAATAGGGCTCAATATTGTGTAGAAGTGGCTGTAAATACCATACACTATAAGAGGAAACTAATGAGTAATGGTAACAAAGCAAAATGAGAGGAAACATGAAAGAGAAAGGGTGACTAGATAAGTGAGGATGGAAGATAAACTATGTTCCTATGAAGTACCAGATGGATAAAGATCAGAAAGATGCAAGACAAGGCAGTTAATTATTTTCCTATATTATTTATTAACTAATTCCTTGTTACAGCTTTTCAATACACAATGCATAACTTCATGTTTATTCTTCATATCTCTGTGAACACATACCCAAAAGGAAACAAGTAACTGCTATTTCTGAGAAAAAAGTCATTCACAAAGTCTAGGTTACTCTGGCAAAAAGTAAAACCATCCCTGTAAAGCAGTCTTCAGCAACAAGGTTTCAAGTGGAATAGCAACCATTTCAGTTTGCGTTCACAGGGCTAAGCTATTCCTCACATCAGCCTGCAAGTGAGGATTGCACTTTCAGGATGTCTCACTCTCATTTTCTGAAATGGCACAGGATTTCTTATTTTTAGTCTCCACTAATATTTAACACTTTTCAATAATGTTATGATGGCTCTGTTGCTGGAAATGCCCAGCAATGGTTGTTTCTATTGGAGGTCTTCTATTCTTACACAGTTGTGAAGAAATGAACATTGCTATCAGTATTTTAAACTTTTAGCAAATCCCATTGCTTCAGAAAAGTCACACACTGATATGGATTCAATATTAGTTTGGGAGTTCTTTCAACTTAATTGACTAACTACACCTCAGCCTATTACATGGGAATGACATGCAAAATATGGAATTGAATCACATACAAATGCACAGACGACAGGTGGAAAACGTCGGACTAGAATGGAAGGGGTTAACTTTTTTTCCTAATACACAATAATTTAATTACAAGCACCAAAATGTTAAACATGAAACATACAGGGATAACAAATTTTGTTTAATAGTGTTTGGTAGTGTGTTTCTATAACATGGTTACTGAAAATTAATTCTTCAGCAAGCGTTAACTTCAATGGCAGCTTTTAGCATTAGTTAAAATGAAAGAATACACATTATGTTGTCAAAAGCCAAAAAGGAATTAAGCGACTAGTTGGAGAATACAATAATTGTAAACATTTCTGTCTAAATTCTTAAAACATTTCATATTCTGTTACTGAAAGTAAATTTTGAATGAGAAAATGGTTAAGTTCTTATAAAAAGAACTGTATCTTCACATGAAATCAAAGCAGAGGAAGAGCAGATGTTTGCCTAATGTCACAAAGAGCCAGAGAACAACACCCTCAGCCTAGAAATATTTAGCCATTAGCTGGAGATCTTCTCAGTCACCAAGCAGAATAATTCCTTAGCTTTTGCTGGGGATGTTCTCAATTACAAGGAACAAAGTCTCTTCAACTCTGTTTTTGGAGAAGTCAGGAAACCTATCCCATCTCCAGGGTGACAAGAGAACCCTAAGAGGAAGGGCTAAGGAGTAAGTCTCTTCAAGAAAGAGATACTTCAATAATTCAATAAAGTTAGGGTCAAGTAAATGTAACAGAAGATATGGAAGGAAAATGGACAGGAGAAGGTGGGAAAAGGGGATCAGAAGGTAATGTCCCTCAGGAAGGCTGCACCCACTGCTGGAAGGCGAGTAACATCTGTCTCTCTCTTCAGTCTTTGCCTCTACTTTCCAGCCTCTTATCTGATCCAGCCCAGCACCACCATGGAACAGAATTTTACCATTGTTTGGATAAGGACAAATACACTAAAAGAAAACCACAAAACCAACCCAACCAAAAGACACCAACTACAACGCAGCAAATTTCAAATTTGGCTTCACCTTTAAGAAGCCCTGTACCAGCATTTAATGGAGACACGCATCCTACCTTGAAAATTTCAAGAGATACATTAAGAACTACAGTTTTCATTTCACATTTTTACAAACTGCATACTTGAATGATAAAAAGAGACCTAGCAGAGAAGGGACTGCTTATGCTTGGCACTCAACGGGCTGTAAAGGTAAAATGTACAGTTTATCCAAGAAGTCACAACACAGCATGAAAAGCGGAGGATGTGCTCTGGAGTGGATTTCAAATAAAAAGTGAAAGCATTTTCTGTGGCATTATTAGTTTTCTCTGAAAACAAAAACGCCTAAGCAAACACAACCATTTTTAAAAGGGGAAGAAGCACCAAGGGAATTACAGGCCAATGAGTTCAATGTCAATACAAAACATAAGAAAATGGCATTACAGTCCATTTCAAAACAATGCAGCACAAGAAAATGAAAATCGAATCATATCAAACCTCACATTTCTCTCTCTGCCAGGCTGGATGACATGCAGAAAGGCAAAAAGAAGTAGCTTTGATACAATTCAGTTTATGCCTTCTCAGTAAGCCTTCAGGAAATGCAGTAAATGCCCTAAGTAAATCAGGGAGAACGTGTGGCTGAAATTTCTATGACATGGCTGCATAACTGTCTGAAAAAGCTATTCAGAGAGTAGCAATAAATTTTTTTCCTATCAAAGTGGAAGAATATAGACCAATGGGCCTTTCAAAGTTCTATGTATACTAAGTTCTAGTTTTTCAACCTTAACAACTGGAGCAGTGAAATACAAAAGCACATTTCTCAAGTTGGCTAATGGCACCGAACTTGCAGAGGTTACAACTCGTTTGCAGCTAGCAACAATCATTTACAATCATCTTCATAATTACCCTAGAGATGATCTAATGATAACATTCAAAGTGTCACAGCAATACAAAGGGTAAAATAGCATCTCTCAAGAATTTCCAAGATTAAAACTTGGACAATAACACCATTGTTTCAAAAGGAAAAGAAATATAATGCTGGGACACATTACCATAAGACATGAAACTTCATTGTTTTCCTTTATTCTTTGCTGTTGGACACTGAATCCAGTTTTACAAGTGTACTTCAAGAAAAATACAGCAAAATGAAAAGTTTTAGAACAAGAAAAACATCCAATGGTTTTAAAAGCACAGCTTTTATTTTGTGACAAGCTATGTCACACACACAAAAATAGCTTTTTATTAGTCAGGAAATGAGGCGAATAAAGATAAAGAGGTGAATTAAACATAAAACATAAGAAAACAGCTGGCATTCAACAATTCTCCATGTCCATTGGAGATAAGTAGACAACAACCTGAAGAACTACAGGCCAAGCTTAGAAAAAACACAATGCAGAACTCTTCTCCACCCTCCAACAGTGATGGTTAAACACTGGAACAAGTCAGGTACAGAAGGTAAGTTGTATTTAAGAATAAGGTATGCAAATATTTTTGCAATGGCCTGGGGATTCCTGGTAGCTTTCAAGAAGAGAGGCAGACTTCCATATCACTGGTTAAGGGCCCGAATATCCTGAGCCTGGCATAGTGAGTGTGGAAGTGTCAGCCAAGACCTGGTCAAAGCAACTTGCCTGAAAAATAGACTCTCTTCTCTTTACTTACACTCATAAGTAACTATTAAAGCAAGGAAGTAGTCAGTTTAAGAACTGTAAAAACGAGTATCAGTAAAAATTTCTTCATATGTCTTTAGAAAACCTCACTCTTTTCTCTTTCAGGACTACTTTTTATGTCCCAATTTTAAAAAGATGTGCACAAGGAAACATAATTCTTCTTGCAGGTGCTCTATTTTCACCTCTTCTTTAAAATCTTTCTCTACATATGAGAAATACACACATATATGTACACACTTATGTACTCTTGTATAAACACTTCCAAACATGCACGTAAATACATATACACATACACACCCCTTCACCAAGTTAGCTCTCGAGACATACATTCCTAACATGAATTTCAAAATGGCTACAGGGCAATGGCAGCAAATAGAAAGTCCTTGGTAAATCTATACTCCAAAGCACAGATCCATTCAGTTTGAGAGACAGTTCACATGTCAAGACAGCCTGGCAGCAAACTTTCTTCAGCTGCTTTTGCAAATGTTTTTCACCACCCTTACATGCTCTTATCTAGATGCATGGAGTTGCTAAGATTTGCGTCCTCCTCAGTGACTCACCTTTACTCAAGAATAATATCAAGCAAAACATTCTGTTAATTCGTTTGTGTATTTGTATGTTGATTCTTTGCTTGATGCAATTTTCAGAGTATATTTGGAGTACTCAGGTAGCAGGAGACAGTAAAACATGAAAAATACCTTCTCCAGCTGACACAATTTGGCTTGAGCCCACAACCACCATCAAAATGTGTAAAGAAACTCTCAGCCTTTGAGAATCAGGCCAAAGTTCACACAGATTTTAATCAACTCCAAAACATGCACCACTTAAGTCACTGAGGGCCTGAATATAGACATAGATAAAAGCACACAAGCCTAAATTCTTTCAGTTGAAGAGGGTGCAAAGAAATCGCCAAAACTCAGTTATCTTAATTCACACAGAGGTTTTTCCAGCCTTGGCCTGGCCCTCTTTAGTTTTGAATATTTGCCCTAACATTTGTTTAGAAGGAAGGCCAAACCAGTGGTACCTTTCATGTTTTAATTACACAGAGCACAATTCCCTCTTTTCCTATGTACCTTTACAGTGTAAACAAGGGCAACAGGCTGGCTGTTGTTATCCTTCCAAGTACAAATTCCTGCTTGCAGCCAATATGGCTCAGTTTCAAAGAAATCCAAATCAAGTCTTTGATACTGAGGTAATGAACAGTAACTCGATTTTTCCTCTAGAACTAAAGCCTTCCAAAAATACAGCTAATTCCTGACATTTAACACAATTTTCACTTACTGTAAAGACAAAGCTACGACAAGCACTGTAACAGGTCACAAACTTTGAAGATACAGCTGCATAATGAAACCATTTTAGCCTGACCTTGTCATACAGCCTATGGAGACCTGGAATCAGCTCTGTTCAGTAATGTGATGTTATACACATCTGAATTAAGGGAATACCCAAGGCACAGACCTGACTAAGGATGAATTGGATTAAATGAAATAAAGGTAACAAAAGTTCAACTATTCCTACCACTGAAGAAAAGGTTATGAACCCATAGTTGCAAAAAAACCCAAACATGCTACAGCAATGGATAGGATCAAGATATATATGAATAATATATATTTCAGAACAAGTTTTATTCTTTTTAATGATTAAGGAACACAGAGAACAACTCACCTACAAACTGCATGCTTACCACAAAAAATATTTTTCTAAGACTTACCTTTAAAATGAATTTTTACTCATTAAAAGAAGAATTACTGCTTTTTTATTTTCCTGTTTAGTTTCTTCCTCATCGGAGCAAGTAATCCCTCTGCCTCATGCTGTGCTGGTTACCATAGTCTTATGTCTTTTCAAAAGACGTCCACATATTTGGATATCAATTGAAAAAATATTACCTATTTTGTAACTAGTAATCTTAGCTGCATTTCTAATTGTTACCAGCATTGATAGTCAAGAAGAAATCACTGAAACACTGACTACTCCTGGCACAGTCCTCACAGTCCTGAAAACCTGAGAAGAACAGGTAACTGCCAGAATGTGAAAAAAACCTAGACTGGACTCAGGGATATGTACTATGATAACCACATACATGAGTGTGTAAAAAGGTGTTAGACCATGCAAAAAAAAGGTTGCAATATGAGATGTTTCATTGCACAATTAAGAAGAGTTGATCTGATATCACAGATAAATCACTCAGATGTTGGTATAGCCACAAGTAGTATCCAAGCCATGAGAAAAGAATATACAACATAGTAAATCAAGAAACTTAAACCAAAAATAGTCTAATGGACAGGAGCAACAGATTGAGAAAATTGGGGAGAAAATTGGGGGCTCGGAATGAATGCAAACCCTAATATTTGCTGGAATATTTCCAGTTATAGAAATATTTGTCTTCAGATATACTTTCCTGAGATCCAGGGATAACTCCAGGTATGACTAACAGGCAGCACACAGAGATGAGGCGATCTCCTTCAGAAGCAAGAAAACACCCTGACCTTTCTCCTCAGTTTATATTGGAATTCTTCATCAAGATACTTCCTCCTACGTACCACTATTTTCACAACAATCATACTGTAAGTAACCTCCATTTTTCACAGCTGTCACAGACAAAACTTACAGAAATGGGAGAAGTAAATGCCCACTCTACATAGAACAGCAATAAAGTTCACTCTAAAATGAAAGCTGGCATTTGTACTGGGAGGCTGTTGAAAGCTGTAAGATAAAAAGATGGAGAAGTACAGCTTTTCCTTAGAGTGGTCACTATCATTGCTAACTGATTACATGGTTATTCAAATACTTGCCTCAGTGTGACTTGAGACAGAATTCAATGGACAAGTCACAGTACACAGCTGCAAGAATGAAACAGCAGCTCTGATTCAAAGATTTCCACAGAAACTCCTTTAAGATTTGGATTTAAGGTTCTAGAGTTCATTGAAACAGCAATTCAATTTATTACATACAGTGATAAAAGCAGCTTAATTACATTTTACAAGATACTTTAGAAAACCTTGTCTTCAAAAAATGTTCTCTTTTCTATTTTCCATTCTTTTCTAGAAAGTAGTAAATCTAGAGTCATGTTCTTTTACCAATTCTATATAGTCAGATTTTTTTTCTGTTTGTGACTAGGTAATATTATTCAAGACATATAGTTAAGAAAAGGTCTACTTTAAGAAAATAATGTAATTTAAGTTACTTTCAAAAGATTATATGTATAGCTGACAATACAAGCTTTTATACTTAGAAAGAGATTCCATTTCTCCAGGTTGGATAACTTTACATCTTTTGTAGCAGGATCTACATTCTTGTTATTTAAGTATTCACTAAATAGTCACTAAATTCTTCTCATGGGATTAATTTTGCTTTCCCAAATGCTCATGTAAACTTACCATTGTATGTGCTTACCTAAAATTTGTAAATATACTTATTTTGTTTCATACAGACATAATTTGAGTTTTTTAATGAACAGTGAAGACCAGATCCTATCTTCTACAGATTTAACTGTGGACAGTCCGCCCTGAATTCTAAGTTTCTGTCACATTAACTCTGTTCCCTGCAAGTTTTGCAACCAAAAGGTAACCTGAGTCCAACACAACCACCTACCCTAGAGTTTTCTTTAGGTAAAGAAAGAAACAAGATTAAGAACAGTATCCAATAATATTAGTCCAGCCAAGTTTTACCTCAGAAATAACTGACGCAATTCCACCAGCAATTCTCTTATTGTTTAATAACACTATGTTCTGGTAAGATATGAATTTATCAAATCTGCCCCGCTAATTAAAAAAAGGTTATTCCCAAAGCTTGCTCCAGCTAACACCACCACCGTCACAGCTTGAAAATGCTGGTAACTACAAAGTGGTTAGACCTTACTGAAAAGAGGAGATATATTATACTTCACTGAAACATTTACCATGCAACTGTTGCAAATAAATGCTCAAAGTATTTAAAGGTAAATTAGTAGGTAATAACTACACAAAGCTGCTTTCCACGTTTCAGATGTCCAAATAAAGTATAGAAAAATCCTAAACGTGATTCAGGCATGGTTGTAAGACTACATGCTGTAAAAATACCAAACCAAACCAAATAAATGCCAGTGCAATGCCTCCAAATCAGTTAACTGGAAAGATTATTCATTCTATCAAAGTGGTTTAGATAATGCTGTCACTTCTATAGAATCTCAGCATCCCAAACTAAAGAAAATACCAACTCTTAGTCGAAATATTAGCATGGTATTTACTGCTCAAGGGCTCACAGATTACAGGGATGGAAGGAAGAGTTTTACTTGTTTTGTTCAAACTCTAATACACGAAAGGAACAACACCTACTTGGATTAATTTCTCTTTAAGTAGAGCAAAGACGATACATACATTGCCTGAAGAAAGCTGATGGAGAGAAGGTTTGGCTCCTTGAGAAGCAAGGGAGACTGTTGGTTTGCGTATAACTGGTAAAGTTCCACTCTTTCTTCCATTTGACAGAATTCTTCACCAAAGCTGCCTTTGATCATCTCCCAAACCAGACTGCCTCCACCTAGAATGTTTAGTGCTTTACCTATATACTGTTCCTATCACAAAAGTAACCACAAGGAAAATGAGAATGCTGCCTACTGAGTACTGATCCTGAGGAGCAGATCTGTAATTGTGCTAAGATTTAGTCATAAAGAACCACTGAAATGTATGAAAAATTACACAATTAGTCAATAAATTTCTCAATATATCAAGATACCTAACTTCTAAAAATAGTCTGTAAAATCTCTTACCCTGCAAAACAATGGGGTTTTTGGTGATTACAAGAGACTATGACCAGGCTAAATATTTATTGTTTTCTTCTAGATATTTGGCTGTAAGTGTCACAGTGCCCATGCCTGAGAGAGAAGAGAGTATACCACCATGGTAAAAAGACCATATAATCAAAATATGAACAGTGAATATGTACCCTAAAATACAGACACCAAAAAAAAAAAAAGACAAGAGGAAAGAGCCATGAAAACACTGAAAGTGGTCTAGGAAAACTGTTTTAGGAGCATTTAATCTGCTAGAAGCACTTGATATGAAAGTGCTGAAGCATCTAAATGCAATGACAGTTTCAAGTCTACTTTCACTGACATTAAAATATAATAAAAAATCACAAAGTCACCCTCTAAAGAGGAAATCCTACCACTTCAAAGACTGAATTTGGAGTCTATAGTAAAAAAAAAAAGTATCTCCTTTCCATGAAAGACATTTCAAACTCTGCCTAGTTCACTTTCAGCAACCCACTATCATATTCTTAATATCACAACAACACAACTGATCAAGAAGCAGGGAAAAAAGCTACATGGCTTGACTAGTGTTTCAGATGCTAAGCTGACATAAAGATTTGAATGCTTCAATTCATTCCTTGCACAGCACACTGTCAGGGAACAGTATTGCCCTTTTCTATCAATGGATCTTGGGGATGTATGGGGTATATGGTAAGACAACAGACTAAGGTTATGGAATACTATGAGTGGATCAAAAACTATGTTTCAGAAAGACAAATGTGTTCAAGAAAAGAGAATTTGTAAGGATGGAGCAAAAGGTGAGGGAAAAGAAGCAAAGAGTGAAGGGGAGGGGCGTGGGAAAAGAACTAAGACTATAGCACAAAGCAGAAGAGGCCAAAAGCAGTAAGGGGATGGGAGGCAAGGGGAAGAATTGCTCGGGAGAGGTATGAGAATAATGGGAAACAGGATGATTTACTCAGCAAGACATATCTGACATTAGTAACCTACACAGTAAAATGAAAAAGGAGAGGCCAGGAAAAAAATTGGCATAAAAGATACATAACAGTAGAACTTTTTTTGCATCATGTAGTATATATTTTACCATGTTTTAATGTTATAATTGAGATGATAAATGCTTATCATGTATATATGTATACATATGTATATATACATCAATTATGCACACATACATGCAGTATGGTTCACATGATCCAGCTCCCATCTGGACTACATTTACTGAGGGAATGTAGGCCAAACTGCCACCACCTTCTTCTGCACAGAGCCTTGTTCCAGAGGGGTAGACACACCATCATGCGCACACTCAGACTGGCTGCTGGGCTTGGGGAAGTGAGGGGCATGGGGAAGAGAAAAGCATCCTTGCAGAACTGTCTTTCTATCCAAAGATCGAAAGGAATGAGGAAGAACACAGCTAATGCTTCAAGTGAGCACATGTGCACAGGAATGTAGCACAATGGGGAAAGAGGGACACAGCAGAGGCTTGAGCTGCTGCTGTCACCCTCACAGCACACAAAAGGGAACTTGAAAGAGAATCCAGTTTCTACCCAGAACTATATAGCTGTACCAGAGCCTCTCCTGGGAAATCAGAGATAATTGCCGACTTTTGCGGGCTATGCTTACCTGTCAAGCTGTCAGGAAATTAATCACACAACCTTCAGCAGTCAGTACCAATAGAGAAGCTCAGCCAGTACAAAAGACGCAGTAAGACATAAAATCACAACTATGAGTGCAAGAGCAAACTGTACGATTTATTCATTTTTCTCCTAGCTCCATTTTATGGCCAGACTCCATAATGAGCCATACGACCGAAATAAAGATTAAAAAAATGCTTTTTAAAGCATATACATATTTATTCCTTTGATATCTGTCTGCTTTCTTCCTTCTCTTCTTTTTTGTATCTTGGACTGATATATCAGAAGTTCCCACTGCAACAGTATGCAGCTGAACAAGTCACCTAGATACCGTAGATATGTTTAGACAAACTTCTAGACAAAGTTATAAATAAGCCTTGGATACAACTATTCTCATTTTTGTTCTTCAGCATGTCTCTTTGTTCTCTAAGGATGGAATGAGAGTCTAGTGCCAGTGGAAAGACAAACTGATCTATGATGGGAGCTGACATGCTCCAAAATTCTATTTTGGCCTTTAGAGAAGACAAAAGGGGAAAACAAGTATGCAGAGTTGTTAAGGGGAGGGATTCTGTTTGTTTTCATGCACTGCTATTCTAAAACCCCTCCTAAACCCTCTTCCAAACTTCCTTGGAACAAAAACTCTAGCCAAAAGTCAATATATTGTTATGACCACTTTGTTGTAGGGTATATACTTAAAAAACTTACACTTTAGGTATCACAAAGGTATAGGGACTTCTGAAAAATGCTCTCTCAACTTGGTATTTCTCTATCTGCAGATGTAATAGGAAGATAGACTGCAAGAATCCTTGAAAACATGACTTTAAAAGAACTGGGTTATGGGAAGAGTTTTCCTGGATTTCCTTCCACCATCCTGGTCATGCAGAGCCTTTTGTTCTTACTTTCATAAATTCATTAACTCCAATTTAAAGCTTTAGCTTCTCCCCTTTTGTATTTATACTTTAGGATTCTTTCAGAATCTCACTTCTATGAGGGTTAGAAAACCGTATGCCATCTCCAGCATAGGCATTTGCAAATAATTCACATCTCTCCCTCTCAAGTAACACGTAATAGTAAAGAACCCCAGAAAAGTATAAAATAAAGCAAGTGCAATAATCTTCAGTACAGTCAAACTCAAGGAGCTCATTAGTTGTTACTTACGGAGGCGTCACTCCTTTCGGGAGGCCTAATGCGTTGACAGAAACGGGTGGTGGCTGGGATGGCAGCATTGAGCTGAGAAAAGCTGCAGGAGACTGGCCGGAATTAGGAAATCTGGGAGTTGGAGACAGGCTGTGGGAAGGTGAAGAAAGCGAAGGAAGAGGAGGAGGTGGAGGAGGTGGAAGTGGAAAGGAATCACATGCGGGATATGCTGCAGTTGGACTAAAGACAGGTGGAGGTGGGGGTGGAGGAGATGGAGAAGAAGGAGACCAGGAGTACTCCCCTTCTGGAGCAAACTGCTGAGAGAAAGGGGGAACAGGCACTCTCCCAAACTGTTTCTGAGAAGCAGTTGGAGACATTGGAGAAGGAAGGCTGGAAGTAGATGATCCCGAAGACGGAGTCACATAACCTGAAGCAGGGCTGATGTTCTGAGCAGCAATGAATTGCTTAGGCCGAGCATAGTTGAAGGAGCTGGAAGACTGCATAGTTGGGGAAGTATGGGAGTTAAGAATACTCATTGGCACAGGGGAAGTGACAGATTGGCTGGACTCAAGCTCCTGGAAAGAGGGGGGAGGAGGAAAGGAAGGAGAAGAGGGAGGGTACTGATGATGATCAAGTTCCTGGTGGTGACGATACCACTGGCCACTTTCTTGCTCCAGACGAATTTGGTTCTGCAGCTGCTGTATTTTTATAGGGTCCCTGTAGGAAGGAAAAATAGACAAAAAAATGATCAGACACGCAGCGCTGGTCGGGGAGGAAGTAAAAAGTCCACTGAGCAATGGCCTAGGAAAATCAGAAGGCAAGGAAAGTTGAAAGCTTTAGCATATCTTGAATAGCCCTATTTCCTCAGAGATAAAACATTGCTACGAAAGTCTAATTTTTGAGCCCAAGAAGCAGGAAAAAAGTATATGGATAATAGAAGTTATCAAAACCTTCAATTCTTAAAAAAGGTAAATTATGAGAAAATTTGAAGACATGGAGGGTACTTTAAAGGAGCAACCCGGGTAATATACATAATGATAAAAATGCTGAACTTCTTAACAAGGTCTCTTAATTTCTTGCCTATTTCATTCAATGGCCCTGCTTCAATAACAAGCCTCAGACATTTAACCAGTGACATCTTCAGCCCCGATTTCTGCTGTAGTCTCTGTGGGCTGATCATATAGACCTAATTACTGCCATACTTTCATGAGGTACTTGGAGACAACAGACCAGTTTCTGCGTTAGAACCATCCATGTATGTGTAGATGAGTAAATATGACTTCCAAGAAACATTTGTAACTTAAGGAAATGGTGAAGTAAACTTTTCTATGTCTTTAGCCCCACTTTTTCTCCCAGGCTTTATCCTTAATCGCAGGTGCTGAGACACACCTTAGTAGATTATGAATACAGTTCTAAGGAAATGCTCATTGCAGCACAATCAGCTCAAACAGAAATGAGAATTTCATTCAGAAATGCAGAATTGCACAACAATAAAGACTAAAAAATTCATGTGCAGGACCACTCAAAACTGTTTAATTTAATTTAAAAAAAACCTCCACAACAAAAAACAACAAAATGTTCTGCAGTAAAGCAAACCAGGCCATGCACTGGGCTTTTTTTTGTCCACAATACAGTTATTTGAATGACACTGAGATAAAAATTAACTGTGCGGTCTCTCATCTTAAAACACATCAGACTGACTTGCTTAAAAATTCTCATGTTCCAGCTGGAAATCATAACTTTATCTTGATACTCCAGATGTCTACAAATTTTCATCATATGCACATATACCTTTCCTGTATGTTTAATATGTAAATACTTTCTTATATACAAGTGTGTCATTGTTTATATATAACCTAGGTCATTTAAGCCGAAATTTTAGAAGCTGTCTACTTAATGCATGGCATATGAATGTATGATTCTAGCACAACAATATACTTTTGTTGGTAGCAACAGAATTAGAAATGGCAATATCATCATATTTTCCACTCTAAGATTAATTTTGATATTCCAGCCATCCACATTTCCCAGAAAATGTTTTCTGACAATAATTCTGTTTATGTTCTTAAGCCAAAGGAGATTGTTTAGATAAGAAAAAGGGGAACAAGCTTGTTTAGTACAGAAAACTGAGAAATCAGTTATTTACATTTTCCAGTTGCTTTGTTCATTTTTGTCATAAAGACGGTTCAACTCTAGCAACATCAGTCATCTCATCAACAGTACATATTTCAGTACTTAAAAGGAGACTGCATTTTCCTTTTTAACTAAATCAGCAACACAAACACTGAAAGCTTCTAGTGTTATGAGTCATTTTTTGATGTTGATTAATAGAGACTCTAAATTCCTATCAGTTCAACTTTTCACTCCATAGGATGCAGGCTGAGCCTCATTCTTTGACTTCCACTAAATTACCTAAGTTATCTTTCCCTAAATGGATCTTTTATTTTAGTTCCCATCATTATTTGACTTTCTTGACTGCTGACAGAAATACTTCTTGTCACCTCTGATTGGAAAGAGAAAGCTCTGTAAGATTACTACTTTCAGCTCATTCTGGATCTTTGGTCTGACTATTTGCAGACCTACTGTCCAATCCTTCTGAAATTATTTTAAATAATACTTACTTTCTTTTCAGTCATAATCACTCCCAATAATTTTTTGGTTTATTACTGAAATGCTAAGGTTTGCAAAAAATGAGGGAAATGTAGGATTGTAGGTGGTGTGTTGAATATAGAAGAAACGTAGCAGTCTCCAACACTCCGATGTTTACCCAAAATGTGCTGAAAGCAATTCTGAGTGTCTTGTCTTGGGACTTTTTATTTTCATTGCCAAGTCACGTGGTGTTGTAGCCAGCCAACAGCATAACACAAATGACCATCTATGGTCCTGTCAATGGTAAGTATAATACTACAGTGCCTGCCACGGAACTGCTGCTGTACCAATTCAGGCAGAAGTAAAGACCAGATTTCATGTCTGAAAAGGGTCAGCAGACAAACGTGACATTGCTCTGCTTCACAATAAGCTTGACTTGAAGCTAAAGGAATACACAGGCCTGTAAGTCAGGGTTTACTAACTCAGGACAGCACTAATTCCATTTGCAAAGCCTTTGATCAGCTTAGGGTCTAGACAAAGCAAGTCGATGTCTGCTTGAAAAATAATATGCAGACATAATCATTATCACATCAGACCATGTAGCAGAAGTCATAAAGGCCTTCTTAGAGCAGATTTTCATTCCAGTGGTATACATGCATGATTCTTGTCTGCTGTGGAATGTTCTGGAATGTTCTGCACCTCATAGCTATTCTTTTAAAAGCAGATGCTGCCCTACACTTATTAATTTCATAAGCAGATGTCACCTTGAGGGATGTGTTATTATAAAGAAGAAAAAAATCAATTCATAAGTGTTCCTTTGCAATGCCAGACAGTGGTAGAAACTTTACATACGTAAGTCCCTGAAAGATAACACTGCTCTGCCACATATGCAGAGAGCCCAGCAGTCAAAACTATGCAAGTGAATTGGTCTGTTATGTTGCCCTCATCAGCAGGAAAACAAAGGCAGCAATTTAAAAAAAAACTTTAATTTTTTGGATGAGATTACAGGAAAAAAATAGTTTAATTGTAATTACATCCTCTCTCCAGTCTGCTGAAATATGTTTTGCAACCCCAGTGTTTTAAAGGGCACACATGCTTTCAGGGAATACATAAAGCTTGTTTAAACAGTAGAAAATAAAAATTATTTTCTCATGCACAGTTTTTGGCTTTGCCAAATAACCAAGTATAAAGGCAAGAATGAACAATTAAAAGTAAATTTTTAGTAAAATTCAATCAGTGAATTGGTCATTAAAAAAATTGTAACTAGAGTAATGTGAATATTGAGAAACCTCATCAATTCGCTGAAAAGCAGGCCTAATAGTACATAAATATTTTCAAAAGGTATGCTTCAGTAATGCAAAAAGTAAAGCAGTAATATTTTAATTGATGCAGACATTAATTGCAACAGAGGGAAAAATCAGTATTTATGCAGTTTCTATTTACTGTTTAAATACATACAGATTTATTGTCCACAATACTTAACACATTTTCTCATCAACCTTCACTTACAAATTTGTCTCTGTTTTCCACTTTTCTATGTATTTCTAACTGTGGAAAGAGATGGGAGAATGAGAAGAAGGAAGGGAAATAAATTTAAGTTTGTTCAGTAGGTAAGAATGACGATTTGTTTGCATCACCAGCATCCAGTGCCAGAGGACATGATACAGAATGGAAGTTAGTCCTGGAGCACTGTTTATGTTTCACAATGTAAGTCTTCCTTTTCTTTATAAAATTAGGTACTGAATAGCTACAATAATTTCTGGATATTTCTATGCTGTCTATTTAGGCATTTCTTGATTTAATGTACAGGTGAACAATAAGATGTAATATTACACATTCCCAAGTATTTCTACAGTGTTGCTTTCCTCTCTGTCCTGTCTAAGAACAAGCAAGTGAAGAAAGATAAGGCCACTAAACCTTTTCTAAATTAATTTATTGGCTTAATTCATTAAATGAAGCTAAATGAAGTTGCATGATAGTCAGAAACATCTGAAAACAGATGCTCAAAGTAAAAACTAGAAACATTAGGATTCATGGTGGGCAGCTACAGATTACTATATTTTTACATGCAAAACATTCTGTTTGTATGAGAAAACAGTGGACAGAGGTGATCAGAATCTTCTCTAAGGATGCCAGTACATATGGCATGTATTAATAGTTACTCAAGCATTCATGTTCTGAGGCATGCACTTGGTTTAGATTATAATAGGCTATTTTATCTTTTTATCCCATTTTAATAATGTTTTTTCTTCCTGATACCTTCTTTGTATTACATTGTTTTGAAAATTAATAGAGTAGTCCTTGACCTTGAGACTAGCCTGGTAACAGTCGTCATCATCATCAGGTTCCATCAGGAATCGTAACTCCAAGCCTAGGCCAAGCCCAGACTCAAGTGCTATGGAGGTGGGGAGACAGGGAAATGGTTTTACATCTCTGAAAGTCTCAAAAGGAACTGGCTACTGGAATGCAAACTACATTACAGCAGATAGCATCTTCAGAGATGCAATCTCTGTCAGGCTCATTCACGAGTTCCCAATATTAGAATATGTAACAACTTTATTTTTATCTTACATCTCTGGGTTCATAAAGAGCACAAAAAATCCTATTTGGAGGAACAATGCACCAAAGCCTCTTCTGGGAAACACTGTACTATCTGAAGTGTAATCATCAGCTCCTCAGTAGAACCTGGTCTGTGTACCTTTTAAATACCAAAGTTCATATGGAAGCCCTGACATCCATTTTGTCTTGGGAGAGGGGTTTCTCCAAAGATGATGGGGATGCCGTACAAGCCTTGAGAGGAATCAGTCATACACAAAATGAACCCTACCCAGGTACTGTCTACCACAAAGTGTGGTGACAGTCATATTTATTTAGTTTTTTACAACACAATACACACAGTAGATATGAATAAACTACCACAGAGAAATAATTAAGTACACTTTTATGTTATAACCATTTAAATTTCCTGATTTTCGCTCTCCTTTGTCCTCCCTCACGATCTTAACAAAATAAAAAAAGGAGCAAATGGAAAGCAGATAAGGAAAAGCAATTTTTGTTTAAAAGGAAGAATCCTATGTATCTCATGTATGGAAGAATAACGAGCATACTTCAGCCTCAAATTATTCCTCAGTGAAAGCAGACTGGCCCCTTCACAATCCTTCCAGTAATCTGCTCTTCGAGAAACAGACAGTGCAGTTTTACAGAAATATACTAAAAAATACCTCTGAAATGAAAGCATAGGAATATCTTGAATGAAAATAACAAGAATTAATCACAATTAAGCTTGAGCTAGTTTTCTAAATTAAGAATTGAAATCAATGCCCCAAAACTTCTGTATTTGTATCGTGGGGTAACAACTACTCATCTCTATTAAATCTACCTTCCAATGAAGGCCTACCTTTTAACTCTATCCTAATGCTTCAGAATCATGTCAGAGCACTACAAAAAAGAAAAGAATCACTATGATACTGTCTTAAAAGGCAAGGGCTTTTCTCAGGTAGTGCTAACTTCCATGTCAGTAAATAACTACACTTAGATATATTTTATATGTATATATTGATATCTATATTTAGATAGTTATACAATGGGTGGAATGTTTTTTCATTATAATTTATTAATTTATTAAAGTTGGAATGTAATAAAATTCAGCTATACCTCTCTAGCTTCTTGGCACCCCAACATTTATGCAAGACTGGAATTATTGGTTAAAATAAAGACAAAAAAAAAACCCAAATCAGCACCAGTTTTGATCCTACCCTGCAAACAATCAGATTTTTTTTTTGCCTATACTAATAGATTTCAGGGGGGGTGCAGGGCTGTCATCACAATTTAATCCTTACGCGGAACAGCTAGAGAGTTCTAACTAGGAATCACCTCCACCAGCTGAAACCTTTAAATATTTTCATTACTCATTTTTCAAAGCTTAACAATTTAAAAAATGTAGATTTGTAAAAAATAATATTTTTCATATTTCATGTTAATATAGATGAGTGTTTACAATTAATTTCACTGTAACTTAACACACTCTCAGGAAAATCAGTATGGTGCAAGAGCTAACACAGGTACCAAGTACACTATGAAACTAAGCTTGACTTTTCATTTGATAAACTTTATACCCATAGAAGATAAATGTAAACGATCTGCATTGTACCTGCATTGTTTGTGAACTCTCTTGTAAGGAAATTCTGATGTAATTTGGCCATTAAAACCTTTTCTGCCTATCCTAAATAGTGGTAGTTGTAGCTGTGCACATTTTCCACTATTGTTTGATTATCTGTCAAACGTATCAAGGTAATTTCTGCACTAAGGAAACCTACAGTAGTGATAGTGCCAGTGTTCAGCAAACATAAGCAATTATTTTAGAGACAGGAACCATTTTTCATCTCTCTATACCACTGCAGGAACATTTTTGAAAACATGTAACAGCGAGATAACACGTTCAGTCTGGGTACAGAAAGAGAGGAAATTGTGCCTTTGTGCATATCCATTGTTCCCAAATGTCATAAAGAAACAATACAGATTTAGCAAAAAGACTAAACTTCATCTCTTTGGTAGAGTTAGATCATAAGAATTAGTCTGGCAGTCAAAAATCTGTCTGGCTTGGTAATTCAATAGTGTTATATAGCTAGCACACACAGGTAACAAGTTTTACTGATAAAGGAAGCAAAAAGTGTTACAAGAGGTAGACTGTAATGAAGCATTAACAGTGATACAACTTCAATTTACAGCTGAATAGGCTGAAAGTGTAGGAAATTGTGACTTGGAATGCAGGAATGAACTGGCCTGTAAATAAACGAACAGGTCTTCTGCCTCTGATTGTGCTACAGCCATTTGGGAGGTTATATTCTGTGCGGATTGGTATATATTGAAAGAAAGTATGGGGGGGAAATTATATATATATATATATAAAAAAATTGATATATGTATATCAAAGTTTCAAAGTTTGAAAAACTCTAATAGCCTAAACCCGAAAGTGAACAGAAGAAAAGATGGACTCCCACACCTCTTCTTCTAGATATAGTATGAGACATTTTCTCGGTGCTGGCACTCAGCCCACACACAGCTGTCTTCATTTTAAAAAAAAATATTTTAAATTAATATATTTGATTAACAAGATGCTTTACAAATCATCACATTTAATTTACCACCAGCCACCAAAGTTAGGAGATTCACGTATTTTTATGCCAACCCCATTAAGAGCTACAATGGGCTTAAAACTAGACCTCCAAGTTTTTAATATTAATATTTCAGTATCTTTTCCTTTGGTTATACACAAAGACAACTTCTTTGTACTAGTGTAATAGATACTTTCCGAAGGAAGAATGAACATATTAAAAAAAAAATAGAGTAGCCACAGGATGCTCCGACATTAAACAGAGCACACAGACGATTGTTAGTGTGTTTTTAGGAAAGTTCAAACTTTAACTTTGCTTTAAAACAACTTAAAGAACTTAAGGTAGTTTTAGAACCGAAATTTTAGGCCCTTTTACCCATCACTCTGTATTCAGGAACGGTTTTGATATTTCAGCAGGTCACTGCCTCATAGATATTACCAGCTGACACGTTAATAGTCTATTTTACTGAAACCCACACTGAAGGGATTCTATTCTTAAAATACCACATGAAAAGAAACCGCTGGAAAAGAAATCAATGCATAAAACCTTATATTTCATATATGAAGTAAATATATACATCTGAGATTCTCCCACTACAACCATACGAGTTACCATCTGAGTACCATGAAGATTTAGTACTATAACATCTTGCTGAAGTCCTTCTATATACACAAAAATAATGTTATCGACAAATACACTAACTTTTATGGAAGCAGGAAAAGCAATAGGAAGTAACAGCAACTGCTAAAGACAGTAATAATCTTTCAGCCTGGTTCTCAAGAGCACTGGAAAGTGAAGATAACACTACAGCATTACTCATATATTTTGTGAAATGTATTTAACCAATGTAATTCTAACACAATTATATCTTAATGCTGAATCCAGTGCAGGATGTTATATCCCTGTCACGCAATCTAGGTTGGAAATATCAATGAAAGTTATGGCAGTGAAAAGAAAGATACTTAAAAGGACAAATAACTGTGTAGTCATTCTGCACACTGTAAACTTTCCAAGGTATCCAAAGTTAATGCTGTATTAGGGATTGATATCACAGTCATTTGTAGATCTATAGGAAGAGTTTTTCCTGTCAGATGCCCTCTTAGGTAGCCTTTTAAAAGCACTGGTGAAGCCCATCTCATGCACTAATTGAAGAAACAACAGCCTTTCATTGCTTCCCTGCAGTTGTTCTCCGGCACCTGAAACAGAGAACAAGTAACAACCTCCTCCACTTTACATAGCTGCTTGGTTCCAGCTGCAGTTAAGAGTTTGTTCAGGCACCGACAAAAGCCTTCAGCTTTCTTCCCCAAATAGGCTGGTTGATTGACAACTCCGGTAAATATTCACTTTGCTGCAAAGAAGCTGAATATAAAAAATAGCTTAAGTGTGCTCAATGTTTGCACGTGTTGCAGCACTGCACATAAATATTTCTGCAAAGAACTGGCATATGCTCAATCTATTCATGTTCAGCAGACTTTGTGGTCTACACTCGTCACAGGGAAGAATCAAAACTCCAACACGGCCCAGCAAAACAGCAGCAACAGAATATTTTAGAGAAATTAAAACACTTCACATTGTGGCAGATGCACTTTATTCCAGTACTGCATTTAGAAGATCGAAAAGAACTTTCTGTAGACTTGGCTAGAACAGTAGACAGTTTTATCTGCTCATGTGGTCTGTCAACATCTTTTGGTATACTGCATTTTTTTTCCTATCAGCAACTTGGATCGATGTCAGTGACACCTGCTTGATGAAAACGTCTGTGACCTATTTTGTATCAGGAGCAATCTTGTAAGATGTGGATCTCCATTCAACTTTCTGGACTAATAAAATAGAGTTTATTGGGCATTGTCACTTCTCATCTAGCCAAATGTACTTTGGAAGTGTGAGTTTTGGGAGTTACTTTTTTGTTTTTAAAAGGCATCTTCCTCAAAGTGTAAGAGACCAAAAACCAGTACTCAAAACGTTGCTAAAGCACCCTTAGATATACAGAGCTACTGCTTATTACAACTGTGGGATGCACATTATTATAATAAAGAAGTGACAGGCAAATCCTAATGACTAAGTAGATTTGCAGCCATACTCCATGGCTGAATTCTAGATCTCACTGTAGTTTCCCCGTTGCTTGTTATAAAACAAAAAAAAATTACTACCTATCAACAGAATTACTGAGCAAAAGCAAAATTCACCCACAGTACACAGACATCACTGCAGTCAAAACATACTTTTAAATATTCAGAATAAATTCTTCTCCTGAACAGACTGAACAGACCAGAACTTATCACATTCCCTATTATCACAAAAAGAAATAAGAAATGTGTGAAATTACACACAGTTGGACACAGACACTCAACTTGAATTAGCGTCTTGCACTGGCGACACGTAATTTTAAGTAGTATTTCTCCAGTGACTTTACAGTGAGAATGTAACCTTCTTTCAACTGCTAGCTAACTATACAGTGCATTGTTCTGAAAAGCTTAAATGAAATACCTTATATACAAATGACAGAACAAATAACGGCTTTTGTACTTTCGAGCGAAAATACATTCCACAAAGATCATTCACTTCAAGTACTATTTATTTCTTAATCTAGCAAATAACTTTGAGTATGGAAGACTCATATAGTAAGGATTTATTCCCTGAATTAAGCTGTGCCTTATGTGAGGTACAATGATGTAAAAAAGGAGGACTCGTATAGGTAAACTGTGTAACGATAAACAGCTGTATTGGCCAAACATCGTGCCAGTGATTCTGAGTAGGTCATCCCTTCTCTAAAGTGCTTTTTCATCTTGCTCAGATCTCAATGAAAGGAGTCAGCCCTCTTACCCACAGAAAACAGGAAGAAAAAAGTTTCACTTTTCCCAAATAAAATAATATCCAACATGATGACTGGCCAAAAACAAGAAAGGACATAGACTGGCACTTCTCCTCAGAGGACAGTAAGGGCACATCTGCATTTGTGCTTTAGCTTGGATCAGAAATGTGCTTTAGAAGCAAATCTCCAACTGTCCCCATTTGATTTTTCTCCAGTTCACATCCTGGATAAAGCCTCTCAAGAACATGAATGTAACAAACTCCAGCCACTAACGAGCTTTAGTCTATGGGAGCAAACTAGAGCTAGTCCGAAGTGGAAAAACAAACCCCTAAGCTAAGTGACTCTAAAATGTATAGTGTAGATAGCATGCCCTCAACATGTTTTTTCACTCTATAGAGCCACTCTTGTTTCTGTGTACCACTTGCTAGCGTAGGCCATGCATACAGAATATATGTATAAACTAGCATGAGGTATCTAGCTAAACCATGCAATCTAGAAGGCATTTAAAAATAAGTGTGTATACAATAAGAGATTCTGGCTTTATATTTTGTGTAAGTCTCCATTTCTGGGAAGTTATACATATATCTCGCTAAACAAATATGCTGAAAATTAGTATCTTTATTTAATTTATAGGGTTTCTTGAAATATTTTTCAAGTGTACAGCACATTCATATATAACATATTATTATAAAAAACAGGGGAACCATGCATATTATTTAACATTTACATTCAGAGACAATGTATGGACTCATCCTAGATAGCAATTTTACTATTTTGTATTTTGTAGTACAAATTTTTACTATTTTACTGCCTGCAGCTGACCTCCAGAACTCAAACAATCCTGCTCCTTCCTTCTGCCCACTGTAAAAACCTTCCAGACAAAACAAACAAGTCTTATTTGTCTCCAGTTTGATCACAGGATAGTTGTTAGTTACAAAGAAAAGTGTATTTCTCAAGATCTAAACCCATTCTTCTGACTATTATGAAGAAAGAGTCTCCCTTAATGGACTCATTATTTTGATGACTTCTGCACCTCCTTAGACTAGAACTGATCACTCCGAGAAAGAGCACTGACCTAGAAACAGCACTTGTCTGATGGTCTCAAGCTCTGTTTTCCAATATGTGTTTACTAAGGTTCGATTTAGGGTTCAGTGCTGGATCCAGTCCTGTTCAATATCTTTATCAATGATCTGGATGAAGGGATTGAGTGCACCTTTAGCAAGTTTGCAGATGACACCAAGCTGGGTGGCAGTGTTGATCTGCTTGAAGGAAGGGAGGTGCTGCAAAGAGATCTGGACAGGCTGGATCGATGGGCTGAGACCAACGGGATGAGGTTCAACAAGACCAAATACAGAGTCCTGCACTTGGGACACAACAACCCCATGCAGTGTTACAGGCTTGGGGAAGAATGGCTGGAGTGCTGCCTGGAGGAGAAGGACAGCCAGCTGAATATGAGCCAGCAATGTGCTCAGGTGGCCAAGAGGGCCAATGACATCTTGGCCTGTATCAGAAACAGCTTGGCCAGCAGGACCAGGGAGGTGATTGTACCCTGAGTCGCCATCCCTGGAGGTGCTTAAGAGACAGGTAGACGAGTTTCTTAGGGACATGGTTTAGTAAGGAGACATGTTGGACTTGATGATCTCAGAGGTCTTTCCTAACCAGATGATTCTATGATTCTAGTTTAAAATGAACGTTCTAGAATGGTTTACGAGAAAAGTGGCTTATCTATTCCTACAACGAAAGGCAATTTAGTTTACCTTGATCAACAGCATTTTACATTCTGTCCTTCCTGAAAAAAGCTTTTACATTGAATAGTTAGTAGTGTAATGTGTTAACTGTGCACAATTTATTTCCTTAACATAACTAGACAACTTAGATTACATTTGGAAACTACTGGTAAGTTATTGCTAGTTAAACTGAAATAATAAAAAATAATCCATGCTTTATTTCCATGCTCTTTTTTTTTTAAAGTGCTAATAAGATGTAAAAGTAGCACTATACCTCTTTCACACTGAAGTCAACACTACATATGTGCTCAACCTTCTGTATCACAACAGTTTGGACTCCAAGCTATCCTTTACTCACAAATACCCAAGATGGAGAAAAGAAAATCAACTGACAGCTCCATATCAAAAATGTAATTTTGGACTTGTAGGTTACTTCAAAGACAAGAGAAATTTTGACAATACCAAAATTGTTGCTTTCTCATCTGTCTCTCTGCCTCTTCCCTCAGGTTATCACCACCTCTTCACTACTCCTTGTGAGCTCCAGAAGTGGTACCTAGGGTGTATGATAGTAAGACTTCACGTTCTACCTCACTTCGTATGCGAGGTTCTCTAGAAAAGCATGCTTCACTCCAGAAAACACTGGCCTCATGCCCTTGTCTTCTACAGTTTTTTTCTCTGAACTAAAGGATTATTTAAGCTGTTAGAACTGGCATGACCCTTATGTCTCTGGGCCAGTTTACTAAAGCTGCTTGATAGTCACAAATAGAATCAAGGTACTGTGTACGTTGTGTTTCTCATTTGAAGGATCCCTCTGTTTCCTTTCCATTTCAGGGAGAAACCTCAAACACAGTACTGAGGGGAAGTGTTGCACAGTAACAAAATAGCTTGGATTATCTGAGGTCAGCTAATTTCTTAATCAATTCATATAAAAAACAATGATTTTTTTTGCAGACCAAGGAATGATTATATGAAAAGTCAAAAAGTTAGAGACGCTAGACAGCATTTTAAAATACTGTAGTTTACATCACAGAGGGCAAAATAAGGCAAAGACATTTAAGTTCTCCAACTAATTGTGCCATATATCAGATAAAGTTGGCACCTAGATTTCCAGAAAGGCTGTGCTGCTTAGGTTTTTTTTTGCAGGAAATTAGGTTTGTTCCTTAACAGTCATCGTCTTTTGCATGCCAAGACTGTAACGAGTCCATGCACTTAAGACTTACCACATTAATTATATTCTCACGCCCTGAAGGCACTGTTGTCTGAAGCTGTCCATTTTTCAGTCATTTCAGAAACCTTCAGAGACTGCAGTTTTCCAAATGGATTTCAAGACTTCAATATTAAAGTTACTTAAGTAATAACTAATCCACCAAGCCTTGGTTTCAGAAATGGGGAAATAAACTTTGCTAAGGAAGAACTGATAGCACATAATTCTTGCTGTACACTGTCCAGGCAATACTTCACAGATTAGTTATGTCTGATCTTCTGCGTTAGGGAGAACTTTTGTCCTCAAGAGCCTAACACTAAAAATGACATTGCATGATCCAAGGTTTTTTGTTTTGTTTAAATTTGTCTTATGTTTAAAATCTGATTTTTGAAATTAAGAGGAATCTGTAAGGCAAAGGGCCCAATTTGATTAACATTCCTCATAATTGCAGGAAATGTTTTTTGACCCTTAGTTGACTCAAAATTTTTTCTCATGATTTTTTTAGCAGCATAATCTACTTCCCTAATGAATCATTCAGAATGAATAAGAAAAGATCTGCATACTTGGAAATAGCAACAGAATCTCACAATAATTTTGAAAATCTCTATATATTAAATAGCTCTATATTTTCAAAACAAGCTCCAGATGTGCAAAACAACTACTCTTGATTTGTGATAGGCCTAAAAGATCATTTGCCTTTTTCTTCTGGCCTTGTAGCCCTTCAGTTTGCTGTCATGTTGCTCTAATTTTTCTAGCTGAAAGGAAACACATTGGGAAACTTTCTCATTATCTTGTCTTTGGATTCTCACTTACACAAGTAGCAGCACAGCCTGCTAGAGCTAGTGAAGCCTCCAGAGTGCAGTTCCAAGTGTGTAAATTAAATGCTAAATGTCGGAATGCATCAAGACCCTCTTAAAGAAGCACGTTCAGAAGTTATTCCAATAAAGCACAAGCTTCAAAATGAAGACAGGCAACTCAGATTTGAGCAGAAAACATACAAAATGTCCAACACATCCTCAGTAATACACTATTTAAAATTCATTCCCCTGGTCACAACTTACTTGTTTGTGAGTCAACTGCAGATCATTATTTCAGTAACACTGGACTTAACAATTTATTAATTTAAAAGTACCCTTTTTTTATATGTATTATGTAGTTATAGTTAACTACTAAGACAGTTCTTATTTACCAGCAGCTAACAAATGTACTCAGCTACTCTTGACAGGGAATATTCTCTTAGGTGGACTTAGTATCAGGAAGGATCCATAGTTTCAACATTACCACACCCAGACAGGGTCACCATGTAGGAGAGAAATTAATAGAAAAGGTCAAACTGTTCAACAGCATTATGAAGTTACATTGTTAGAGTCAGGAAGAAATCTTGTGATTATTTATCAACACCATCAGCTGTAGAACAAAGAGCTGAACATAAACCAGCACAAAAACATTATTCATTAAAAAGGGGACTCATTTACTCATTTAAAAAGGAGTCTGAAAGAAAAGTCAGAGAAGGTAATCAACAGAACAAATGCCAGACTGATTTTAAACATCACAAAAAAGCACAGTATCACACTGTATTCCATATGAAGATGAATGCAAACATTTTAGACCAGAAGAACAAATTGGAACATGTATGGCAGGAATCATTTTAGTCATATAGGTTAAATGTGAGGACATCTGCACTGCTAAGACTAAAAAGACTCAGATCAATGTAAATAACTTCCTTGTATTTCATGTTTTTTAAACAATCAGCAAAAGATTTCAATTAAAATGTTAAACAATGCTTTTCAGCACAGAAATACATATGTTACAATTATAAATGCTAAAAGATACCCTTGAGTCTTTCTATGTACCAGAAGCAACTCTGGTATTTACTTTTCCCAAGTTCAACCTGTTTTATTTCAATAAGATGCCCCCAAATCTTTTTATAATCATTTCCATTGCATATAAACATAATCTCCTGGTATTGGTAAATTAGCTTGGCTAAATATAGCAGGGAGCACTCATGTTTTATGGGGCATTTTCTTTGGTATGCAGCTAACATAAATAAAATGAGCAGAGAGAAGCTGGCAGTGTTCCATTGACATTACATCACTCTTCCTTAATAGGAAGCCTCTCTGCACTTAACATCTTGTTTTAAACACTCGGAAGTGTCCACAAAGTCTTCAGTGAGGATCATCATATAAGGCCAGTAGTTAGCTGCAAAAGACTGAAACACAGAGCTGGAGCCCCAGGTACAACACTAAAAAGAGAACCTCTAACAAAAATGATCTTTAAATTAGAATCGTAGAATCACAGAATCATACAATGTCCTGAGTTGGAAAGGACCCACAAGGATCATTGAGTCCAACTCCTGTCCCTGCATAGGACAACCCCAACATTCACATCACATTTCTGAGGGCACTGTCCAAATCCTTCTGGAATATTGTCAGGCTTGGCATCACGACTGCTTCCCTGGGGAGCCAGTTCCGGCGCTCCACCACCCTCTGCGTGAAAAGCCTTTTCCTAACATCCAACCTAAACCTCCCCGGCACATCTTTCTGCCATTCTCTTGAGTTCTATCATTGGTCAACAGAGAGATCAGTGCCTGCTCCTCCTCCCTCCCTTGCGAGGAAGCAGTAAGCAGCTATGAGTCTCCTCTTCTCCAGACTCAACAGACCAAGCCACTTTACCTGCTCTTCACACGACTTCTCCTCTAAAGCCTTCACCAGCTTGTGGCCTCCTCTGGACACTCTCCAGTAGCCTGACTGGGACAATCACCTCCCTTGACTGGCTGGCAATGCTGTGCTTGATGCACCCCAGGACACAATTGCCCTCTTGGCTGCCAGGGCACACTGCTGGCTCATGTTCAACTTGCTGTTGACCAGAACCCCTAGGTCCCTCTTCTCATGGCTGCTCCCCAGCCTCTCGTTCCCCAGTCTATGTATGTACCCAGGGTTGCCGTGTCCCAGGTGCAGAACTCACCACTTGCCCTTGCTAAACTTCATGTGGTTGGTGACTGCCCAGCTCTCCAGTTTGGTCATATTCCTCTGCAGGGCCTCTTTGCCCTCAAGAGGGTTAATAGCTCCCCACAGTTTCATGTTGCCTGCAAACTTAGTTATTGTTAAATTATTAAATTGTCACCAACTGCAGAGTAAGAGCATTGCGTAAGCTCTAACTAAAGATCTGGGCAAGGTGTACATAATTCCAATAAAAGACATGGGACAAAATTCTAATACCTATGGCTTTACTTCAGTAGATTCCAGATTTTCTCTAGGCCTCTCTTTTTAACTTGTCACTTTCTAAGGTTTCTAATCCACTGGTCCAAAGCAGGACAGAAACAAGCATCTACCATATTTTTGTCTGCCGCTTAGTCTTTGTAATCCTGAAAGAAACAAGCTCTCTATTTTACAGTATCATCAGTACTATCCCTCACCTCTAGTATGACATTGTTTTGAAGAAATTATTTACCATAAAATATTATATGATATTCATTTATTAAGAGCCAGGTGTTGCCACCCATATATATGTTGAGCTTTTCACTGCAAACAATAGGACTCCTTGATTGTACACAATAAAATTAAAGCATTTGAGCAAAACCCAATGAACATAAGTTTTTTTATGAGAAAAAGATAGCCTTGCAATCACATTTTTGCACTAAGATTGCTTTTCATTGCTCACTATATGATACAAATAATAAAGTCTAGCAATCAACATCGTAAACGAAGTATAAAAGTGCCCAGAGAACTTCATGCTCATGCTGTAATTAATGTAAACAAATTCCAGTTATTGTATTTCTAATGCACAATTGCTGCACAATAATCCAACTCCTGCTTTAAGCCTGCACGCAGTATTTGCTGCCTGGAATTTTATTAAGAGCATAATTTACTTCGGCACTGTCACACACACACGCAAACACGAAAATGTATTTAAAGCAGTACAAAAAGTCAGCATAGGTCATTTTGTCCTCTGCTTTTTCCAAAAAAGCTTGAGAGGAGTTCACTGAGTGGCTCCTTCTGCTTTTAGTTGCAGCTGTACAACATACAGTCTTTGTAAATTTACAGTAAACGTTCCATGTTTACATCAGTGACTCTCAGGAAACAAAATGCTAAGTAAAGATATGCAGCAAATAAATGGAAGACGGAATACACTGACCATGACTGTGAACGCTCTCAATTAAGGAATTATGCAGTCTTACGATACCGTATATTTTCTGTCCTACTTACTCAGTAAACATGTCCAAATACTTCTGTGAGTCCTCCCCTGTTCTGTCACATCCAGTTGTGATGGCATAACAGTTCAGTACCCTTACAGCAGAAGGAGCAAGTGAGTGAAAAGTTTAAAGTAAATCTAGAATTTGAGTAGACCAGTGGGCTGGTTTGTTGGTTGCGGGTTTTGTGGCTTTGTTTTGTGGCTTTGGGGTGGTTTGTTTTGTTGTTTATTTTAAGCTTGGATCTGCTCACTGCTTCAGATTAAAGAGCAGCCACTCAAAGGGTTCTGCAGGTGCAGCTGAAGGGCGGTGCTTGTCCAGGAACAGGACCTGAAAGCTGGCCCTCCTGTGACTCACACGGTCTGTATGGAAGCCCCTTCCAAGGCAGGGCTTGCAAAGCCATACCTTTAGTTTGTAACTGTGAAGGTTAAGAAAAAACTTCTATATCCACTTAACTTCTGAATGGCAGTGCCCGAACAAGATTTTTATGTTTTAATTCACTTACATTTTCAATTCAACTGCCCTAATATTAATGAATTATTTAATGAAACTAAAGCCAAAGTTTAGGTTCCAATAGAAAAATGCCAATTTAAACTGATTAACATGCACAGTGAATAACTGAAGGCAAATTTCACCTACATAACTGGAACTATCTAGAGATAGTGTATTTGTGCAACATTAACACACTCTCACCAAGTACATACTACAGGCCTTCATTTCACTAAAAATGAAGACTTAAGTCTTGATTGTCTGAATCACAAAAGTGTAAATAACAATATTCAATATTCACCTGACAAGTCTCATCTTTATGTACTTTTCTGGATCATTTAATTGGCTTATTACTAAATAATTCAGGGTTTTTTCATTCTAAAAGTACATGCAGAATCATTAGCACCAGCCAATGCTGTAATATACTATTTTCTAATATACTATTTTAGCAATGGTTCCAATTAATGCCTAGGTTTCACAAAAAGTCAGAGAAAGCAGAGGAATTAAGCCAGGCTCAAAACACAATTTTAAATAATGTGGCAGCTATATTTATCTAACATTAATTAAATCTTAGTTATGACAAAATTTCACCAAAAACTGTTGACTGGACAACACAGTTCCTGCTAAATAAGTTATCATAATTCTTTGTAAAGTTTCAACTATTGTACTGTGTTGCAGTGTCATTTTGGAAACAGAGAAAACATCTGCTAAAATGAGCTGTAATGGAAAAAATTCAACTGCGAGTTCTCACTCATCTATCCTAGCACTATTATTATGCAAGTTAGCCTACTATATATAGTAGCCACAAGAGGAATAGACATGCCAATTGGGCAAGTACATGTTGAACTGATCATCTCTTGTTTTTTTTTTTTCCACAGAAAAAAACCAAACTGTAACAGATAACCAAACTGGTGTAAATGAATTCAGAAATTCAAAGTGGCAGCCTGTGTGTTCAGACACCCAGATATTCGTTTGAAACTAATGGGAGCAACAATAATTAGTAGCTTTGAACAATCAGGCAACTTTTGTACTAACTTAATTGAAACAAATTTGAAATTTTACATTTAAAAAGTCACCCATATAATACAATAACTTTTTTTAAATTTTAGTTAGTACTTTAGGAGTAATTTTTAAGGTGAATTAAGTATCTCAGTAATTTGCCTTTACTTAAATGGCACAGAAATACTTGGAGATGTGAAGATTTCATACCCAGGTCCCCAGTTAAGTCCAACCAGTAGTGATGGAAATGGAAAACATCTGGTTAGCATTCGGCAGTGTGACTGAAGTGAGTCAATCTCCACTGTCTTCCCAGAAAAGTTATCACAAAATCTAAATATACCACCTTTAGTGTCAATCTTTATTAGCAGATTTTAGCACTGAAAACACAGGACTTTCTCTTTCACACCTGGAAGATGTCCCTATACTTAAAGGGATGTGGGAATTTTTTTGTGGATGTTAACTCAGTGTCCCCTTGTCATGCTGGAATCTTTTTAATTAAATATTGAGATCATAGGGAATGCTTATCATGGCATGCAAATCCAGGTAATTTAAATAACAGTGATGAATGACATCATCTGCTTCAAAAATTGGAATAGAAAAACTTCTTATTAAGGAGTATGGCAGAATTTCTTAGTAGCTGAGGACAATCTTTTGCTAAATGACCATGGAAAAGATAATAATATGCTCTTGCAAAGATCTACAGATGCTTTTGATAGTTCCAGTTTCAGGTACTACTGACATATTTTGGCATCTTTTGTGGTTCACACTGTCTAAACTCGCTTTCTTCTGCTACTGAATTATTTGACTGCCTGAGCTATAGAAAAGCTACAAAGATACCAATTCTTCTCATACAGAGAACTGCAGAAAAACTAATATGTTAAAATTAAAATACGAATTCTGCCTTGCAAAACTAGCATAAGAACTGCAAGCCAGAATAAATTAAATTCTGAGAAAGCTCACACAATGAAGCCTCAATAGAAACTGCAACACCCTCAGGTGAATAAGATTTTAAAATGTCTAGAAATATTGTATAAATCAGAAGATACCTCCTTCAACACCAGCGAAGTTAGTTAACTGTGTTTTTAACAACAACTTGTACAAATTCTCTACAGTAGTTTTAGCCTACAGTACCAATGTTTAGAAATATTGCTTTTCCCTCTGTTTTGGACTAGGAAGCTAGAGGTGAAGGAATTGGGGTGCTGTTCTATAGGCAGAATTATACCAGAATAGATACTACCACAACAGGTACTCCAGGTTACTTACATGTACACACTTATTCTGGAACAGAAACAGCCAAGTCTAGAGCTAATGAGGTGTAACTCTCGTACTCAGCACTTCCTAGAGACTTTTATAACCTTGTTATTCCCAATCATAGCTTGACTTGACATAGCCTGAACAAGGTGTACAACACTATCATTTCTATTGTTTATATACCCTCCCATTTTCAGTTCAGTGTGTAAATTCATCAACAGCAATAAATGTAATCCTAATTTTACTGAGGAACAAAAAAACCAAAGATGCCACAGATAAATATCAGGAGTTAGGACCTCAATGAGAATTTGATTAGAAAGGCAATTATTCAAAAACACTGGACAATATATACTACTACCACAGCAAAACTACTAATATTTTCTGAAAAAAAGCAATGAAATAGTTCCAAAAGCATGGTAGTTTAGTTTAAGCACATGCCCTTGTCCCTAAAACATGCCAATCTGCACATCAATGTGCAATATTCATGTGACAGGAATCTGTACAATGCAAGCCTTGAAAACAGAGAACATGAGTATTAAGCATAGCCGGCAATTTGCAAGACAAACAATTAATTTAGACCTGAATCTACACATCCAAGAGCATCCAAGGAAAACTCTGAAACACTGAACTGCTTCTCAGACCAATTACGGAAATATGTTTTCCACATCTTCCAAAAAGCCCTCTCATCAGCTCTTTCCTGCATGCTGCAGTCACCTCCACTAACTATGAAAGTTTAAATTATTCTACAAACTTCACCAGTGGTCAGTGCTTTTACCAAACCCTAAGTTTTCCAAAACAAAGTGCAATTAATTGAAAAACTAATCATATTGGTAGCTTCCTTTCTTTTTAAGTGACTCTTGTCCAAGACATTTTCAACTTCATGCAAAACAGTGGTCAGCCTGTAACAAAACTCTCGAGGAATTTGAGGTAATTAAACAGAGGAAGCATTTGAGAATAATCTCAACAAGCAACGACATATATTAAACATCAGTAACTCTGGAAGCTCAGCAGCAGATTTCTGTGATTCTTCCTCTGTAACAAAGACCATCAATGATGACAGAGAGACAATTTCCCTAGCTCAAAAGCACATTAACTATTATTTAATTACGGCTTTGTGAAGAATTTCATTTCTCAGACAAGCAGCTTCTGTCTTGTTTCACTCTCTGTATAAGGCCCTGGCATTTAAAAAACATTTCCTTTAATTAAAAAGGTACAATTCACATGTTTTACAAACATCTCCCAAATCACCCAGTTTCGCTCTAAATAGTCAATCCTCTATTACTCTGCATAATCAACTTTGCACTGCCATTACTGGAAATTCTGGCAGGTACATGAAATCTTTTTGGAAAAAAGGAGGATACTTAATAAAAATATTAGACATCCTAGAGCTTTGTAGGTTCATTTTCAAATTCATGCAACCCCTGCAAACTTTCATCTATTATACACATCAGCTTCCTGCTTAAATACATTCCAATTCTATTCTGCTCTGTTCTTCATCAATGAGCACGTTACTTCAAATATTAGCATTGCAAACACTGCCTCTAAATCAGTGCTCTTACAAGAATTCACTCAGTAAACAGGGCCTGTCTTTCTCATTTGTAGGCATTAATGCTTAAAGCACAAACACTATCTTTTTAATCCAAAAAAGGGCATAAAGCAAGAGCTGTGTTTTAGTTGCAAACCGATAATTAGCCTCAGTGGCCAACAGAGCTCTTTTGTAATTCATTATAATTAGCTGTCCCTAGGTCACACCTCTTTTCTAGTTACAATCTACCACCAGAAAAGTCAGGAGTTTGTACTCAACAGGAATGTTAACTTTACAAAGTTACAGAAGTACTACAAAACAGTCTTCAAATCATGTTTAAAGTGAGGATGAAATAGCCTTGCCTGGCAGTTTGTACCAGGAGCAGAGTGCAGTCAGAAGAGAATGAAATCAGAAGCGTTTTATTGTCTTTTAGTAAAACAACATGCTAAATCTAGCATTAAAATATCTACCCTATTTTTGAACCAAACATTTCACCACTAAGAGCCATGCCCATAGACAATAATCAGATCCTTGTAAGAACTGTAGGAATACTTTGCTTTATCTCACGACTTGCATGGTAAAAGAACCTGAAATGAATTTATAACACTTGCACTCACATGTTAATACCATGATTTATTATTGTAGCCTGTAACAAACAGAACATTCACTATTTGTGTGTATGTTTCTGGGGTTTGAATTTCTTGATACTTCTGCAAGCCTGCACAATCCCTGCGATTGTTTGTTTGTGATAAGAAAACTTCCAGTGAGGTACCACAGACCAGCAGGATATGCCAAAGCTTAGACAGGCAAATGCAAACCCCTGCTCCTTTAAAATGACAGCTCATGCTCCAGAAAGCATTGGTTCCCTTCTTAAAATATATCTCAGAGTTGAAATTGGGTCCTTGATCTTGGGTGAACTGTGATGCATGTGGTCAGCGCTGAGCTTCATCATTCTGGAAACATTTCCACCACACATCTCACTGCACCACATGCACTTCCCTTAGCTACACATTTTGTATCAGGAGCAATCTTTTAAGATGTGGATCTCCATTCAACTTTCTGGACTAATAAAACAGAGTTTATTGGGCATTTCCACCACACTGGTCCATGTACTGCACAACGTGCCTTTGACATTAAGGCTAGATTACTGCAATGTGTTCCAGTTAGGGCTGCAGAGAGGGCTCATGTGTTCCTTGCAGGTGGTTGCTGATGGCAGCCACGCAGTTGGTGGGAAGGCAAGGGAAAAAAGGCTAAGACACTGATTTCCGAGTCTTCTGCTCATTTTTCTGGGTGTTTAATATTATTCAGATAAATGTTATTATTCACATTAATTGGTTCTTTATACTTAGCCATTAGCAAGACCACTACATTTTGAAGGGATGGGGATGCAGGAACCTAGAGGTTTAGAATATGCTGCATAATTTTTATTTCTAAAGTCTCGGAAACACTTGAAGACGCTGTGTTTTATGGGCCAAAGACAACCATAGAACTAACCTCAGAGTCAGCAGTTGAAAGCTCATTCTTTGTTTGAGAAAATGTTGACATATCATTTTGGTTTTATGTAAATAGGCATTCCTTATTTCTTTTCATTTATGTGGACAAATACGTACGTCACACTCATCTAATTCAGTTACATATATATGCAAGAAGCTTCAAACCTTGGCCTTTTTTCCCTGAAAGCTCTGTGTCCTATGAGTAGAAATGTTCCTGAAATACAACTGATACTGAAATTTTTTTCTTTTTTAAAAAAAAGAAAGAAAATACTTAGAGGGTATTCTAATATACAGCAGAAAATGGAAACAATCTTTTTCCAGAAATTCCTGATGACCAACTTAACAAAATGGTAAACAGTAAATGACCTCAAAATTTCTAGTAGAAACTCCAAAAGCCACTAAAGATAAAAGAATGGAAACCACATGTAACATCCTAGAGACAAGACAACATAATGTTCTTTCAATACAGTTTGAACTTCTGTAGTCTCACTTTATAAATTTAATTTCATGTCTGCAGAAACTGATAGAAGAGGTGTCTCTCTTACATTACACATAGATCTCCAGATTTTTGTAAAGACAGCAAAACTATGCTATGTACCAGCACCTCTGTCATTGTGGATATCAATACTCTCTTTAAAGTTTTCTTTACATAATTCTGGTTTTAGGCACCTTGGATTTGCACAGTAGTAAATGGCATCATCTTGCAACAGGCTCACCATCAGTAGCGCAATATCAAATAACTCATACTTTCATTTAATTCCCTAAAAATTTCAACAGAAAACACAGAACACACACAAATACAGAGTGCATGAAAATATGTCATCCACAAAATACTATGACCACCTCTGCGGTTTTCAAAGCCTCATTTGTACCAAAAAATTCACTAGATTTTTGGTCACTGCAAAATACAGTCATAAATCAGGGTGCCCTCCTGAACCCTTCAAACACTAAAAAGAAAGGCTTTATATTTCAGAGCCAAAATAAGTACAGAGAGGTGGGTTGAAAGAAATACAGCACCATTGGGTTTCTGCGCAAGGAAACTCTCCTTTCATTCGTGCAAGACTTTCTATGTTGCTTTGGTGAATCTGCTCTGTTAGCCAAAGCGGGCTATTAAAATTGTTCTGCACTTTAATAGCTGCTTTAAACAAATCATCCCCATGAGTCAGATACAGATTTTTATGTATGCTCTGTATGAACACACACACAGATACATATTCACACAGCATTCGATATAAATGCACACAGAAACAGTGAAGCATTATCTCCTCCCATTTAAAAAAAAATATCCATTTCATGTTCTTTGAAGGCAGAAACATACATTTTACAGACATCTGCATGCACATACACACATGGTCTTCGAAACAGGACTGAAAGAAACAATTCACTTTCTCGTGACTGCTTTCATACTGTGATCCAGCCTATTCAGAAGAATGAATTCATCCGTGGAGTAAAAAATCTAAAATGATGACAAAGTAACATAATGATCCTTTTTTTAAGGATTAGTCTTCCAAGTTGTAAGTAAGGTGCAAAAATGGGTAGGAGCAAGCCCAGCTTAAAGCTTGGCCTAAAAGCAGCAGGTTGGCTCTTCTGAGAAAAGTTGTTGTAACACATGCAGATCTTGATTGAAACCAGATTTCTGTATTCAGTGAGGCTGGAGAACTGGGGTCATACTTTTTAAACAGCCCTGTAGAAGAAGTAGGCACAACAAAATCTAGGTATTCCATATGCTTTTTCTATTCACTAGAGCTCAGGCAGGAACTCCTAATGAAGTTTCTCCAGCCCACCAGATACTGTCTGCCTGCATGTCTTGCTCTTTCTGAAGTGGATTCCTCTTCATCATAGGAGAGGAAGTCTTTTAAAATTGCAATTTAAAAATTAAATCCAGCTGACTGAATCTTCATGTAAATCCAGTGTTTCTAAAGCAAAGTTCAGTCATTTCCCTGTAAATGCAAAGATTAAAATAATCCTGCCCAAGACCGTAAAAGCAAGGAGTTAAACACTGATGATGTAAACTTAATTCTCTACGTTTTCCTACTATTTACATGCACACCTCAGGTACTGTGTTGCCTTAATGGGTACAGTAGCATACAAAACAAGAATATCACTCGTCACTGTGAATTTCATTGGGTTAGGTGGTTGGTATAAACGTTAACATTACTAAAACAGATTTTTGTGTGTTTATCTATTTTTACATTTTAGCCTGGAAAAAAATGTAACCATGTTGCCAATGAAAACAAAAAAATCTTTTTTCTGTGCACTTCTGCTGGCTGACACATTATGTCTGCAAATAATGGTCTTTCTCTAGAAAGCCTTTACTTTACAGAAATCCAAGAGGTCAAATGAGACATGTGCCATCATATGAACATTTACCAAAACTTGGATACTTCAGCAATGCAATACAGCACCTCCTGACACACAGACTCTACTCTTCAACTAAATAACTCTTCCACATTTTTGAGGCTGAAGTGTGAACTCAAGCTCACATTGCCACTCTCTGTTTGAGATATTGTATAGCAAACTGTGATATAAGATCGATTCCTTCAAAAAGAAGAACTAGAAGAACAATTTTCTTCTCTTATGTTTCAGTCCAGCCCATAAAATACTGACCATCATCTAAAACTGGTAACATCTCAAGGGGGAATTTCAGGAGGAACATTTTTGGTGATGTGAAGGAGTAAAATTCCCCAGTCTCAGAATAAAGTCTTGAGAAGGACTGGAATGAATTTTGCATAACTGCTACCAAAGGGCACTTTAAAATAATCTAAATTAATCCAAGATTTCTTACTCAAAACACCCTTGGAGAGACAGGCACACTCTGGAAGGGAAGTTTCAGGAAAACTAGGGAAGTTTCAGGGGCTTCTCTGATGCAGGTGTACCAGGCAGAAAAAGGCCCAGCAAGAAATTGAGCCCATTGTATTTATTTATTTATTTATATAAAAATAAATGCTGTTTATCTTAAACTCCTTCCCCTTGTGGGAAAGGAAAGTGCTGGGGAGTGCCATACACAATACACTAATTACAATCACTTTCTGCTTCAATAAAGGAAATACAAACTTCCTGCCTTGGCAAGGGCTAGAAAGTCTCAAGCAGGTGGAAGAAGGGCCACGTTGTCTAGACAGACGTGGAGGAAAAAGCGTTCCCTAAGTTTTCTATTCGTGTGCTAATCCAGAAAGTATACTTCACACATGCAAAAAGAACTACCTTAATTACTGGCTCTTCTTCTATGATAACTATGATGGGATAGTAAGCATTTTTTTTAATTATATGAATGCCAAAATGTTAAGTAATTTGTAAACCTCCAGGAAGTTCTGACACCTGTAATCAAAATGCTCTCCTTTTTACTTTCTGCAGAAAAAGAAGTTAAAACGAGTCTTCTGGGCATACGATAACCCAGTTAGCAATTACTCTGTATGTATTCTTCCTAATTCTTCCAAATGGATGTATGATCACTATGAAATCATTGCTCAGTATTGCTATTACTGAGTGAGCGCTTCACTCCAAAGGGAACTTTATTACTTAATCTAGTGCTGAAATGCTATATGTTAAGAAAATGGGAGTATTTCCAACATGGAAGATGATTCACGAATATAAAATACCATAGGCATATTTTTACCAAAGAATATTCCCAGGATGAAAGATTTCCAGTCAATGATTATGTTTGCAAGAATATGTGGGACTATCAGTTAATTAATATGTTCTACATAAACCTGAAATTTTATTGCCAAAATAAAATCTTAGAGACACCAATACTTTCAAAGTTAGTAAGGGTCCAGTAGGTCCCCAAATACTTGAAGACCCCTTTCTTGGAAAGGAAACAGCAAATGAAAAGACATACAACAATAACATAAAATATTCCATATGGAAATTATGCAACCAATAGTTTATATGCTTATCTTCATCTTTCAGGCTGTTCCTCCTCACTGCACCACATGCACTTCCCTTATCTACACATTTTCATCTTAGAGACTGATCTTTTTAAAACAAAAGGTCCTTATCTTCATGTCTTTCAGGTTTAGTGCTGAACACTACTCATAATCTACAGGAAATGCTGCTATACGTGCAGAGAAAACCTAGATACATGATGCTCTATTCTGCTCCCAGGCACGTGAGTCCACATTAATATTGGAAGGAATAAAATCACAAAGCAGTTACTTTAGGCAAAGCTGGTTGAGAAATTAATTTGCAGTTTGAAGAACACAATAATTTCCCATAAAATACATGATTTTCAAGTCAGATCAGTTTACTTTGCCCAGCTTAAAATCAGGTAAGTTTAAATAAGGCAAGTCTCTTATGGATCATTCTGAAGCAAAGCAATAAAAATAAAGTCTGTACAGGAGAGAAAGAAGGAATTTTCCCATATAAGTGGGCTGACCAGCTATCCACAGGTCACTTCCAGCCAGACCACCACCTTTGTCTTCCAGAGTCTCAAATGCAACAGCTGAACATTACTCATCAGATTTACCACTGCATCCTTACAGAAATAGAAGCATGCTGTTCTACCACAGCTATTAGAAATGACTGTTGCAGTCATACAGACCTCAAAGTGAATGACACAACTGCAATCCCACTGTTTGTGGAGATGTTAGATTATCACGCCCTCCACAACTTTTGCATAAGCTCAAAAGTATCTTCATTGTAGAGCAGAGAAGAGTTGCTTTCTATTGCCTGGAACTGTAGATCTCAATAATTACTTTACAATAATTGTAATTGTACAAAAACAATAATTACTGTAGAACTTCGCAAAGTTTTATATGTTGCAATCATCACACAGTCTCTGCAAAGAGGAAGCAGTAGACTCAGGCTAATAAAAAAAAAATTATAGGCCCACAATAATAGGTGCATGACTGCAGGAGTGTCCAGCAAGATGAGCTTGGCCAGGACGATACATGTAACTGTTCTACTCTTACCAAAAAAAAAAAAAAATTGCTTGACTCTCATAAAGCTACAAGAAAAGCTATGTGACACGTATCTGCCAACTGCCAACAAACTTTTACCTCAGCCACCATGCTGATTTAGGAAAACTTCTATGTCAGGTTGTAGTGTATGGCAACTGGCTAATTCTGACTTTGCAATTATCAGTTTTCTACTATCTCAAAGATGAGATAAGTGGTTTTATCCAAATGAGTCCCAATTCCAACAAGATTCTACCTGCATATTCCTAGGAGTTTCAAAAGTTGTGAGAACATCTGTATACTTCCTACACAATCTTCTCAGTTTCTTTTATTCAAACTCTTAACCCTTTGCCCTCAACTTTTCCCACAGAGTTTCTTCTCCTGGCCAGAGGAATTAGCGCCAGAATGTTATTTCACAGAGAGTTCTTCCAGGTTTTGTTTCCCATCCAAAAGCAGGATGCAAGAGAATCTCTCTCAGAATCCCATTCTTACAGATATTTCTTCCCTTTTTCACAGCGAGGTGGTTTAGATACCATCAACTGTCAAGTGGCTGAGAGCCTTTTAACTTTTCATGTGTTTTTTCCATCCTCTTGTTATCAGTTCTGTATCTTAATCCTTCTATGTCTGGTATGCATTGTGAATCACAGACCAGCTCTGGATGCCTGGAAACTGTTGGGCTTCCTTAAGACCATCATCATAACTTTTCCCATCCCAGAACTACTGTATATTTCAGAGCACACAGACTTGTGTGTGGACATAAAACTTTCCATACAATACGTAATACTTCTTGCAGAGTTAATCTCAGAAATACAAGGTTTGGTCCCAGGAATCATGGTTTCAGTTCAATACAGCCACAGAATACTGTGGAAAAACAGCTTCTTGACCTCAAAGCCTAATGAAACATCAAAACTGTCCACTCCTATTTTAGAGGTATGCTCTTCAGTGCCATATTCCTTTATATAAGGCTGACCCAAATGTTCCAACAGCAGACGCTGGTTTCTCTTTGATAGCCAATGCATATCTCTGCTTTCCAAGTTTCTGTAAACACATCATTATAAGGAAGGCCAGCCTTACTTTTCCCAGCCTTCTTTCTAATTATGCACCTACTGCCAGGAAACTTTCACTTTTTTTTTTAACCTTTTTTTTCTTCTTCTTCCCTACTAAAATTTAAACAAAGGCCTGGTACAGACTTGGAAAAGAAGGAAAAAAATCTTTGAAGCCCTTACTATTTTAAGTTACAAAGTTACTAAGTAACAGCAAATTCCTTTCAACACTCAGTGATAAACACTGGACAAAAAAGTTAGCTGCAAGAGCACATCACAGCTCAGTCACCAAATATGTCTTCCTCACAGACTATTGAATTCCACAGGTCTAAACCCCCCGAATTTCGCTGTAACTTATGCTAAGAAGCCACAACAAGTTTTCTAAAACACCCTAGTCCCCCATCCGTTCCCAACTCTCCTTTCACCCTGGAGTATTACCGGGTTCCTACAGAAGTTCCCCACTCAGCAGGCTGCCGAAAGCACCCACATTATGCTGCTCTGTCACATTTCGACCGAACTAAGGACTCGCTGAGTGACCGGGACACGCTGAGCCGGGGCCAGCGCAGCAGCATCCCTGCCGCGCCTGGAAAACACCCCGGGGTGGCCAAGGCCAGCAAGCAGGGCGCATCAGCCGAACCGGAACGCGGCTGCGGAACCCGCGGGGCTGAAAGGGCAACGGGAGCCGTGCCAGAGAAACACTCGAAAGCAAAAAACCAAAATCCGATGGATTCCCTCGCCTCCCACCACCGCTTCTGATAGAAGCGAACCCGTCACGTACGAACCGACCCTACCTCGGCGGCGTTCACGCGCGCGGTGCCCGCACACCCGAGCGGGGCGTCCGGGTCGCGCGGGGTCCCGGCGGGAGCGGCGCGACTGCCGCAGGTACCGCAGCCTTTATAGGGCGGCGCGCGCCGTGACTCAGGGCCGCCTCGCGCCTTCACGTTAAGAGTCCCGCGCTGAGCGCGGCGCGGGCGGGGCGGCTCCGCGCTGCCGCCCGCAGAGTCGCGTCTCCCCGGTGCTGCAGCCCGGGCGGGATCGCTCTCCCGTCGGAACTGCGGGAGCCCGGCTTTTGGGTACCCTTTTTGCCAAAAAAGGCTCGGGTCTCACGCTGGAAGTTCACTTTCTTCCCTCCAGGAACTCGGCATCCACAGCCAGTAGGAATGCTGGGGGAGTTCCTGCTGGAGCAGCGGCAGCCGCATGGCGAGCAGAACACCCCAGGCCCCTCCGCGCTGCCATGCACTAAAGCGCTGCCACCACAGCTTACATTGGCTTTGCTGCGTAGGAGAAGTTTCCATGATTTCCACATCGTTTTTGTCTGCACGACAGAGCAGGCGGGATGGCTGCGTGTTTAATGTAGAACTGCAGAAGCCACGTTTCAAGTTATTCTTAGTTTTTTATTACTTTTCTGTTATTTTTAAATAGCCCTTATGCAACTACTCACTGCTACCAAGTCCTAGAGTTTTCAGTTTAAACTGAATTTAAAGCTTTTTTCAGAAAAACCACTAACTCTAGTGCACACTTCAGTCATCTGTTTTATAAAGTCTCATTTCTTCTTCACTCATCAAAGAACTGCATCAGAGTTCAAAGAACATTTACTGTACGTTACAGAAATCGTGCTACTTTGCAGTCTAATTATGCAAAACCATCCAGAGTGTCAAGCACATTGTAAATACATTAATTACTACCGCATATTCCAGTAAGGGCATCATTTGGAGGCAGATACTTCTTTTGTTGCTTCTTTTTTTTCCACAAAGAGATGAAGACTGAAGAACAGATTTCTGTTGTTGATTCATACCCTTCCTACTAGAACCCACTTGGTCTGGATCCAGTGGTTTCTTACAGATTACATGCGAACATCAGTTTTATAAGTAATCGCAGGACACAACTAATCATCAGTAACAGCTACTTAAACATCTGTTTAAAACAAGATAGGACAATCTCAAAAGATACATCTGTAAAACCTCTATTCTCAAATTCATGCTTAGTTCACAGAGGTGATCAGTGGTACTATTTGGGTTTCCTACAACGTGGACAGCAAAAAGAAGTGTAGAAACATGCTGCCTTTCATCTCGCTACTGTCAAACGTACTGGACAATGGTTTAAGAGATTTTAGGGCAGCTGAAAATAAGGGTGCTCCCCTTCTTTTAGCTCCACTTTCCATTCAGCGTGTATCATAGTGCTGCTTTGGATGCCTGGCATCTGTTGGGCTGACACAGGAATATAATCATAACTGTTTTCCTCTAACTGGTATGAACCCCTAAGATGAGCAAGACCTGTAGCTGAGAAATTACATTCTACCATGGACAATGCAGAACAACGTGGTGCTGAAAATTCCCCGGCTTACTCAACCCCCTTCAGTCCTTTTCACTACCTAGCCCTCTTTAGGACTCAGAAGTCACTCCACATCACTTAATGACTCCAGATGTAACAGGGAGAACAAAGGAATGCTGCCAACTAGGAAAATGGGAGGGGGAAATAAAGCATCTCCCCATTGCTAGAATAGAGAGTGGCTTGCCAAATCCTGGCAGCAAGAAGACTGGCACCGCACTAGCATTCTGTTTCCAATTCTGGTACCTGACTATGGAGAAGCAGCATGGTAGCTCATACACATAGTAATAAGATAGCACAAAGATAAAAAGAGTATCACCCATCACTAATCAGGTTTCTATATGATTTCTATATGATTTCTTGTTGAGGATAGTATTTTATCTACTAAGCAGAACACAGTTCTGCTGCAGATGATCTAACATACATGAAAATAATGGAGTGAGGTACATTAGGAAAAGCCAGTTATAGAAAAACAGTACCTGGACTTCCCGTCTCACACTTACAGAGTGAGTTAATATTGCAGCAAAGACAACTGAGTTCTCTGACATTTTCTTCTGTCACAGCTCTTATGTTGCACATACTTTGCACATATGTTTCAAGATTTTGGAGAAGAATTTTACATCTATGCATGTGTGCTCGTGTTCACTTCATGGGGATGGAAGATGAAAGGAAAAACACAGCTTGTGCACATCAGCTTACTTCGAGACACTTGCTTCACTGTGACTCCACAAGCATAACTGGGCATGGAAAGTGAAAATAAAGCTCAGTTTACTGGGAACCAAACATAAAGCACAATGTGAGATAAAGATCCAAAGAGAAAGGAAACAAAACCATATGCTGTGCTTAAAACTTAATATGATCTGTGATTCTTTCTTGTAAACAACTTTGCCTATCATTCCAGGAACATTTGTTTCTTGTTTAAGGAGTTTCCAACTATACGTACAACATGACTGGCAAACTAAAATGAAGGTAACACATAAAAAGACAACTGCATACAACACCAATGAAGCCCTAATATTTAAATGAAATATTTAAAAATGTAATGACAATTACACCAAACAGGTTTTGAGAAATGTAGTAAAAACCCCCAATGACTAATTTCTGTGAACTAATGTAAGGTACATGGTAACGGTAAATGCCATTAGTACAACAAGCAAACACTAAACTGCCTCAAGTCTTATGAGGGTTTTTTGATAGCATTCATTCAAACTTTGAGAATTTTCACAACATTAAGATTTACTGTTTATGTCACGCAGTAAATAAAATTAAATTAAATTAGTATTTCTTAAAGTATGAAAATAAAAAGGATTACTTTAGGAAAATAATCAGAAAATTCAGAGAGAAAACCTTGCACAAAGTACTTACATTCTCAGCAATCAGAGGGAAAACAAATTAAGATAAAACAACTCTGTGGACTTCTTGAGAGAGTGTTAAATTTTTAAACTGCTACAGAATAATTTGTAGTGTGTTAATGCAATGTTTGCTGGCAGTGTATTTTCAGTGAAGAAGTGTATTTTAATAGAGTGTACATACACTGCCATCCACAGCAGCTAGTGTGTGGGTGCTACTATACTACAACTAACTACACACTTCTATTTCCTTTCTTTGATTTGCCTATTTGGTTTTTCTTCATTTTGGTTCACAAAATCTTAACATCCTAGCTGGTGAATGACAAAGACATTAAAAGCTACACTGGACTGGGTAATTCTGATCATAGTAGTTAAGACCAAATCTCTCCAATTCTTTAAATAAAATCATGGTGTTTTTCAAAAAGAAAACAAACAAACAAAAACCCTAAAATATTCTAAGGTCTAGGAAGGAGTTGAGATTCAGATTCAAATAGTGTTTTCTACACAAGAGGATGAAAATTAATCCAAGAATACAGGCATGCCTGTAAATCAACCCAACTAGTATTCAGCTAGCCACAATGAAGTTTGCATCATATTACAGTTCCAACATCATTAAGCTCAGATGGAAATGGCAATAAAATGGACACTGAAGGACTAGAAGAGGGAACGAAAAGAGTTTACAAGCTTTCTAACTGATTCATATGCAGCTGACTGAATTCAGTGATTTATGGAGCCCAATTGAGCGATCTCCCTGGTTTTCTTACACAAAGGAAATGCGTCCCATTTACAGTAGCTATGCAAAATAAGCGTTGACATGCCAACCATTTTCAATTTTCAATTTTTTTATTTAAAATAAAAATACCTCCATAATATTACATTGCCTCCTGTACTGTACTTGACAATATTATAAGTTTTGAATGCGGTCTGCTAAGACAGGAATAGGACACTGATTTTCTTGGAATGCATGAGAGTTTGAGATTTCTTTAGAAGGCCAGAAGTTGGAAGCAAAGTTGGGTTTTCCTAAAAACCAAAGGTGACAAAATATACCTCTGCCAAACATGTACCAGTCCAAAGCCTTTAGAACTATTTCACAAGTCTACTGAATCCTGTATTACAAGCATCCTGTACTACCTAACTTTGCTGGTGTTGGCAGACACTGTAAATTGCTTTGTTTGGTCTTATTTCCCATTAGGTGAAATTTGCAGTGTCTCAGCTGGGAGTACCAAATTCCTTGTGACTTTTGTTTTTCTTAGCATTTCTGAAAAATAACGGATCACCTGTTTGTTACAAGAAAGATTATTTAAGCAAACATTTCCCATCACTTTCAGTTCTGCCAATACACAACAACAAATGATGTGTTTCACAGAGAAGAAACCATAGATAGAGCCAACATTTGAAAGCAAATCATACTGCAGTCTCTGATCTATTAAGCCATGATTGAACAAAAATAGAGGTCCTTTTTTGAAACCTCTAATTATACATAGAAGAAAATAAAAAATAGAAGCTTCTATTGCTTAGACAATGTTCATAAGAAGGCAGTTACCATTTTAATGGAAATATACGTATACACACACGTGCGTGTGTATATAAATGGAGATGAAGTGACTCATGTTTCAGTCTTCTTTGTTATAGTACTAATTACTTCACTTTTTGAACTAAAATAGCAAAGGTCTTCAGAGTACAAAATTGTTTAATGATAGTGATTAGACTTGCTGTGTAACCCCTATGACAGCATGTAGAAAAACCATCAAAAGGATTTTGACCCATGTTAACCTGCCAGTTTCACTAACAACACAAAGGAGAGCTATTTCATAAGGTTTTGTCCGATTCCTTTTCTCTTACAAGCTGTGTATCTAGTTATGCCCTATATTTGTTACCCAACTCTTGCAACTTTTCCTTGCACTTTTGTCCTCCCTCACTGTACCACTCATCTCAGATTCTCCATTTTTCATTAATGAAATAAATAACAAAATAACCTGTAATATTTTTCTGTTTCAATCCACATTTTGGGATAAAGAGCAAAATAACCTTGCCTAAGGCTTACCGTCTGTGGTTTTGTTAGTATTGTATTTATGGTTTCTTCTTTGCTTCATAATAAAATTCGCATAACATTCTTCAGTTGAGATACTGAAATCCCATGTGCAAGCATCACTATGGATCTATGATATGGTCTACCTGCACTTCAGACGCTTAAATTGTTAGGAGGCTTATATAAAGTCACAGGTTGTTAGAGCAATTCAGATATCTCCTGTAAGTCCTTCGCACACTCAACTCAAATCTTAATACTACATTCTCTTCTTTAATACTCATCATATGGTGATAATGAGAGTGCTGTGTCTTTCAATTAGTTACACTGTAGTAGCTGCTGTAATTGGGAGGCCTGTCAGGAAAGATACAGAAGCTGTTTCTTGAGTTCAGCTTCCCCATAATATTTAAAATGTTTTTCAGTAGCTGTTTATGAGCTGATCTGGTCACAATTTCAGGATCAAGGCATAATTTACTTCTTTTCATGAGGATGTTAGACCCATAGTGCGTGTAACTGTTTGCTATAAAGGCTGTGAATTCAGGAGACATTCTGTTGCTAACTTTTTGAAACCAGAGCAAACCAGGCCAGTATATTAAAGGTTACTGAGGTCTGTAGCCGTAGCTATTTAGTTTTCTCAGTTCTAGCTTTCACAGAGTCAGCAGAGATCACATCTGCTTCTTCATCTGCCAGATGTTTCTGTTGTTTTGATTCTTCCTGCTCTGAGTAAGTCTGAAGTGAAAAGCTGAATGATGGTCTGTGTCTTTTCCTATCAGGAGTAAGGCATTTTAAATTCAGCCCATATAAGTAGTAAAAAAAAAAAGTCCCAAAACATTGGGGATTAGGATTGCAGGGTATGAATTTCATACCTTTGTTTAAAAGAGTAGTTTACTTGCATTTCTGATATCCCAGAATATTTTTCCATGAAGTGATCTCGTTATGAAATGTTTTTCTATCGGACAGCTATCAGTATGTTTGGGGTTCTTTTAGTACTAGTTTTCTTCTTTTCTCTCTTTCTCTGTGACTGTTCTCAACTGCAAAGACACCTCATTCTCTCAGGGGTGCGTATGTACCCTGTCTAGATGAATGGGTCCAGAGGAGGGCTACAGAGATGATTGGAGGGGTGGAGCACCTCTGCTATGAGGACAGGCTGAGAGAGTTGGGGTTCAGCCTGGAGAATGCTCTGGGAAGACCTCACAGCAAACTTCCAGTACATAAAGGGGTCCTACAAGAAAATTGCGGAGGGATTTTTTACAAGGGCAAGTAGTAATAGGATGAGGGGGAACAGCTTTGAGTTGTAGATTAGACATCAGGAAGAAATTCTTCATGCTGAGGGTGATGAAGCACTGGCATAGGTTGCCCAGGGAAGCTGTGCATCCCCCCTCCCTGGAAGCGTTCAAGGCCAGTTTAGATGGGGCCTTGAGAAGCCTGGCCTGCTGGGAGGTGTCCCTGCCCATGGCAGGGGGATGGAACTGGATAGGCTTTATGGTTCCTTCCAAGTCAGACCATTCTGTGATTCTGTGAATTTCTAAATTTTCATTAGAACATTGTAGTAGACAAAAATTCATAACATGTTTCTGTAATGCTTGAAATTATCTACACTGAGAATTTTTTCCCTTGGCAGAAGAAAACAGATTTATCCTCAGGCTGCTAACCTGCCAAAGACCCCTCCTTTACAATCACAACTCTATGAAGAGCTTTCAGAAAGATGAGAAAAAATGACAAACACAGCTTGAGTTCCTCAGCTTTGCTGGCAGAAGATTACAAAAAGATACAGAGAAGTTCGCGAGCCTGGATTCCTTGTATTTACCACTTGGCTCTTAACAACACGAAACAGCTTCCTGCAGAAAGACTGCTTCTCCGCCGTCTCCCTCCCCCTCTCTGCTCGTATTCTGAAATTCTCCAGCTCCCGCTTCCTTATTTGGTTGCTGGGACTGTTCTTTGTGTGGCTGAGCCCCCCGGGCCGCGGCCGTGCCCATGTAAGGAGCACCTTCCCGGGCGGCAGCAGCGCCGGGGGAGCCGCCAGGCTGCTCGCGGCTCCTCCGGCCCCCCGCCCCCCCGAGCTACTTCACCTCTGAACAGGCGGAGCCGCCGTGGGTTTGCCGAGCTTGTGAGGCAGCGTGAGCGAACCCCTGGCAGCGAGACAAAGGGAAACGGAGTTGCAGAGCTCCAGTGTGAAAACTCGTAGATTCTTGTCATGTTTTTCATTGTTCTTGAGAACAGGTTACAGCGTGTCCTTTGGGGATTTAACTCCTGCTTTCCGCAGAGAAAAAGGGATCCCCGAACGGCACTCCCTGTTTTTTAATAAGAGCCCGTTCTGTTGTGCTACATGAGGGAAGCAGACACACTAGTTTTACTCACCCTAAGTAGCAGTAGAAGAGCTTCTTAGTGCTGGATGTCCGTGTAGATTCACTAGGAGAACACCACCTGCTGCTGCTACTGCTGGGTGATGCTTAGCTTAGGAGTGGTTAACGAGAAACAATTTACAGTCCAACTGTACACATCTGTGTCAGACGAACAGCAAGCCAGGAAGAACACTTAAATAAAAGAATTGGCCCTGCTGGTCACTGTATTTTTTTTGTTCACATCTTTTAGATTTAGTCTTTTTGAAGTAGAATATCACAGACATTTATGAGATAGTTACTTTTTAAAATAAATATGAAGGTATCTGGCAGGAAGTGATTCCAAGATCATAACATTTCAGGAGAATATGTACTGAATATGTCTACCGTGACAGCTGAAACAAACAAATTTAATATGCAGAGATATCTCTGACTAAGGACATTTTTGAGCTGTGACTCCTTAAGAGGAATACCCTTCACAGAGTAATGATTCAGAATTAGTAAAAACCTTACGAGACAGTCCTCTCTAAGGCAGCGTGACAAACAGTATTTTGCAACAAATTAAAGAAGAAGTGGTAGCTAAACTTCTAACTTTCTAATTCTATTTGAGTGTCTGGAAGCATTCCTATGTTTCTCAATGTGGTTCCTTAGCACTAAGTTGTGAAAAGAAGTCCTTAAGTAGTGCTACAAATTCTTCCATTACTGCAAGCTCCTGTGGATGTTTGGGTGAAGCAGAAAACAAGTAACAGGCTGGAACAAAGAGAGCATTTCGTTAAGTCATTGATGTACAGGGCAATAGTGATTGCTTCTGGGCACAAGTGCATGAAGGGACATAATTAGGGAAAGTACAAAGGTACATTTATAACCACCTTCCTATAACACTCCTTCAGCTGCACCCAACATATTCAGCCAGTTGTATTTTCAGCTCACAGGAAAATGACTCTGGTATTTTTATGCTGCATTCTTGCCCTCAAAAGAGGTCTTAACAAGTTTGTTTTCTTGTGAGAAACTCTCAAATCTAGAAAAACTTAGGGAAACCACTTAATAAGAATAGCAGAATAAGTAGATTGACTACGTTGTATTTACATTATGCACATAACGTGCTAGAATCCACCTCAGAAAAAAATGTTATGGCAAAATAAGAAACATATAGGAACAATTGAGTAGAATTTACATCCAGAAAAATCTGGATTTATGTTTCCTGTTTCTAGATGAATGTAGTTAAAAACATTCCTAATTTACAAAGAAAATGCTAGAATTAAAATCCAAAATACAGAAATGCTTTAACAATAAATTAAACAGAAGTAATAACGACAAATGATTGTCCAATAGTAATTTAAAACAAAATGGGATATCTCATGGAGCTCATCCTCTCCACTGCTAAAGCTGCATCAGTGCTGGTTTATTTCAGAACAATTCCATCATCTTCAGCAGGTGCTCAGGCTGCTGACAAATAACTCACTGCTGATTCTGCGAACAATTTTCTGTCCAGGCCCTGTCATCTGACATCAGTTCTTCTGAATGGAACGAATGACACCATAACAGATATGTTCAGAGTAGAAGGACATATCCCTTGACCTGTGCTGTTGTACATTTGCTTTTTTTGTTGTGGTGCCATATTTCTCTTCTGCAAATAAGAGTATGTTTCTGCTGAATGAGGAACTCTCAATATTCTCAAGACAGCTATCTAAAAACTTAGATAAATGCATACGAAAGCTTAGGCTTTTGCCCTTGCAGGAAGAATGATCTCCCTGAGATCTGGAAGTTACTACCCAACTGACTTTCACTGACAATTCTAGATCTCTCTCTGTCTCATCAAACAGGTTTCAAAGTACAGGTTTTCTCTCTTTCAATGCTCCATGTAGTTAAATTGCTGACATTGACCCCGCTGGCAATCTTTCAGCAAGTCGAGCATGCGTGTTCCCCATGCTGTCTTTTCATTTTGGTAGCTGCCAACTTGTGCTTGCACAATTGAATCCTTCCTTATCCTCCTCCAGCGGACAGACTCACTCAAACTACTCCACTGCACACGGTAAATCAACAGTTGCAATTAGACTGAGCTGTGGCACTGTCTTTCTCACGGGCTTGAAGCAATGCCCTCAGAGAACCGCACAGCATGCTGTCCCATATGTACTTCTGCCAGAGTATACTCGTGCTGTCCAGCCCCACATCAATGTTATGGCAGTATAATGTAGTCGAAAAACAGAAGGCTCTGCAGGAGCAGTGGAATATAAATGTGCCAGAAAAGTTCACATCATTAACCCGATGGGCCTGAGTGGTTTCATTATCTGAATATGGAAGCTATTAGGTACTGGTGCAAAACTATGAAGTTTGGACTACTGGCAACAACTGTTACAGCCTGCTGCTGGGGAGCACTGAATTCATAAACTACAAAATCCTTTACTATTATTAAAGGAATCATTAAAACAATCAAAAAACCTCAGAATTTTATGGCTAAAACAAAACTGAATTTCTGATAATAATTATTATAACATAAAACTTCAACAAATCTGCCCAAGTATGAGAATACAGATTTAATTAATTATTAAAAGTAATACATTACAGCTCTGTTGTACCTAAACACCTGAAACCTGAACATTTTTTTTCTTGTTCAGAGGAAGAAGGGTTTTGGTTTGTTTTTTTTTTTTTTCAAAAAAATAAGTGATCCGGGAAAAGAGGCACATATGGTGACAGTGACAGACTCAGCACAGTTCTGTGTGGAATTCAACTGGTTATCTCCTGCTTTTTTGAGAATTCATAGAATCATAGAATTGTTTGGTTGGAAAAGCCTTTGAGATCCTCAAGTCCAACTGTACACGTCCACTATCGAACCACATCCCTGAGCACCTCATTTACCCATCTTTTAAACACCTCCAGGGATGGTGATTCAACCACTTCCCTGGGCAGCTGTGCCAGTGCCTGGGAACCTTTTCAATGAAGAAATTTTTCCAGATATCTAGTCTGAACCTCCCCTGGTGCAACTTGTGGCCATTACCTCTCATCCTATCACCTGTCACTTGAGAGAAGAGACCAACACTGACCTCATTACAACCTCCTCTCAGTAGTTGTAGACTGTGATGAGGTCTACAGGGCACAATCACTTCTTGATCCTGCTGGCCACACTGTTTTTGATACAGGCCAAGATGTCATTGGCCCTCTTGGCCACCTGGGCACACTGCTGGCTCATATTCAGCTGGCTGTCAACCAAAAACCCCAGGTCTTCTCTGACAGGCAGCTCTCCAGCCTTTCTTCTCCAAGCCTGTAGCAGTGCATGGGGTTGTTGTGTCCCAAGTACAGGACCTCACTCTTGGCCTTGTTGAACCTCATACTGTTGGTTGCAGCTCATCAATTCAGCCTGTCCAGATCCCTCTGCAGATCCTCAAGCAGATTCACACTTCCGCCCAGCTTAGTGTCATCTGCAAATTTACTGAGGGTGCACTCAGTCCCTTCATCTGGATCATCGATAAAGATATTGAACAGAACTGGGCCAATACTGAGCCCTGGGAAGCACCACTTGTGACCTTGACAGTTTACTTCTGGTTTTGGTTAATTTCTTTTAAACACTTCTATTTGGGCAAGAATATATATTTTGCAAAGTCTTCATCCCTTGGCTAGTTAATTTCTTCAAAAACCTTTCAAAGTGGACTCAAGCTTCGTCAGGGAAAGTTTAGGCTTGATGTTAGGAAAAAGTTCTTCACTGAAAGGGTGATCGGCCATTGGAATGCGCAGCCCAGGGAGGTGGTGGAGTCGCCGACCCTGGAGGTGTTTAAGGGGAGACTGGATGAGGCACTGAGTGCCATGGTTTAGATGATGGTGTTAGTGTTGGTGTTAGTGTTGGGATATAGGTTGGACTTGATGATCTCAGAGGTCCTTTCCAACCTTATGATACTGTGATACTGTGATACTGTGTTGAAAACCTTTGGAAAACTAGTAGACTGTATGAACTAGACTTCACTTACCCACGTGGTTCTTGTTGATTCTTTCAAATGGTTTGAATAGATTTGTGAGGTGCTACTTCCATTTACAATTTTTTCCCCCAGAATGTCATATTATGTTTGTGATCTTATTATTCAAATTTATTTTTAAAAATCACTGTTATATTTGCTGCCTTCAGTTATCTACTACATATGCCATTTCAGAATATCATTGAAAATAGTGTAGGCTTAATACATTTTACTTTTCTAAACAGTTTAGAAACTCTTGAAAGAAACATATATCCACCTTGAAACTAAGATAGTACTGCTTGCAGCAAATCTCTCCCAGAGCTTTTCTGGAAAGATACAAAATGCACACATTGAAGTGTACTGGTACCCGTAGGCAGTCACACAGACATGGGCGAAGAATGGTTATTTCCCAGTTTTAAATTAATTTGTACAGTTTCGGTGACCATTAAAAACTGTTTGCATAGAATCACAAGAAAGATAGAGAAAAGATATTTCTATCTTGGCATTTTCCATGATAAGAAAAACAGACAACTGACACAAAAAAAGAACTCTGCATCCTGTGCTACACAACTGAACTTACAGTGTAGCATTAAATATTTAAACATAACAGTGCAGAAAGGCTTTTCATGATGCTGTAACTATCATACCAAACCCATTTTTTTTTCAAGTATCAGATTTTTGCCAAATAAATGAGTGGGATGCCGTCATTTACTGAAAACAAAAATGTTTGCTTCATATCAAGACGTTGGTGAACAGTATTTAATTACTACACATAAATTAATTGTTTGAATTGAATTATCATTTAATCGTAATACATGCTTTTCTGATTACGACCCATGTAAGCAATATTAACAATATGAATATATATATATTCATAACAAAATGGTATTGACAGAACTTTCAGTGCAGAATTACTAAAATATGTCCTGGGGGAAACCTGGATGAAAGCTACTCTGAAATATAATGCAGTTATGAGTGGTAAAAAGTCATACATTTAACTCCTATTTACAACAGCAGCCAAGGACAACGTTTGTGTGTGACGGAGTTGGGCACAAATTCCTTGGAACAGGAAGTACTATTCTGCCTGTGTATAGTTGACATGTCCCATTGTATTGTATTTAGATCTGGAAAACATTTGTCAACATGCTATCATCGAAATGGGGGAAACACAGAATGGCAGCAGAAATCCTTGTCAATTGCAAGTAGATGACTACTTTCCATTCTGGTTTTAGAGAGAAATATATGCCACGTGACTTTGTTAATGATAACTAGTGATACCTGCAAGTGATAAATAGTAAATAAGTACAGACCACAGAATGAAATTAAGAAAAGACAAATTGAAGCTGATAATAAGACTTGGCAGCACTATTCCGTAGTTTAACTCATCTCAGTCTGCTGGGCAACATAGAAGATTCACAGATAGTGCTAAGCAGAGATCAAAGCAGTAGAATAATAAAATTAACTCAGCAATACAAAATCATTTTTATATTAGCTCTCTTGGTGCACTGTACTAGTAAAATCTACTTCCTTTGTAGGAGTCGTGTTTACTGGATTCTCAGAAGAAGAACAGATCTTTTGAACAACCAAAACTGGACTATAATATATAACAAAAAGACATGCATCATTAAGTCTGGGACTGCCAAAGCACAACATGTTACAGGCTTAAACTTGGTTTCTAAAAAACAAAGTTCTTCTTCCTAGACATTACAAGATATTTAAAGAAAGAAAAAGATACTTCAATAGCAATTTGCACTAACTGATCTTCTGTATAATGTTCTCCTAGTGGGAGTTCAGAATGACAACATGTGGAGATTTGTGGACAAAATTTTTATGTTCTGTTTACATTTTCTGGGAGCTTAAGAGAAAACAGCCTGAAATAAGCTGCAGCTAACGTGCTACAGGAAATGAAGGAAGAGAACCAGACTGCTCAGGAAGGATTTACATTTACACAGTGGTGATGGCAATATTTTGGCTTAGAAAAAGGAATGCAGTTTTTCTAAAATACACAGAAAAGCTGTTGACTGGCGCTTCTCATTACTTAGTGGATCATGAATCACTCCAAGACTATATCAAAATGTTTCTTAAGAGAGGTCTTTCACCATTGTGTGGCATTTTTTTTTTTTACAGACCAAAACTTCTTGCACCAGCAAGTTCTCTCTGCGTGGCAACCAAAGAGACACTAAACCAGCATAAACCTCACCTATGCCAAAGGTGTTGGTGTGAAACCCTCCTAGGGCATTTTCTATGGTTCCAGGAGAAAGTGTTCAGACAGTTTATTGGTAAGCAGTGATTGATACGCTCTTCAAAGTATAGCATTGTCTTTTATTAAACATGTCCACAGCACATTGCTAGGAGAACCTGTAGTCAAGTCTTACAGCTTTGCAAAATGTCCATTTGTGCTGAAGTAATCTATGGCAAACATCTGACCGGAATAGTCTTGTTGTTTTGTGGTTTTTTTTCAAGTTTTATACAAAGAAGTTTTAGGTGCCTTTGAAATTAAAGTTTTGAAGTTGAAATTAATAAGAGGAAAATGTACTTATATCTTAAGAATGTTCTAGGATGTGGCAGAGGATCTTACTAGTGCCAGAAATAAGGGTTTTTTCTCTACACTAAACTATGCCTATATTTGGCTAGATCATGAACTCTTTTATTGGAAAGTAAACAGACAAAATCCTTTCCTACGAAAAATTCAGCTTTGCATGTGCTCGGTATGACATCAGAATTTCCAGCCAGACTTTTTCCACTAGGTCAGAAATCCATGGATCGTACACATAGAATGGTCTACACTAGATATCTGAACTATTATTGGCTTAGCAGGACTTTCTAGAAATCCTGTTCTGAATCATAGATACAAGGCATGAGAAGTGAAAGCAAGGACTTTGTCTTGCATGCATTCCCAATATTTGCTCAAAATGGTAACAGGGCAACTGGAGATTCTGTTTGAAGATGAGAGAGTAGGTAATTATAGGAGACTATAAAACTAACTTCTTGCACTTGACTTTATAAATTTCATTTCATATAATTTTTTTTGTAATACATATGGGTAGAAATAGATGAGCAAACTTGTCCATATTAGTTTTAGCTTCAGTTTTTACCTGGCCTTACATGCTCAACTTCAACAGAAATCCTTTGAGAGATGAGAGATTTTGCACCACACATCTCTTTCTGGGCTTCTTACAAGTATTTTTGGGAATCATCAAGTTTTGCATACATCAGCCATTTAGCTGAGATGAAAATAAACGGCAAACAAACATGGTATCATAAAACTTCATTTCCAGAAATAAAGTACTGTTAAGACAAATTTGTTTATACTGCAGTAAGCCTGGTTATTAAAATGTTACATTTCATTCAACGAGGATTATTGGAACTATTCTGTAAGATCTGTAAAGTATTATAGAAGACCGCAATGTTTTGATGCCTCCCTAAGATGTATATGACCTCTTACTCCAAATTGCTTCACAGCTATCACTGCATCTTTGGGTTTGGTTTTTTTTGTTTTCTTGTTTTTTTCTTTTCCATTTTTTTTCATTATCTGGACAAGAACCAATAAAAAGATTGTATCATACATTGAAACAAAATTGTTGTTCCATCTGGAATTTTGAACCTTGCCCATTTTCCTGTGCAAATCTATTGAAAACATAGTGGCTTTCACTTTGAACTCAGTTAAAACATGCAATAAAATGTCCACACTTCTGTCATAGAACAAAAATACGAGCCCACAGATATCCTGAAGACTCTGAAGTGTTCCCTAGTTCTTTTTCTTCTCTAAAAGAGGATTTTTGATCATTAAAAGTGAAAATTAAATAAAACCCAAAACTGGAATGCCCTTTAAAAGCAAAGTTGAACAGGTATGGAATGCCCAGTAATAAAATATTCTGAAAAGTAAATGAAGAAGTAGGTACACAGACTTTATTAAATGCATTGAAATTTTCTTTATAGGTTTTCATTGGGTACAACAACTTGGTAAGTATACATTTTCCTTAAAAAGACATGCTCTGTGAAAAATCACAATTTTGATTATGTGAACTGCTATAAACAACATTTTGCTTTCACACGTTTGTATTAATTTTTGGGAACCTGCTTGAATTTGTAACTAGGCTTTAAAATTATGGCAGACCAAAAGAATGTGGATGGAGTGGACAGATATCCCCTGCTAACTAATCACACATAGGTGCTGGCGACCTTTGATACTTTCCCTTTTACAGCTTTAGTTAGGCCAGGAGAAGGTCTTTCTTTGATAAAGCTTAACAACACACAACATTTGCATTCCTGAAGGATGACAAAGACTGTTACTGAGGTTTTGATTGAGCACTGCTTCATGGTCAGGGATGCTGGTAAAGGTAAAAGTTCCTTTGAGAGGATACACCAAGGGACTGCAGGCCAGTGCCTAACAGCAATCTACAAAATGCTACAAGTTTTGTGGATTCTACAAGCATCCATTGTGAGAGCAAGTGCAAGAGCAGCAGACAGTGGTTCCTAGGAAGGAAGTTTAATTCATTATTTCACCAGCTGTGCTGATGACTGATTGTTTGCATATTCACTAATTCTACTGATATCAACAGTGTGGATGTTGTCTACTCTGATTAGGAAGGGTAACTGGAAAGTACTTTGTATTTCTTGAAACAAGTTTATCTTCTAGTCCAACAACTGCATTTATCCAGAGGAGTTATTTTAAAAGCAGTTCAGTACCATTTATTCATATAGCGTGATCAGAAAAGGAAAAAAACCCAAGCCACCAAATGACAACCAAGAAAAATCCAAAGTCCCCAAACAGGTCGCAACTGAGGGATTTTCCATATCACAACGTATGTTCCCAGCTGGAAAAGGACTGCATTTCAGACACACGATTCCTGGACAATATACGATTGTATATTGTCCCTCAAAATTCTACTATTTTGATTAAACTAAAAGCATAATGTCCAAGGCTTTTGCTACAATACTGTGTAACACGTATGGATTATATTTGAGAACTATAACACCTTTTGTGGAAACACAGCCCTTATGATTAATATACACTAACATATACTGGCTTACAACATTTAATTATAGTTATCTTGAACTTGCAGAACTAACAGAATCTTTTTTGAGAAAAAATTCCACTCCCCAAACAATAGGAATTCAGTAAAGGGTAGGATGAGGGCAGAGTGAAGGGGTGAAGACATTTCCCCAATATACTCATTGCCAAACATATCCTTGGATTACTACTTTGCCAAATCCAAAATAACACTTTTTCTGGATTTGGTGTAATGAGAACTCCCTATAGGTTTCTTGTATAATGGAGCACTATTTTGATTCAAAGTCTGTTCAGTTTATGGAGAGTCTGTTCTGAAAGAACTACTGTGTTCCTTTTACAACTTTACACTCTACCATTATCTAAAATCTGTCTTTCTTTCAGCTTGTTAGGAGGAAAGGTGGAGGTATCTAATTATGTCTAAGATATTCCACTGTGTTAGTTGAAATTGTTTAGAATTTTGCTGTAGGATGTTTACAGGATTTTGCTATATGATGTTTATGCTAGAAGACTTTGGAAAAATAAGTTATTTAACATAATGAAATCAGCATTTATAGAAAATCCTTTATAACATGAAAGGTATGCTGTCAAAACCACTATCTGGGAGTGTCCGGGTCCAGGAAAATACCACTGTCTCAAATTGAATCAATCTTTCTTGTATAAAAATTTCTAAACCAAACTCCTATTATGAAGACCTGATCAAGGTAAAAAACTTTACTAGAAGTATTTCTCACTGGATATTTATAGACTGAAAAAAAAAAAGGCATTCCAACCAAGTTGTCTATAGGTGAAATGAGATTTTTGTGTGACCTCTCTCTGTCACTAGGTTTACTGCAATTCCTATAAATTATTTAAATATTTTATTCCTATTGTAGAAATATTTTACAAATTATTTTTACTTAAAAAAAAAATCCCTTTCTCAGTCATGCTGTTGTTGTAAAATAATTATCTTCCGCAGAATTCATTTGCCTAAGTAACACTGGGGAAAGAAAGTAGTCATGGAAAAAGGTTTAGGCATATTCATTTATAAGTAGCTGGGCAAATACTTTGATGGATGGCTCAATCTCTCCTTGACACACTCCCTGCAGTGTTCTAGCCTTGCAGCGGAAGAGCTCCCAGCTGATACGTGGTTGCTATGACAGCTTTCTGATATCCCTAAAAAAGATGGGCACGGTGGAAGATTCAAAGAAGAAAAATTATGATAGCAGAATGTTTTACTTCAGGAGTCTTTGCCTAGCTAGGAACCATGTGGGACTGCTGCTGTGAGGAAGAATATGAAAAAGCTCATATTTCAATCACAGGAATTGTTTAGGGTACTCTAGGGATAAAGACTCAATGATCAGGATTGTCCCCAAGAGGCATCAACAACGCCGCATTGAGAATCTAATCTACATGTGAGGAAAGGGTGAGTGCATAAGAACAACAAAATCAGGAGAAGGTTACCTGAGAAAGTACTGAAAAAATGGTATCAGCCATGTGAAGAATGTGGGAAATCTACTTTGACTGAAAGTATTAGAGAACTAAACTATGGTGTACAAAGTGATATAATAAGTTTGTTTGGGTTTTTTAAATTTTATTTACTCATTTATAATACAAGAAGCGTATTTTTGTTCTTCACTGAGTACATGCAACCTTTATTAGTGGGGAATTAGTAGAGAATGCTGCTGTAAAATAACTGAACAGCAATCCAGATGTAACACAGCTAAAAGTTTGATGACACATGAAGCTGAATTCCCTCAATTTTTTTCAGAACCAGTTTTAAGCAGCACTTCAGTATCTCTAAAAATAAGGCAACTGGAATCAATTTAGGATAAGCTGTGTACAAACATGAACCATGGCTACTTGACTATCTGTACCAATGCCTTTTCTCAGGATATTGTAAAGCTTATCCCAAAGGGGAGATCTCTCCAGGCCTTTAACTCTTAGAGGGGGTGGTAGAATTGGAGAGAGAAATTCCCCTGTTTGTAATCTAAGTAGCAGAGTGAGAATAATCTATGTGTGTCACCTGTGACTAATTGAGAAGTTTGTCGCCATACACATTTGCTTCTTCAAAGCAAAGTGTGATTTATGTCACAGTGCTTAGAGAGTATTGTACTTAAAAATGAAAAAAGTGTTTGAACAACTCCAGAAACAGAAAATGAATCACACCAATATGAGTCTTACTTTTTCAATGAATAAAGGAGGAAAGTCTAGCACAGTTACTGACCTCTGAGCTATTTGCCACGCACAGCCTCCTCTTGTCACTGGCTAGCCTCATTACTATCATAAGTTACTTTCTTGCCCTTGAATCTTCTATCTTATGCTTTAAGGATCTTCTGTTGCCACAGTCTACCCAAGGGAAAAATATGCAATTCTTTTTTTGGATACAATCAGCTAGGTAGTTAGACCAGCTCACATTTTATTAGGACCTTCAAAAAGCTGTGATTATTTGATTTATTTGTATCACTGTTTCTTGGCTTGTTCTAAAACAATACTGTATAGCTTCCTTTACTTAAGTACGTGTCCCAAAGAACATAACACAGTGAAGTGAGGGAACAGTCCCATGTATACGTAAAAGATTATACCCAGTAAGCTATGAGAAGAACATGCCGTAAATAATACATCAAAAATAAAGGTCGGGACCTTTGAAACAAGGAGCTGCAATTCTAGTCACCAGTCTGGGAGACTGAAAGCCACCACTAGCCTGTATCATGATAGCCACTAAATCACAGCTGAATCATTTCAGACAGAGAACTGGTAAAAGTAAAAAAAGAAAACTAAAAAAGAAAAAGTAACCCACCCTTCAACAAAGCCTGAAGGAATCAGCTGGCTTCAGGCCAAAAAATGCTAGCACATATTAGCTGAGAAGAAGTGAAATAAGTTTCCAAGAGTCATGGAAATTGTAAGATAAATACTCATTGTATGGAGGGGGGAGGGGGAAGCAACTCTACTGGACCACTTTCCAAACTCCCGACCTTGCATTCCTTGCACACCCTAATTCCCTTCCAAGTAATTATGAGTTTAGGCTATGTGCCAAGGTTATGTAACTATGTCTTAGAAGACAAATTCACAGTAGCACAAAGAAAAATACGTCTAAATGCTGGATTAGGAAAAAAAATCCATAACTGGACAAACAAAATTAGAAACTTAGAAAGAAAAGCATGATGAGAATAGCTAAAGGTGAGGTACATTTCTAATCCTTTTCCCTAGAACTGGAAAATACTGGAGGAGGAAATTCAGGGTAAAGGGGGTGAAATTGGAAAAGTTAAACAACCTTGTCAAATAACAGAAGTATTTAAGTTACATTTCCTAAACTACTTTAAAAAGGAGTAAACTAACCAAATGCCATCTGAAATTGGCTGTATGCCCACCACTTTGGTTGACTTCAGGGTCAGTAAGACAGAGGACAGACATAAGCAAGCATAGCTGGAAAATCAATACAAATATAGATAAAACACAGATGGAATTTATTATAGAGCAGCTGAAAATGCAAAGGAAGAATTCTATGGATCCATACCGATGGTGTAACTTCAAAAAATATTCTTCAACTATGAAAGCGCTTTAGGAACCAAACAACTTTAAGAAGTGAAGTTAGATGAAGCCATACTACAGAAACCAGACTGTGCTGCTCTGAAAGTCTACTTTCTGTGGTATTTCTGATTGGTCTAACAATGTTACTTTTCAAATAAGTCCAAACACACTTGCTAAAATCCTTCACATAATAATACAACACATGCATGAAAACATTCATGAATTGGGCAGAAAGCAACTGCCCCAAAAAAAGAGAAATTCTAACCTGTTTCTTTCCCCATCGCTTTTCTTCTAATATACATTTTGCTTTATTTTTCAGATAAAATTTCTTGTATTGAACAAAGTCTTAAAGAATTCCTGGAAACCTTTCAAGACATTCGTCAATGTCAAGATTTTTATTCTGCAGGGAGTCATGTCAGAATCGACACAATAAATGTTACCATGATGTATTACTAGTGAGCTATTCTTACAAGAAGAAAGTTTCCTTCTGTACTACTGGGCTGGACAGTCAGTCATACCTCACACCAGTTTATATTTCAACAATCCCTTTTCTAGAATACCCTGCACCAAGAGTAGCATTTAAAGGATTTTTAGTAAAGATGCACTGAAGCCATCTCCCACACTAAGGATGCAGTTTCACTGTTAGTTTAATCTGACCTAGATTTGGGTCAACACTAAAAGGGTAGTGATCTAGCTGAAAAATTTTATATATTTTGTGGGCTTACTTTTCAACCATATCAGCTACCTAATTTAGCTGGCCATATGGCTGCATGGTTGCTGGTGCCTTCACAGGGGAAGAAGCCATAAATAGGGGTTGGGAAAGACAGGTTCATGCTTTTTGCAGAAAAATATGATCCTTGGTGCAGCATGAGCCAGTCAACACTGAAAATAATACGAAGATACTAAATTCTGCTGCATATCTCTTTTGGGCATTTGCGGTGTCTGAGACTGCCAAATCATAAACTTTCATACTTAAAAAGACTGGACAAGCAATGCATAATGAAAATACCTAAAATGCTTTTTAGAAGAAACTGTCAAACTCAATGGAAAGCAAGCTGACTGAGTAGCAGGTTACAGTTATATCACTGGGAGTACAGAACTCCACCTAATTAAAAAAGCCAACCCAATTCTGAATCAGAGTGTGCTTCTCTTACTGTTTTTTCTCTTTGTATTGACACAAGTTCCTTTTGTTCCTAATTTGCAAATTTAAAAAAAGCCCTTCTGATAGCAAGAGCACACGTGCTCTATTACATCTTGCAGTCCCACCTATAAAAGTGTAGAATAATTTAATAAATGTTAGAGATTGCTAATCATATACTAAATTCACAGATCAAAACCAGAGAGGCAGATAATCCTTTTCAGATGCTTACATGAGTGTTGATGAGAATTCAAAAGAACTCGTGAAAACAACAGAGCACATCGAGATTACAACAGCATATATAACACTTGGGAGACAGATATCAATAGTATTTAGAGACAGATATCAATAATATATAAAGACAGATATGAATTTGAGTAATACTGTTTTCTATAAACTGTTTCTCACATGAGTGAGTATGGATGACTGCTGTTCTTCAACAACAGTAAGTAGTACTTTTCAAAGTCTTCTCCTAATAGATACCAAAAAAGGGCTGTGATATTATTGAATACTACTTTGTTGTTGTTTCTACAAGACATCAGAGGGGTGTTATAAATGTGGGCAGCAAAAGGTCTCATCCCCTTTTTAATTCTCCAGCCAGCAGTCCACAGAGTAGAACCAGATATCTAATTGGCAAAACAGCTTGCTTTCTGCATTTCTGTTGGTGAAGGGAGAGGTAATTGGCATTACCCCACCTGCTTAAATGATTTTCTTAACTGGCAGTGGCCTTCATGTTGGGAGTGAGTTACTAACCATAGTGGCAGAGAGAAATCTCCCAACATACAGGCTTGCCATTTTACCAACCCAGCACCACAAGCTCTATCCTTCTGCAGTCTCATTGCAAGGTCTGGGAATGTCAGCTGCTTAAGGCAACAGGCGATGCCATCTGGAAAGAGTCACTCTTGAATCTCTTGTGTCTATAATCCATCCTTACTGAAGACACTCATTAATTAAAACATACAATTGTGTTTGAAAGTGCTCATTTCAACTCAAAAAATAGGACTCAGCCGTGCAACTAAGGTCATTTGTGTGTAAACACCTTAAATCTAAACCACAGTTATCTCAGTTTCAAGTCACTGGACCGAGAGATCTGTGAGGCAGGCAGTCTGGCTGAATTTCCATAAGACAGGTTACGTCTCTCTGCAAGGGAGAGGGGGAAGGGAAGCTATTTTTAAAGTCTTTCAAGAGCTTCCCCAAGCCTTTCCAACCACTTGGCAAAGAACTCTTCAGGATATACTAAGACTAAACTATGACACTGGGCCAGTTCATAAGAATAATTCTGACCACAAATAAATTTCAGGGATATTGCTTCATACTCAGTCCAGAACAGAGACTTATGTGAAGTTGGTTTTGATATTCTGCAGGACACTGTCAAACATTTGTCTTGTTTAGATTCTTCCCTTGGGAGCGTGAACTCTAAACTTTTAGTTGTCCGTCTGATGTAAGCTGAAATTCTCCTCTCCTCCCACCTTGTGGTTGAGCTACATTGTTACAAAATGTTTGGATGTTTTTTGTTTTTAAAACAATGACAACAAACTGAAGGAGATTTTAGTCATTATTATATATGGCTGAAGATGGACCTGAAACAAAAGGCCATCTCTGAACTTCCCTGGAGCTCGTATTCATAATTCTCAGTCTGAACCATTTCTTGATCTCTAGTATAGTCTGGGGAAAAAGTGAAAGGGAAGTACAAGAAAATAAATCAAATGCTACACAGGCTATGGCAGTGAGCCTGCCGTGACCCTGAAAATGAACAGCCAACGCTTAGAGAGGAAAATCATCGTGGCATGTTATGGTTACACCTTGCCATTTGTAACAAAAATCTACAATTTCTGTATAATGTAAATTTGATGATTAGTTTTTAAAGTGTTAATAAATCAAAATGTGGAGGTTTTTAAAACCGTGTTATTCCCTGGTTACCTGATTCACAAATTAGTAGTTTGGTGTTGTTCCTTATTAAAAAGTTCTACCAGCTGTTATAAACTACCAGACAGTAGGCGAAAGTGAATGACCGCTTTCACTGAAAAGATGTTGGTACAGATGGGTCAGATTCTTCCCAAGGCTTTCAGACTCCTGCCAATAGGTTTTAATAGCCACAGAAAGCAAGCAGCCTTGCTTTAAATCTTTATGCTTTGAAGATATAAGTAGGTTTTTGCAATAAATCAAGATAAGTACCAGCTTCTTTTTGCGTGTATAGGTTATGTCAGATTAGTTTGAAAGTGAGCATAAATAAGCAAAAATAGAGGAACCTGCCATTCTAATTGCTTAATACAGATTTCACAAAAAGAAAGGGAGCTTTGAATGAAAGGAGTATATTTCTAGATCCTGAATACACTCTTGAAAGAACACACGTAATATTTTTGGCTTTTAACATGCTTACTACTTGAACGAGAGATATAAGCTATGCTAAAGTAATCTGTATTGGTATTTTATTTTTCAGTTCAGAGTTTTAAGAGTGGGAGCTATAAGCATCGAAGGTTAGAAATTAGCAAATGACCAATAGCATTCATTTACAAGGACATAAAAAGAAAAATGGAAAACAAGAAAATCAGGCTTCCTTGATGGGGAAGTAAAATTTGAGAAAAGGGAATAATGCATCCCGAGTCTTCTCATGATGTAAAATCATAGTATGGTTTGTTGGAATACCTGGACTTTGAAGTGCTCCTGGGTTCTACAGACCAATGATCTGAAACAACCCCTATAAGAGCTACCCTGCTTACTAACCGCATAGGAGATCATGCGTGACTGGCCTTCTAATATCGTATTCTTTCTGTGCGTTACGCAGTGTGAACAACCCGTACTTCTTTGTGAGCAACCTCTTTCATAGTGACTGGTAAGCTTTTGTTTTATGTCAAGTGCTGGAGTATTTTTTGCTGGACAGAGAGCTCTTCACAAAGGAAAAGAATTCCAGTAGTTTGTCAACAGCTGTAATTGCTCTGTGTGGTGCTTTCTAGCTGGACCTGTACTCTGTCTATCGGGTAACCAGGGAATAACACGCTAATGTTAGACTTAACCTGAGTTTGTGGCTACAAGGTCTAAGCTTCAACAAACTAGTAAGTTTCTTTGGTGAGAATTTGCCTACTAAAATATGAAATGTAGTAAATGACCCATTGTCTTGAGAAGTGATTTAATACTGGAAGCATCTGAGTGTGTTGTTAAAAGTCCCAGCAATCAGTTTAAGGTTGAAGTGCTTCATGGGTGGTCATGAGTAAAGATGAAGAAGTGAAATAGCCTGACAATCAAGAAATCACAAGAAAGTATGAGCTTCCTGAATTACCTCCCTTAGGGAGGTTAAACTAGAAGACAGGGAATATAGTATGCTTCTCTGTTAAACTGGAGCTACTGAAGCCTGGAATCATCTACAGGAAAGACAAACTAACAATTCATGCTGTGTGAAAATCAGTGGGAAGAAGAGCCTTTAGAGACTCTTTCTAGTTTACAGTAAGTGGCTACAATCTTCCCTAGGATGCTTTTTTTTCTTACTACAATTAAAAAAAAAGATCCATTCAGATTCTTCTCTGGACGGTAATGCATGAGTGTTCCTCGTTCTGTTGCCAAGCAGACTGATAAATATATGCAAACAGATACATGCCCACAGGGAAAAGAGTCTGGTTCGGCAAGTTAATATAATTCATTCTGAAATGCTCGATTGTTCCGTCTGGAGCACCCAGTGTTTTTCATCTGCTCAGGAAAATCCTTTTGTTACAGGCCACTTCAACAAAAGAAAGCCATTGTGGATGCGTATTTCGAGTCATACTTTTTGTGCTTTGTGTAAGCAAACAGTTTTAGGGTCATATCTTTTATATGAGAAAAACCATCTGCGGTGTGCAGTTTGTATCAGTGCACATGGGGCCATACGGCAGCCACCCACAAGTATCCGAACACCCTACAACCATTTTTATGGATGTTTAGATTAAGTACTAATATAAACACTTCATACAATTGTATATACAATTTTTTTAAAAAAATTGCTACTTTGTTTCCAAAAACAGGGACATAATCAGAAAAAACAGGGCCTCAAAAGCTCAGGATATTGCACACTGGTGTTTGACATTAAAACCAAAAAATCCTTTCGTGATGGAATTTTGATAGGTAATAAAAAAAACCCAAGTGAAACATTTTTGCACGTGCACTGGGCTTTTGATCAAGAGCTGAGATGACTGCATTCTCATTCCATCTGATCTAGTTTACTTTTCTCTAATTCTGAGAAAATCCCTAAACTGCAAATATAAGTTACAGAAAAAGAACTTTAACATCAGGAGTAAATTATTTGTATAAAGTACAAATTACTGGCCTGTGGAGAAAGTAACGTTTGCCATATTATCTATTAGAACTATTTTACTTGTTTGTGCTGATAAATGTAATTTTTGCCTTAGAATGTGATGCCTTAGATAAGATTAATTTCCCTTAATTGAAAACAGTGACAAATTTTGTGAAGTGTCTCTATGGCTCTGAAATTTTCATATTTCTATAGGAATGATTATCATGTGTCATGATCATAGATAACATTTTCATCATATTGTAAGGAGGATTCTGTTTCTTAGACACACGCTATTGATTTTGGTACAACGTTACGGGGATGAGCATGCAGCTGAAGACATTAAACATTTTACATCAGTAAGGTTAGGAATTTGTCTTTTTCATCCTATTCAGTCACTTCTTCATATCTCTAGGCACCATTGATACAATTTCCCACCTCTCTGCTAATGCAATTGTTTATGGAACTGGACTGTCAGGTGACAGAAATAATACTTCTGTTAAATGATAATTATTTATTTATGTTACCTCAGAGACACACAATTTATTTTTTATTCTTGTCTCCCAGATCAGTTACTAATTACTGATGAAAAATTCACAGTTGCATTAGAGAAATTTTGAAATCAGTAACTGATACTAAAAGTACACGATGCAAGATTCCCAACAGCACTCTCACCATGCAACAGAAGTAAAGATAAACTCACCCTGAAGGAGATCTGTATTTGCTAATTTTCATAGTTAGGGTGTCTGTCTGGCTTTGAGTAAACAGGGGAAAAATGGAAAGAATTTGGGGAGAGGCTACAATGTTTGAAGAGACAAGAACTGAGGAGAGGAGAACTGGATGGAGGATGGGCAGAAAAGGGAACAACATGAGACAACAAAATAAGTGGAAGGGAACAGTGCTGCTACACTGCTCAATCCCTGTGGAAGTTTCTACAACTCTCCTTTCCAAATGAGTGAACATTCCCTCATATTTTTCTGAGGCATGGGGTGAAACTCACTAACAGAGTATAAATCAATTGCAGGTGTTTCTTAGGAGTCTGATTTTCTAGGATACTCATTGTAACAGCTTTGTTTTTTCAGTTACCAGACCTCAAGGGACTGTAAATCCATGATGAGAAATAAAAAACAGCAACAGAAGGAGCCTATGAACTCACAGATAAAGATCCTGGGCCAGAAGTCCTTTCTGTTAAACTAAACCCCATTTATACTGCACTGTCATGAAAAAAAGAAAATTCAAAGCAAAAAAAATTTCTCCCAGCAGAGTTATGGAGCAGGAGGCCACTCTCATTGGAACAGCAGGAGTTCTGAAGCCACAGCTTCACATACAGATGTGTTAAGTTGGCTGTATTGCCATTAAGAAGCTACTGATTGGTCCTCCCACCTTGGTGCCAGTACAAGCATTTACACAAGCATCTGCTGCATGTACTGTTTTTCACCTGGCGTGGCATCCTCAGCTGATACTTTGTCTTCTCCGACAGGAGAAGCACCATGGGGCTAGGCTGGCTGAGGAGTGGCCAGAACATGGTAACAGCAGCATTGACTTAGCTCATACATGAGTCCAAAGCCTAAACTAATCCTTTCAGTGCTGGCATGTTGAAAGTAAGCCAAAGCAGGAGAGGCCTCCTGGAGTGTGTATCGCTAATATTATCTACCACTATCCATAAAAAGCCTACGAAAAAAGCAATATAAATTACATCTAAGTAAAGTGGATTTGCTACATCTAGTTTAAAAGCACCTCCTTCACTTGCTACGATCAGGATCTCTTGCTCTAAAATTATTCTTAGCATTAAAAATTCTATGAAAGAACAAAGCTATACAGTGTATAGTAAAAACGTTCTTGAAACAGAATCCTTTTCAAAGCTTTCCATGGAGTATTTGTGGGTCATTGGGTTATTACAACTGCCCACTAAAAATAATAATTGAAATTGTGTGATTAATTGGTTGAGAAACAACTACTGTCCTCTCTCCTTCCAGAGTGTGTTTACAATGATTTGGAAGAACCTGCCTTGCTTTGGCAAGCTGTCTTAAACAGACTAAGCCGAACAAACCAGTTTTAAAGGGACAGCTTTACTTTACCTGAAACATCTTTTGGTGTATCATTGAGTATATCAAATATAATTTTCATCTAGAGATATAGAATTTATGTTTTGTTTAAGAATATTCTCATATAAAAGTGACCTTGCAACTATGCACCGCCAAAAAATTCAACCTAATATGGGTTCACTCAGAAGCTGCAACTGCAGTTCTACATTTTTTGTGAAGCTTTGGCAGCCTTATTTAGTCATAAATAATGTTTATTAAATAAAAAAAGTTGACTCCAGTTCAGCAAGCATAGATTAGATTACTAGAAACTGACTTTTAACAGATTGTGTGAACACTGACCTCTAACTGACCGTGTAAAACTGGCCTCATCAGCAACTCACACTCAACACATACTGAAGATAAACGGATGACAAAGCTTAATTGATCAAGTGAAGTGAAAACCTCATGTGAAGTGTCAGACTTCTGAGTGATATTTGAGTTTCCTCCTACATACAGGATGGAACTGAACTTATGCAGTTAACCAAACAACTAACAGTCTCTCAGTCTGGAACCAGTGTTTTCCTGTATTAGAGCAAAGGAGAAGAAACCCTAGCCATTTATGATAGTTTAATGGAAAAACTCTGTCTGGGCCTTAGCTGAGTAGGTCTCCTTATCCATTAACTGTATAGCCAAATTGAAACTGTGTCTACCTCAGTGGAGAGATAGTGGGCTGTTCAGATTTGCTCCTGGAGGACAGTGATGATGAGGAAGTAGTTGTAAACACAGTTCTTGGCAATCAAAGCCAAGGGGGAAAAGTCAAGTGTTAATACTTTTGAATCTGTGAAGAATTAGATGTGCACAACATCCTAATACTGTAGAAGGAGCAGTATAATTACTAAGTTCTGCAAATATTCAGAAGAGATAAAATTATTAGTACCTGAAAAAAAAGTCTCCTTAGTTTCACACTAATATTTATAGCTCGTTTCAAAGGGTCTTACAAGAGTCTATGCTTTTTCAATGGCCCCAGAAAATAGGATTTAATGGTATCAAACAAGTACAAAATCCATTTGAAATTCTGGGTAAAATAAGCTACAATATTACTGGGTTTCAAAATCTATTTCCAAGAAGCTACACTAAATTTTGGGTATTAAGTAGATATTCCAGTAAAGCCAAAGAAAAATCTGAGTCAGGTCATTGCAAATGAAAGTGAGGATCTGAAGGTTTATGTTTTGGATATTAGTAAAGTTGGAAATTGATTACTAAGACAAAACTCACAGAAATACCTTTGTCTTCTCAGAGAATTGTTTTTGCACTTGTATCAGAGGTAGAATACTCAATAATTTATGTTTATACTTCTTTTTAAATTTTGAGAGAATATTTCTCTCTCATTTACATTTTCTTGAAGTTTAAGTGAATAACCCTCCTTCTAACCGCAAGTAGAAGTAAAACACTTGGATTATAAACCAACTGTTTTCTGACACCTTAGAACAAATTTTTTGACGGTATCTAAAAATAGATTCTGATTTACGGAGGATACTAGGTGGTATAAAACCAATAATTGGAACTGTTTGCAATGTTTAAAAGCATTTGAGTTCCCATACAAGCAAGAGCACATGGGTACTAAGAGCTCAAAGAATTCACTGCATATTTTCAGCAAGGTCAACAATGAACAAGCAACACACACAAAGCTGCTAAAGTTACTGTCTGAAATCCAGACTCTTAAAAATGTTATTCTGTCCTTAATAACGCTGTGCTGCATTTTCCAGTGGCAAAAGGTTGATGTAGTTTCCCAGTGTTTTTCTGACACATTCTATGGGTGCATAACATGAAATGCACAAATGTTATGCAAAAAGTTGAATACAAACAGAAATTTCCTATCCTTAATATTTCCTTTAATAAATCACATTCATGTTGTCCAAATCCTCAGTCACTGGTTTGACAAGACACTAAAATCATACTACTACTCATCTGTTACTATACATTTTAACCTCTCTGTAAATTTTTGTGGAGTATCATTATCCCGAGCATTGATTCTTAATGTTTCACTCCAAATACAGCCTGATCAGCCTTGGCAGTCCAGAGCTTGCTCTTTCACTGTTTGAGTATAAACTGGGATTTAGCTATGGCTTCAACGGGGGTTCTTAGAACATGCATGGGTTTTTTTCTGAGGTGGATCAGATTTTATCTTTCAAATCTGTTCTTTTGTTCTGAAATTTGTTTGCCATAAAGAAAGGACGTAATATTATACCAATATTTATAGCAGAGAGTTAAGTATTTTTTTAAATTTTCCTGCTTATGGCATTACTTATAGCAGTATTAATTGTATGGTAATAGTATTAAAAGAATTCAAAGAAACACATTTGAATACCTCACATTTTACCAATAGGTCTGGGGTTTTCTTGGCTATAAAATTTCATTAATTGCTGACTGCTTTTTTCAGTATATTTTCAGAAAAGTTAAGCAATTTGTGAAATTACCATTTTTTCTACTGACTTCATTTATTTAATGCCTTAAATACACATCTATTGTTAGAAACATCATTTCAGTGAGCTACAGTGTCTTGCTTTTTTTAAATTACATAAAGCTTTTTCTTAGGTAAGGATTAACTTCACCTTGCTTTAGCAAGGCTGGTTCTCTGGCCGAAGTTAGAGAGGCTTGTTTGAAAAGGATCTGCCATGCATGCTGTCTCCTGCTCAGAACTGGCAGAACAAACCTCATACAAAAAGCCTGCTACATCAAGCTTGGGAAGTTTATCCACTGATATTTAGTTAATTTTTTTTTAAAAAAAAACCCTATTCCTTGTCCTTTGGCTACTTTTGATGAACTATACTTTATGTCCTATAACACTTCTTGCAGATTGTACAGGCAATAACCAAAGAAAACACCTATATGCCAATATTTTCTTTAAGTTACCATGCACATTTTCAAAAGCATGTCTTAAATCCAATGTTCAAAACCTTCTGAGTTCCAGTTTGACAAATTTATGAAAAGCAGCTAGATACCCTAAATTCAGATGATCTAATTCTGTCTCTCACATTTTTGTGGCAGTAACTTGCTGTTATTAACTCACTTTTCGTTCTGGCAGTAGAATGATATATAACAAGGCTCTTCAAAGCCTCTTTCAATGTCTTCTTTTCAATACTAACAGAGAATTGGCAGATATATTTAAAATACGTCGTTACCAACCAGCACAGAATGTTACTTCTGTCCCTGACTCAAGTTAAACTAAAATGCTTTCCTGTATTCCCAGCTGAGTTTTCTAATGAGATGGTCCTGCTGCAGGACCATTTGTCTGCTGATAACTTGCTACAAATTAGACCGTATTGAGGATAACGGTCCTACATTTCTTAACAACTGTCTTCTCTACACAGCTTACAGCAGAGAGCCTTAAATGAAGTGTTAATAGGCCAACTGTAAGAGGATTCTGACAAAAAATGGAATCCACTGCCAGACACTGTCTACAACTAAAGTGATAGATTGAAAAGTGAACAAGCAATGTGCTTGCTTATAAAAGCAAGGGCAGGTAGCCCTGCAATATTCTGAGTGCAAGTAAAATCTGCAATCTCTATTGCTTTACAGTTTTTTCCTTAATGAAACAGGAATCATTAGAATTTAAATATTCGTCTTAGTTGTGAAAATACTGTGGAATACCATAATTAGCTTATGATAATTCAGCAGTATCTCTAATAAGCTGTTCTATCTGTTTCTACACTTATGAAGAACAGAGTGTTCCTACAAATCAGAGCAGAGGAATCCTACCAATTTTCCTATATCTGAGAATACTGTGAGAATGGCATTTAACACTTAATAATGTAATGAAATTGAAGTTATGCTTGGAAAAAATCAAATTCAAGAAGTCATATCCGTAGCTTTCTCCAGTGAAACACATCACTGAAAGTGCAGTCTATTATGAAATCCTGTGAATTAGTGACAGAAAAAGTCAAGTTCTCTTCTGTCTTTTTTCTTTATATTGCCAGGGACAGGAATTCACATAGGAAAAGTAAATTGAAAAGAGCAAAAAGAACTCTGGTGTCCTAGCTCAATGACTTAGGCATCTCCATCTTTAATTAAGTAAGCAATTCTTAGTCCCTCATCTATGCAAACACATGCACTATGGAAAAAGACAATATCCCCCAGATATTTTGTTTTGAGACAGGTGTTTCAGGTACACAACCAACAGTCTTCTGCTGTGGCACTTCGTCAGAATCTTCTGTGACTTTGATACAGCCAGAATGAGGCTTATTGCATGATCCCAGTGGTTCTGGATGCAGACGGCATGTTCATGCTTATTGAGTATTCTATGCTGCACATTTCTATGGTGTTTGCTGATAACCAGCACTGTGTTTCTGTGTTTTAGTGGAAGCTGAAGGCGCACAGCTCTGACTTCAGGGGCCAACTTGGCAGTTCCACTCAGGCATTTACTAGTTAACAAAGTCTGGAAATGTCACTAATGTCAATTTTAAACTGTGTTGAGAGTTAAGTAAACTTGATTAGTAAGGGGCTCAAAGGAGTAGTTGCAAATTTCTGTTTCTGACAGAAAACACTGTTTATTCTGTATTACTTCAGGGAGGAAGAATTTGATTCCCAGTAAGCACTATAAAAGTAAACAGAAGTTGAAGTGTACTCAACTCGAAATTTAAGCAATTTCAGCAAGCCGATAACATCTAAGACAATATGACAACTGTTTCCATAAGTATTTAAAATACCACAGAAATTACTAAAAAAGAAAATGTGATTGAGAGGAGTTCTCACAATGTCGATTTTATCCTGTAAGCAGTTATGAAAACTTATTGAATTTTAGAGATGTAATTAATAAGCATAATTGGAGCAATCAGTTGTCAGAAAATAAACCCAGATTTTTCCAGTAGTGTTTGCCATTTCACTGTTGTAGGTTTTGAGTATTTATTACTAAAAGAAAAAGCATTATTCTTAAAATTAACACAAAAGAAAATTTTGCTATTGAAGTCAGAAATGTGGAAAATAAAAATACCTCCATCCTTTAAGTAAAACCAGAACCAAACTGCTGCAATAAAATTTGTCACTTGAGGCTGATAGAACTTTCTCTCTGTGAGTATTTAATTAGCAGGTCCCTTTCTCAGAGTAAGTGTGCTACCTGACATTCATTAAACTTTGCCTAAAATACAACCACAACCATCCATGCCATTCAGTTTTGCCTTTTGGAAATGCATGTGCTGTTGACAATCTAATTTATTCAGCTACCAAGGAGAAATACACTGCTACTGAACCAGAAAGTTGGGCTTTTCAACTTGATCAGCACTTACATACTTATTGCTCTTCTTAACACCCGAGAAGATTCTGCAGATGTACAAGATTTCCATACCCTATTCATATTGTAGAAGCTGAACTAGAAAGAGGTAGCATTCAAATACTCTGAAAACAGAGCCTCATTAACACTCTAGAGACTTTAAGCTTAGTAAAGTCTGTTTACTTTCCTCATTCTCTTCCAGATTAAAAAAACTCCTACATGGGACTGTACTTGCCAACACAAACAAAACCCAAAGAAATCCGTAAAGAAATCAGCTACAGGTGGACATATAAAAAGGAAAAAGCTACAAATAGGAAAGCAGGAAAAAAACTAAAGGACTTGCACAATGCATTCACTGGAAAGGTGTTTTATGAAAGCACATGAGATAAACTCAGACAAATGACCATAAGATCACTCCCTGTTAATATTTGGCAAATATGCTGCACACATAAGAGATTATAGAAGAGTATTTTCTTCCAGATTTCAGGTCAGTCTTTAACACACAAAATAAGCAGAAAATTACGTAATGAGAAAGTGTCCTTTTGCGCTCAGTGAGAAATGTTAAATATTATGCCACGGAGCACTTGCAGGTTCAGGTATGTTTCTAATGTTTTTATATGTCTATTTAAAAGGTTGGCATGTTAAACTCACAAGTTATCATCAGTTTACCATGTGCATGGCAGATTCTTGGGTGAAACAGCTAGTTTTTCAACAAGACAATGTCTCGTTTGGTGTTCCATGAAATGAGAATTGCTGGGTTGCATTTGTGTTTGTACATTGAAATCATATTCAGTAGAGGAAGTTCTGCATTTACCAAAGTCTTAATTACTATATGGTGTTTCCAAGAAGGCAGTAGAGTTTATAGGTGCTATATGGTGGGTTTTATATTAGGGAATTGGAATATAATATAAACAATCGCAAATCTGCAAGTACAGATTTTTTTAGAGGGCCACCATGTCAACTGTTTCATAGATAAATGTTAAAAATTTAGTATTGAGATGTAGAGAAGTTATAAGCAATTGCACAACCTGAGAACATCTGAACCACAAAACAGAATATGGTTATGGAAGAACAGTATACATAGGATTAATAGAGAAATATTTCACATTTCCCACTCAAATCAGCAAGAAAATGACAGTTGTTCAAATTCTAAGTATGTTGTTAATGCAATAATTTCTAGAAAACTCCATGAAAACAGAGCAGAATAACCATTTAATGTTACAAGAAGGAGCTTAGCAGTTAAGTAGAAACATTTTCCATAGTGTATTTAATGAAACCTCTTCAGTAGGAATTTTTAAATTAAAAATTCAGGCTTCTATTCTGCCCTGTCAAATTTTACCCATTGAGAACTCAAGTAATTTGATCTGCATTTTATACATCTGTCAGGATCACCTAAATATTTAATTTCTCCAAGCAGGAGACAGGAAAAGGAATTTCTACAGCAACTCTTACATTATTGTATTTGAAATGGAAAATACACCAAGTTTTAACTGACTCTGCGAAGAAGCTTTTGAGGCCTTGTGAAAACACAACAGCACTATTAGCACAAAACATTTCTTATTCTGAATTGATGAACCTTTTACTAATAATAGTTCAGCTTCTGGAATTTTGAAACCTTCTATCAAAAAGAAAGAAGGGAGGAAAGTGAGAAGGTGAGACCAAGTGTGAGTGAGAGTGCTTGAGTGACAGCAAGTAAAGAAAAGGGAATGAAGGAAAGCTACTTCAAGCTCTAGTTGCTTTATCTTTTTTATTATTATTATCAGTTATTTTAACAAAAGTCTTTTAAAAAGAGAAATGTAAAGAAACTCTTTCCTTTAATTGAACTTTTGAAATTGTTAAGCCAAAGATTTGTCATGCAGTAATCTAAGGACGATAAATTTTTCCCCTATATTATTACTGTCTCCCCATCTCCATTTTTACTGCAGAAATATCTCAACTGCACCAGAATTTGAGTAAACTACTACTCCTTGTACTGAACTGACATTGACATAATGAAATAAATGAGTGACAGACAAAGAATGCTAAATATTTATGAATTTTCAGTAATAATATACTAAACATACTAATAATTTAAATGGCTGTGAACTTCACAAAGCAATTTTAACTGAGTAAGCATCTTCACTCAGTCTTAAATATTCCTAGGTTTTTAAACATAGGTTATATCCTTCAGTTCTCTTCTGGAAATTGATTTGTATAAGTCTCTAATAGAGGCACATTTTAACAGCATCCTGCCCATTTCCCTCAATACACTTTCCAGCTGCTGCCATCATTCTCTGGATGTCAAATCAGCATACTTATAATGGATTGATATTTACCAGCCTCATAAAATAGGCAAAAATACAGACACTCAGTCCTATAAAGAACTGGGGGGTAAAGAGTCAATGAATCAAAGGTTATCTTGATTACACTTTCATTTGCAAACATATTTTCCTCATTTGACTTTTGTCATTTTCCTTATTACATGTCATATTATTTAGGAGGTTGTAATCTTATAGACAGTTTTCAAATTCCTGATGAATCCTAACAGCTAGTGAAAACCCCAAATAAATTCATGTAAAACTATTTTCTGACTTGTAATTGCATCTGACAGATATTTTACATATTCTGGCACCTGTGGCCTCCAAAATATGCATATGAATTTAGTGTTTTCAGAGTCACATGAGAAACAGTTAACCTGTAGATCTCATTAATTTGGCTTCAATTTGGCTTCAGTTATTCTTCAGTCATCATGTAAGGTGTGAAAACCTCCCCTTCTTCTTGTGATTTTTGGACCTTTTTATGATCAATAAATACGAGTGCAGCTTTTTCTTAGTATTTAGCTCATAAGCAACAGCTGCTAATAACTAACAAAGTTCATATGTAGATTACAGTGAGGCAGAAATCACTTTAGAGAGAGAAAATCAGACCTAGAACATAAGCTCAACTTGAACAAATATAGGAAAACCGATATATTTTGTTTGTGGTTAATGAGGCTGACTGAAGATCCAATATATGGAACAGTAAGAATATGGAAAGGAGGAAAAGTTGTAGGAGATAAGAATATGGGAGGTAAATGCAGAGAAAGGCTGGATGAAGGCAGTGGAATAGTAGAAATAGAAAAGTAGAAAGAAAAATGCTTGGTATTTAGAAACTGATGTCTTGAAGAATTAATATCAAACAGGTTAAATGTGTTTAAGGATAACTGCAGAAGGATAGCTTAAGAAATCCAACCGACACAAATCTGTAGTAAAGAGAAGGGATATCAAATCATTATGAAAAATTTATCAACATTCTCAAAATAAGGTTTGCAAATGGATGTGATAATAAGAGACAAAAAAAATTGACTAATCCGTGATTTATTAAATTCATAATCCACTCAACAGTAAGAGAAAGGAACAGACAAGCAGGTCTGCGGAAGTAGAAGAAAAGGATTTTGTGATGTAGGTAATTAAGGAGAACTAGAAGAGCAAATACAGTGCAGCACAAAAATATTTGTGAAGAAAATGATGAGCCAATAGCTTTTGTCATGCCAACAGAAAATAGCATGATAAAATAAAGATTCATAGAAAGCACAGTGACAACGAAGGTTAGAATAGTTCCTGATACAGCAAGAGTCCCAGTCTCTTCTGCAGACGTTAGGAATTCAGATACATTTATCAGTAAGAGCCAGAGACCAATCATGTCAGAAAGGCTTGAAAGAAAAGGAATTGCTTATTTTGGTGGCTCTCAAAGACCAGCTCAAAGCCAATTGCTCTTTCTGACTGTGCCAGCAATAGAAGTAGAGAAGGAGAGCAGCTGATGGTCTTTACAAGCACGGTTGATGATGGATCCGACACCTGTATTAAGATTAAGCATGGTCCTAAGATTTTTGTTTTCGTCACTTCTGTACTTCTGTCCAGCTTATCACTGCTGTATCTGAACTCCAGTGTTTTTGATCTTAGAAGATTAAAATACGCAGTATAATCTAAATCTGATTTAAAAACCAAGGTATAAAAAGTTACAAAAGCTACATTCTTACAATAACAACTCACTGGTGGAGACAGAAATAACCAGCCTTTACAAATAGACTTACAGAATTTTTTTAAAACGTGACATATACTACAAATGGAAAAGCTGGAGCTATTGAAGAACAGTAGGTAGGGGAAATCTCTAAGGGCCTCGGAGAAAATATTTAAAATGGAACAGTAGTTTAAAAAAGTAATACGTACAGAAAACTTCACTTGTCCTAAACTCACTGTTCAGTTAAATTCACATATCGCACCAATTAAAAACAAGCTTGGGTGTTATAAAATAATTGATGACAGTTTTATTTCTATTACCTACATGGCTTACCACAGAGAGGTGAGAAAGGTGAGGCAGGGATATGTTGAGCAAAATCTTGGTGCACAAAATCTTGCATTTGAGTGAAACATGAAAAAAACCAGGCCATGTGTATTTCTTAAATAGTTTACAGAAACAAAAAGAAACTACAGGCAGAAACACTACAGTGATCAAGATGGTTAGAGAGAGGGAGAAGTAAAAGGATAGGGAGAAAGAAGGAAAAACTCAGAAAATTTGCAACAGTGTTTTTCAAATACATGCAGAACAACATGAAAACTGTTTTAAATATCATTCCGTACACTACAAATGAATTCCAGAATCAAGATAACGGAGATAAGAGAATCATATTTCAAAGAATGTGCAAGAAACTAATAGTTTGCCTGTGTAAATGTATATGGAGTAAAGATAAATACACAGATTTCTAGTCGTACCGAGTTGATGCTTCACATTCTTGAGAACTGATGATATTTTAGCATATTACCAAACATCAGAGATCTGCTTTAATAAATCCATGATGAGTAATAACAAGGAATTAATAAAAATAAACAAAAACGCAGTGTTTTCAAGAGGTCATAGGAGTGTTGCCTTCATCTCATCTTGGAAGCAAAATTTCAAGACATTTATTAGGAGTCTGATTCCATTAGCTTCATATAGTAATTATTTTTCTGACCAAATAGACTGCAGTGTTTTAAGAGGATACCTAGAGGCCTGACACAAGGTAACAGGCAGGAGTTTTAGGACATCACAGATCTCAATCAGATTAGGCTCTCACAAGTATACCCAAGTGCTACTTTTTCATATATATAATATATACATATGCATGCAAAATATGTATTTTTATACACACAAAAGCTATATATATGAAATAACTTATCAAGTCTACTAGAAGATAAAAGAGTGATTATAACTCTAGTAAAAAAATATTCCACTTGATACAAAGGTTAGCCCTTTATTATCCCGTGGAGACATTTTACATATTAGTTTTGAACTGCTTCTGTGTAAACACTGCTAGTGTCTTGCTCTAAGCATTGGGATGTTTTCTGTCTTCACTGGTACTAGTTTTGAACTACATACCCAGGTTTCCCTCAGTAGCCAAATTCTAGACTCATGCTTCCAATTTGGTATTCCTGCTGGGGCATGAAAATTGTCTCTGAAAGTGGTCCACTCCTCTGGTTCTTTTCATATTGTTATTCATTGCTTTGTTATAGAAAGTATTAAGCTATCTCCTCAACAGACATCTACCCAAGCAACACAGCTCCCTCCGCTGGATAAGACTTACCTCCATAAAAGTCACTGTGACAGCAGTAAGGCTTTTTATGGCAAGAAATAGTCAATAGCATTGATAAGGCTGTCAGAATGGTAGCACTTGCCCATTTCTTAGGTCTTCTCTGATCTAGTTAGTTTAGGCATTTGCTTGAATGTGTAAACTAGGAATATGGCTTTAAATGACTGACATATTAGTATCTTTTAAACCCTGGCACCTCTATTGATTATATATATGAAAAAAAATTAGCACATGGAAATTCTTTATCCGAAGTTTTATAGCAAGCATAGTAAATGAGATGGAAAAGAATATCACTGAGTTCCAAGCTCCCATTATTGTTATCAGAAAACATTTCCTAGCATGGGGCAGAAAAAAACCCACAGCTAATGTAAGCAAACTCAAAGGACAGTGGAAGATAAACCTGAGGACAAGGAACAGCTTGGTAGCATAATTACAGTTGGAGCAAAGAAAGCATCAGACAATCATATCACTTCAATTAAAAAAACCCTGGCATGTGTCAGGAGGGGACAGAAGAAAAAATAAAAACAAGTAGCTGTGTAACTATGTGAGCTTATGATCAAACTTTATAAGCTGTAGCATCCTCTCCAGCGATCCCCCTTACCCAAGTGTGAGTTCCGCAGAGCATTTTTTAAAGCATGAGCATGACCAACTGCAGGTAGATGGGCAGGACTCATTGGAGGTGATTAGATGTTTCTGTGATAAGGTAAATTCCAGCAATGAGTTTATTAAACCAAGAGGACACCCTAACAGTAGGTACCAACAGAATGAGAGTAGCCAGCACTTAAACTTGTAATTAGTTTAGCTATGTTTTTGCATATAAACAGAAAATTCTGTGGTGTAAATTAGCCACTCAGAAATTATCCTTGTTAAATATCTCCTCAAATTACCTTCTTTTTTTATGTTTCTTGAAGGGAAGAATGAGAGAGCAATTACTAAACAGTCTCATTTTGTTGCAGATTTCAAGGCAAAGTCATGTAGCTTCTGAATTGCATTGAAACAGAATCTTTCCAATTGTGTCTGTTTTCACTATTTGAATGATCTAAGTACCTGCTGTACCTCAATTACCATTCACATAATTATATTTATGCCTATCATGAACTACTGAAGTGACCATAAATTTCAAAGTTTGTATTATCAAGAAGAACCTATGTTTATCTACCCTGACTCTACCAAACACATCTTCCAAACAAAATGAGTGTTGGCAGAACTAACTTTGACCAATACCTATCTCAGTCCCTTAAACTGATACTGGTTTATCTTTCATTTCAATTTCTTGATACATTTTAATCTCAGCAAAGAAAATGATAACAATTACTGTCAAAACTTGTATAAAAGGTACAAGCAGATTTTCCCAAAAGACAAATTGTATTTTTTAATATTAATAAACTTCCATGTCATGTCTTAAGGATTTCCAGTTTCTCATTTTATTAGAATACTGAGTGCTGAATGCATAGTTTTTTTCGTTTCTCAACAAACCTGAGTGTCAAAGGAAGCAGCAATGGAATCTTCTGTCCTACTAATTAAAAGCTTTTAGCCTGAACCAGAAGGGACCTTTTTCTAGGAAGTCACTCAGAAGGCAAAGATGATATACTGTTGTTTGTACTATAAAATTTAGTGCTCCTCTTTTCCTCTTTCCTGCAAACCAAATACTAAATAATGAACACCATCTGTCTCAGTTTTGAAGCTTTATCATCTACCCACTACAGCCAAAGTGAGCAGTCCTGGAAAATGGATTTGTCTGTATCGAGACAGAGAAAATCAAAAGGAAGTGTAAAACAAAAATTAAATCCCTTCTCCCCTCCCTTATTCCTTCTCCCCAGCAAAAATTGTTACTTTTATGTTTTCAAAATTATGCATAAATTGCATAATTAATAAATTGGTCAGGGATGAAACAATATCAAGGCAAATGTGGTTTCATGCTATTTTCCAAGTCACATAAATGAGAAGTTAAGTACATACTATGATTGTACTGCAGGGATTACATACAGGGAAGCATTTAATCAGCTTGTTTGAGAATTCAGTCCTGTGATCTAAGAGAATCCTTGAACACTTTTACTGGAACCACCCATCCCAAAGCACACTGAGAACCTCTCTGGTGTGTATTAGAAAAACTGAACACTTGGATTTGCTTTGCGTGATAATTTTGAAGTATTAATCCATCCAGTTATTTCAGTGAGAAGGAAAGAAACAAAAGACAACAGATGTTGTGAAAAGTTTCCTTTCAATCCTTTTAGTTCATGAATATTATAAGACTACCATAAGCTGTTTTTACAGATAGACGGTACAACATTTCCTCCTGTATTTTCTGGTTCAAAGGTGCATCATAAACTACTGGCATACTAATCCACTGAACCTTGTTACAGAAAAAAAACCAAAACACCTTGATGGCACAATCTGCCCCACCCCCTCAACTGTATCTGTATTCTGTAACACTGTCTGGTTATTTGTGTGTCTGCACGATTCCATATACTTCCGGAATCCAATGAAAATGAAGAAGGTTCTTAGGCTGAGCTTCTAATTTCTATTTGCCTGTTTGCAAAAAGTCTACTGTTGGTACCTGGAGAGGAACTGGGGGTTACAGTTGGCAGAAAAGGTATGAGAAGGGCAATAAATCTGTGAAGCATCAGCCAGGCAGAAAACAGGAGAGCAACCTTTTGGAGGCACAAAAGATTTTCACAAGCTTACATCATATTTTTAACTAAACACTTAATATGCACAGGCTCAAGCTAATGGCTGAAACTGTGTTTATTTTCCTACACTTCCCTGCTTAACACTGGATTATTTTCAGTGTTAAAATAAAGTCCTGAAAAAACACAGAAGTCCTCTGTGCATATCAGGCTGGTGGCACACACACTACTGCAGTTTTGGGATGGTATACATTACACATATTTTATAACTGAATCAAGGAAGTTTGACTTTTCCTGTTAAAATACTGATTAGTTTTTATGTAAGCAGGATGTACAGTTAGTTCTCTCCGCCTACTGAAGGTCAGAAAACAATAGTGCCAAAAGAAGAAAGAAAAAACCAAAGAACTACATTTCTCACCTACCTTTAACCTTTCTTGTTGTGGATATCCATTGTTATAAGGAGATTCAGACTTCTATTGCTGCAGACTTTGAAAGGCTTAAAGTTCATTTATGTACCCTTTGACACTGAGTTAACAAAGGCATCAGTAAAAAGGAAATTTCTCAGCAATAATTGTCACTGGTTTGGGATCATGGTATTCCTTAGACTGGATAGGCAATTAAAGTCATTGAAAGCAGAACAATCACGAAAACCAAACTATTCGTTCATTTACATTTTTGAATTACCATCTGTCCTTAGGTTTTCATTAAAGTCTCTTTAGGAACTGGGATAAAAAGGTGACATTCTACTGCCTGAGCAAGCTACCTTTAACAGAGACTGACCAGCACATAATACGAACATTCAAGTTATTTGTGACTATTTTGAGAAACATGAAAGAAATTGTTGACACATCTTCATGTGACTTAAAGTGTCAAAATGAAGAATGACAAAAGTCATTGGGATCAGAACTGTCTCGTAAAACTGAATTTAGGAAGATAGGAACAAATGGATCATTAATATGCAGTATCAGATCCATCTGAGCAGTAGTTACAGAATAGAAAGCTCTGTTTTGAGGTGGAACTGGAATAGTTTTATATCTCTTCACATTCATGCAGTTCCAGTAGAGCTGATATACTTGATACAGCTCAATTATGGCATTTTCATGCAAGTATTGTATATTTATACTGATGTTTTTCAACATACTAATTACAGACAATCTATTTTTCTCAGCAAAATTAGGTCTTCTTTCTCTGAAAAATGGCGCCTAAATTGTTCGCAGTTCTCTAGTATTTAAGATTTAGTATCATTATAACCTGAGGAAAAGAGAATGATATTTTATTCTAGTCCTCTCACTTGGTCTCCTTGCATACTTTTATAACAGGCAGTTCTCTCTACAGCTGCAACTTCCTATCTAAGATGATCAGAAGTAAGGCTGAGAGAACTGGGTTTGTTCAACCTTGAGAGGAGGCTTATGGAAGACCTTATTACCATGTACTCATACATAAAGGGTAAGACAAGGGGGAATGGGTATAAGTTGCTCCTGGGGAGATTCCAATTGGATTTCAGAAGAAAAATTTTCACCATGAGAACAGTTAAACATTGGAATAATCTCCTCAGGGAAGTGGTAGATTCCTCTACACTGGACACTTTTAAGGCCCAGCTTGACAGGGTGCTGGGCCATCTAATTTAAACTGTATATCACCTAAAAAGGTTGGACCAGATGAATGCCAACCTGGCATTCTATGATTCTATTGCCTGTGTAATTTTTCATCTCTCCTACCTCCAAACATCAATCTAATGTACTACAAATTGCTCAGAAATTTTCTTCCACTGATCTTTTTCTTTTTTTTTTGGTAAAAACTAAAAAAACACTCCATTTTTTTAGAAACAGTGAGATACAGAGCACAATAAATAAATATGACTTCCAACCTATATTTCATAAGACTTCCCTTTTCTTTTCTTCCATCTCCCAGTGGGCTCAGAATTTTTTCACAGTGATCTAAGATCACTAAGGAGGTCAACTAATATCTTGGTTTAAAGTAACCGAATCTACTGCGTTCAGTCCACAGGTGTGCCATGAAGCTTTGTAATACTTCTTGTTCCTTCTCAGGATCTGCAACATTTGTGTAAGAAAAAAGCCTGAGAAAATGGAGACAAACCCGTATTTCTTACTATACTCTTTCATAAAGACTCCTCTATTTTTCTATACTATTTGTTATTAATAAGTCATGGAATCATAGAATGGTTTGGGTTGGAAGGGACCTTAAAGATCAACTAGTTCCACCTTCCCTGCCCACTTTCTGCTAGTGGTGGAAAGGTTGCTCAAAGCCTTATCCAACCTGGTCTTGAACACCTCCAGCGATGTGACACCCACAACCTCTCTGGGCAACCTGTTCCAGTGCCTCTCTACTCTCATTAAAAAACCCAAAATTCTTCCTAATAGCTAATCTAAATCTCCCCTCTATCATCTTAAAACCATTACCCCTCACCCTATCACTACACTGCCTGATAAAGAGCCCCTCCCCAGCTTGCTTTCTTGTAGGCCCCTTTTAAGTACTGGAAGGCTGCTAGAAAGTCTCCGCAGAGCCTTCTCTTCTCCTGGCTGATCCTGTCCTCATATGGAAGATGCTCCGGCCCTCTGATCATCTTTGTGGCCCTTGTCTGGACTTGCTCTAACATTAATGGATTAACTATAGCAAGAAGGCTATCAATACCTACACTGCTCTCTGCATCTGCAAGGGAGAAGCATGGAAGAAAATGACTCCCACTAAGCTAATACTGTCCCCTTTCTTTGTATATGGCAGATTGGAATAACTCTCTGACACAGAGGATAAAAGAGTAGCCATCTGCAGAGAAGCTCTCTACTCAGGAAATTCTGGCACTATACTGTAGTCACATTGAGTCTGTGGATCTTAAACTGATGGCTTGTTACAAATCCAACTAACATCACAGAGACAGGTACATCCAGTAACTACATGAACACCATCTTCTTTTCTGTTATTGCTTTAACAGATCTATGGAAAAATAATAGTAATACTAAGCCACTTGAATGGAGGTTCTTCATTTGAAACCATGGACATGATTAGATACATCTCTACAGAAAAGTGTCCTGCCTTTTTTGCAGACATTTAGACTGAGGTTTATGAGTGATTTAAGGCAGTGCTTTCACATATGGGCTACATATTGGAATGAATATCAACACTTATTTGCCTAATTTTCAGAGATGCAATGTATCTGAATATACCACACATTTATCGAGACATTTCTGAAAGCTCATCTGTGCATTACACCAATATTTACTGGAAAAGTCCAACCTCCACAGCTAAGTCACAGCAGCAGAGAACTGCAGAAATTCAGAGTTTCTTGGTCTCATTTCAACAGTTCTTCCACTGTTATCCTCACAAACTCATGTTACAAACAAGGTCTGATAAAATATTGTACCTTTTAAACATATTTAATCTTATTGTCTTCTAAATTCTGTGTTAGCAAACTATGTGTTATTGACTACTGTCCCCGTTCTATATATACTTTTCCAAGAAAATTCTGTATATTATAATATTTAATTCTGCATTAAATATTCTCAGGAGCAGACTGAGGTAAAAACTAATATTATGGCTTAAGGATTACTTAAGCGTTTGCAACCACAAACTGAGCATTTTGTAGGACTTCTAAATACTTTTCAAACCTGAAAACAACTACAGCAACTCTCTGTAGCATGCCAACTCTTGTATTGCACTGAATTGTGGTAAAACATTATTTACAGGTGTTGGTTACAGCTGAATTGCCAAGGTACAAATCTACTTCATACTTCAAGAAGATACTCACTCTCTCTCTCTCGTTAAACTAAAAAGAATAATAAAAAACCCCACCAAACCAAAACCAGCCCATCATTCCCAAACTCTTTACAATTATTCACTGTTGACTGAATGAATTATTTTCAGACAGTTCACAGATAAACCTGTTAAGGAATTTATGAATGAATATAAACTCGAAAAGGAAAGAAAAGGCTCTTAAGGAAATTTAAAATTAGAGTCAGTCTTCATAAAAATAAAACTAAATCATGTTATTCTGAAGCTACAAGCTGACATTTAAAAAAATATTTGAACATTCAGAGTAAGGTTATAATAAAAGTGATTGCTGTTATGTCATTGTTAACGTATGCTGCTTCCATCATCAAATACTAATACTCTCTGGACAGATACAACTCCGCAGATGAGATCTCTTCAAGAGGGATCACCCTCATGGCTGAGATAGCTACTTTATTACTCAGCTACTTCTAGTGCAATTATTTTGTTAGTTTTGACTTGGGATGCAGTTTCCCAAATGCTGAAAGGTGATTTCAGGTCTCTGCAGTCAGACATTCCTTTTCCTCCCCTTGTTAGCACCCTTTCTTTTTTTTTTATGCCATCACTGTGCTTGGAAGCAAAGTACTTGGCTGAGAGGAAGGCCAGATTTCAATTTTAGACTTACACTGGCTTTGGCCAAACAAAACATGTAGCTGGACTGCAATCAAGATCGGTCTCTTGCACATTAAGTGTTGTTAACGGCAAAATACAGGACTCAAGTGCAATTGCACCAGGCATTCTAAAGTCATCAAAAGGATTCTCATAACAGTATCCCTCTGACATCATCGTATACAATATTCACCTCTGTTTAAGTGTTGACTCTAAAAATAAAACAAAACAAATTTTGCACAATTAGCAGTGAAAAATATACAATGGGAAGCCCATTCCACAGCCTTCTATCCTTTACCTAGGGTAACCTCACTTCTGTGAAAGTAAACTCTGGGGTAAAACTTGGTCTTTACTGCACTGCTGGAGCCACTATCTCCTTTCTTCACAAATAGGTCTTGCAACAGATGAGCTGGGTACAGGATCATGCGGCTCACTCCACGATCACCCACAAGTTGCCATCCTCAGCAACCTCCCTCCCATACACACAATCAGCACCATGTATATTGTTATTCCACCACTCTCTCTTTCTACTTCTTCCACCCCTCCTTCTCTTCTACAGTTGTCAGAGACTGCTTAGAATGACAAAGAGCAACAGAAAGAAAAAAGTGGTGGGTGAAGAAAGGGAACCCTCTTGGCTTACAGCCTCAGGCATGTCTTTTTGTGTTTAAAATTAGCACGATTGCTACAAGAACAACATTTTATATTTTGCAAGTTATCCTGTGAAAACCTGTAAAGAAGCAAATGACCTTGCTAAACTTGAAACTTAATTTTATAATTAATAATCCCTTCTAATTATCGATACAAATAAAATAAAATAGAATTTCTGTTCTTTTGTCACACTCCAAAAACTCTTGGGGGAGATGGAAAAAAGAAGTCTGCACAATGCCAAAATCAATCCATAAGTTAAGAGTCAGCATAAGATCAGTCTTGTGTAAATAAAGTATCATCATTAACATTAGGTAAAAACGTTACTACAATTTTATCCACTTATTTCCCTGTCCTCTCCTTGAGTTTTCATTTTCAGATTTTTAGTTATAAAAGAGTCGTAGTCTGGCTGACAGCAGAACGAGGTTACATGTTGTACAGAAACATAATGTAAGAAACATTAAAAACACTACACACCTGACTATCCACTGTTTACACAAACCCAAGAACATTCAGAATAAAGATAGCTAAGCAGTGTTGAAACAGGAATAGCATGCAAGAATCTTGGGTCACTATGATTTTTAGGTACAGTGACCAAGAATAAAAAGTGCAAAGCAACAGCCACTACCACTTAGTTCTTTTTTTCCATGACTTCATCTTAAATCTGTCTATAGAATTTGATATATATAATGTACTTCCCTGTAGCTCTATTAGAAAGAACACAGTTCTCTCTTGTATTCAGCTCTTGGGACATGAATCACAGGAGCAAGAAGACTGTGCAAGGGAAAGGCACAGTTATTGTCCATTGTTTGTCTAACACTAAATTTCTGAAGGCAAAAATTTGCTTTTAACAAATATCAAGTTTATAGGAAACCAGAAAAAAACATACAAAAAATACTCACAGCTTTGGTTTGGCAAGCACAGGTGGTGGCTCCTTTGTGGGTGAAAGCAAGACAGCTGGAGGCAGGATGGATTTCTCACCATTTGGCTTGCTGTTAATTATTCCATTTACTCCATGAACGGGATGGATGCCATTTGTTTTTTCCTCAGATGAATTGACCTGTAGTTGAAGGGCTATCACACCAGATCCCAACTCAGTGGTGTTTGCTTGGTGGGTCTCTGTGTGTTTCTTAGGAGGAAGCTCAAGAGAGCTGATTTCAACTGGTGCAAGTGGTGGGGAATGAGGGACATCTTCACTGTTGGAATCTCTTGTCAGTGGTTCATGACTAGAGCTTTCTGGGTTGGCTAAAAGAAATTAAAAAGAATGTCTCTCCCAACAAGTTCTAGACAAAGTACAATGTATACGCTGTATTTTCAGTTTGTTAAAGGTGAAATCTCTGGTTCTGTGCAGATATTTTCCTAGACCTTGTGTTGAGATGACTAAGTGTTCATTTTCTGACTTTGTGTCATGCAAAAGGCACAATAAGGAACCTTATGGATCCCACTAAATCCATTTCAAAAATCCAGTCACTAACTGAGATTGGCAAGTATGGACAACAACAGCTGAAACAGCGTTTCCTTTTCCTGGAGCCTCGGCATCATTTAAGAATAAATAATTTAAAAATGCTGGAGGATGTGTGTACACATGGCATGTTTGCAATGGCAACTGGGTCAGTGCATTCCACAACAATATATATGTATTACAAAACTGAGCGTACCGTGTCACAGTTATTTGACAAAAGGCATAATGCCACCTTTGGTAGCATAAATTAGTCTGCTTTCATTTTGCCTCTGCTGCCATCTGGTCTCAGAATGCCAGTGCTTAAAAATCTACCAGGCCTCTGCCAGACACTTTAAAAATGTATTTTGCATGAATAAAGATATTATACTAGGAAATGAGCCAATAAAAACCTTCAGTTTGGTTTATATGAGTGCTCCAAGGTTGACAAACCTCCTGTCTTACAGCAGCCCTTTTCTATGCTGGAAGTAGACCGAAAACTTTACAGGTAAATTAATTATCTCAGATCTATGATTACCCAGTCCTCTTTCCCTTCATCACATACCTGAGCAGACAGTTAGTTGTGCACTGCTTGTTACTGAACCATGTTCATTTGTTGCTGTGCATGTGAAAAGTCCTGAATCTTCAGGAAAGGTTTCTGCAATTACAAGGGTACATATCTCTTCTGCAAAGAAACAGAAAAATAAACTGCATCATAAACTATTTTAAAGTATCATGTAGTGTTTTTGCATTCTAAGTTAGAAGGATATCAGAAAGGGCTCTTTATAAAAAGAAATACTAGGAGAACTGCAGAAGAGCTTCCACTATAGATGGCTTCAATGAAAATCAGTTTGTGTTGAAAGCAAGTAAATTCACCAAGCTACATTTTCAGAAGGGGCCTGTCTTGAAAGGTAATTTTGCAGTCATAAGTCTGTGAAGTCATTTTATACAACTCAATATTTTAATTTTTACACAGTATTGTACTAATTCATACAAATCAATGTATCGGCTTCCATACACAATTAATACCTGCAAGCTCTTTTTCCCCTCTCTAAATAACACCCACAATATGAATGTCACAACATTTCTTGTTTTCCTGAAACTTTCTATATTTAATGCAACATTGTAGATCAATTTCCATTCCCAGTAAAATTGGAAGGAATTTTGTCATTACTTCCAATTAACTTTTCTGTATAATCTGGCCAGAATTAAAACTCTGGGTGTATAAATACTCCCCTTATGAAAAGTTTGGGAAGATAATTTCCGTCTCTGTCTGCATAGCAGTGAGAATGGATAAATTAACAATATAGGACAAAACATCCTCAGAAACTCTTCAGAATGCTATGACACGAGTGTATCTTTGGGCTGTTTGAAAACTGTTCATTCTACTTTCATAGACCATAGCGTGTGCTTTGATTGCACCAGGGCCTCAGTCAGAAAACTTGTATGAAGGCTGGACCATTCATATTTCAGTTTGGGGCTCACAGTAATGTTTTCAAAATCAATCTGCACGTTTGATTATCTAGGTGCATTTCTTCCAGATTCTTCAAAGAAATCACTTTATTTTGTCTCTACTTGAAATGGTATTCTAATATTTTTTAAAATTCACACTATTTACATTTTCTATTCTCAAAACCAAAGCAGGGATGTTTAATAGAAATCAGCTGCATTAAAAAAAGGCATTTTGTATTTTGGATATTCACATGGAATCCCACAATTTATCACAATATCAATGGACTATAGCTAATAAAAACAAACATAAAACTGAGCAAAAATATTTCAAACTCCAATAGCTTTCACATGAAAATTATTCTGAGAAGAGGTGCAGTAAAGTAAGCTTCACTTCTTTTAGTTCAAAGAAGGAAAAAAATTCTAACAATACTTTTTTTGTTGTTGTTCTTTCCAAATTTCCATCACAGAACAGCAGACCACTGTCTTGTTTAGACAGTGAACAAAAAAGTTATGGAATTTTTCCAATTATAAATGACAATTTATCAAAAACTTCCTGTACTGGAAATGGGCTAAAAATGAATGACTAACTAAGTATTTGGCACGGAGTTGTTTTTCAGACAGCAAAACGTGCTTTTTTTTGGCAACACAAACCAGTCATTCTGTGTAGCTGCAAGAGGCACGTCTGTTAATACTGTAGCACGTTGGATCTTATCTGACTCAGATGAAGATTAATGACTCGTGAAAGGTCTTATCAGGAAAGTAATGGGTAACACAAGCTAGTTTTTGAACTACTGAGATCAGCTTTTTTTAGAGTCTTGGTGTGTTGTAAGCAGTTGAAGCTATATTGTTAACCACACTTGCTTACTCCTGGACTGAACTGACTCTGGGGATGCAATCTGATACACACGGCATTCTAGTTTCCTGCTCGTTTAACAGCAGAATTCTGAAAGCTGGGTATTTCAGGACTGCAAAAGAAAATTACTCCCAGCATGCTGAGAACTGCTGTTGGGATGAGGGCAAAGGTACTACAAAATATAACAGCAGAAGTCCTATTTTCCAAACAGCAGAGGTAATGAATGCATAACGCTCTTTCAGTTTTTAAAGTATGTAAAATGATCACGTGAGAAGAGCCAATCTCTTCACTCTTCAATGATAGAAGAATTCTAATGGATACTATGATGATGTGACATGTTACTGATGTGGTCATACATTGAAAATTATACATGATATGAAATTATACACCGTATAAAAAGTACGAAAATTATGAAAATATGAATATTATACATGGTAGATTGCAGTAATACTTCCAAGAGAAATGGAAAGTAAATTAGTGATGAAAACAGACTTTAAAACTCAGTCTTCTTAGCAGATGAGCAAACTCCAACACATTTGTGATCAATCATGAGAAAACTGGCTAAACTGAAAGCATAAAAAACCCCTAGGAACTAAGCAAAGACAGCATGTGCAAGCAACACATTGCCATTGTCTTTATTAATTTCCCCTCCCCCCCTCAAGAATCTTACTACCGTGGGAAGCATAGAAATAAAATTCTAATTTGACAGAAGAAAAATTCTTTAAGGATTTCCATAACATACTCTAGATGCATAGTGCTCTACATATTTTTCTAGGTTTACATCCTGATTCATGTAATTATTTTTCTTTCTGTTATTTTGCTAAGCAGAATCTGACGATTTGAAGTAAATAATGTCTGTTCTACTTCCTGGCAATCATCTGCTGACAAATAATTTAATCAAAAAAAAAAAAAGCATTCCAGAAAGCAGCTCTGAAATGCTGTTCTCAGGGCCTTAAAACATATTTAACACTTGACTAAATGAATACAAAAGCATTCTGTTCACTGAAACATGTAAAATGCTTAGGCATGCAAGTACTTGACTATTTTGTCAGTTATTTAGAAAGAAAGATTACATTTTACGGAGTAATCCTTTCCTTTTATGGTTCAAGAGTCCATCTTTGGTAAGACAGAAAACTTGCATTTTAATAAGTTTAATCACTGGTAATGTGTTCACTTCAGAATGTTTCTGTGCATTACATTAAAAGGTAGAGTAGTTCTTCTATCTGCACCTTCATCTCCAAATGTGATCCATTGTAATCATAGAATCATCTAGGTTGGAAGAGACCTCCAAGATCATCAAGTCCAACCCTTAATCCAACACTAATGCACATGTGTAATGCCCATGTGGCTCTGGTAAATAAGAATGGTCATTTCTTAGCAGTTATTCATTATGATGCAATAAACAGACCTACTTTTATAGATGTAGGTTCAAAGCTATACGTTTTCTGCGATATAAAGACAGCAGGTAGTCAGTGATTGTTTATTGGTAAATATCTAACCAAACATAGCCCTCTCATCTTGTAGACACCTTGTCTCTTATTCTTCCACTTGTTCCTCTAACCATCTGATCTTTAACTACAGTTTAATGGCAAAGCAATCTGCCCAACAGGCAACTTCTCATTTAGGTATCTGTGCATCTTTTATATAAAGAGAATGGAGAAGTTTGATAATAGAGAAGAAATGAACGTGCAGGGTAGCATAATAGATGCCAGTATTGCAGACATGCAGATGCCTTGACTTGCAATAACACAATGAGAAAAATATTTAATTTACTTGTAATGATCACTATTGTATACACCTTTACCCAGTCAGGAAGCAGTTCTGCCTTATTTAATAGGTTTAATTCCACTCAAGAAATGAAGAGACAAGTTTTTAAAAGACATACAGAACTGACTGTTTGAAGGCATCTCAAACAGCACTTAAGAAATACTGAGAAGAAAATTGAACAACAGTAAATGTGATTGTGGCTGTTTTAAGGTACAGAACCTAGGTTACAGTGTATGTCAGGGGTCTCCAACTCACTGCTCCCGCTATTCTCCTGTTCCTGCAGCGTAACGCGCATCACCCACTGCACACGTGACTGGCGCTGGCAGGAGTGCAGGGGTGAGGAACTTGGTGCTGCTGCTGGGTAGAAACATTAGGCAGAATTTTTTGGGGGGCAGGGAAGTTCTAAGGGAGTTACTAGAGCTGAAACACAGCAGCCAAACAGGGAAGAAGGAAGCACAATCCAACAGAAGTGATGACTACCTTTAGATATGTTTTTGGTGAATATGCACAATATTGTTCTTAGGGTTAAAAAAAAGCATGTATATGTGGTAATTCCTTGGCAATTTAGGAAAAATTACTTCATATAGTTTTCTTCTTACACGCCATTAGACAATTGTTTTAATGTAATTCAATACAGTTTGTGGCTGCCTCCAGACAGCTGAGTAATGGTCAAAATATCAACAGCTGGCAAATGACCCCATGGGAATTTTTATTCTCAGGAAGCTTTTTTTTGGAAGGATTCAATCAGTATAAAGTCAAAACTTTCATCCAAGAAAGAAGTATAGAACAGGTAATTTGACAAACTGTGATGTTGGCTTTGAGTAATCATAGTAGCTATTAATTCACAAAGCAGTCTGGAGAGATTTGTGATGCAAACTGATTTCTGTCTAGACAGAAAAAGGATTGCAAAACACATTAGGGTAGATAGAATGTACCCAAAGAAAAGTAGCCAAGCCTCTTTCTTGCTTCTTAATTTCTTACCTGTGTGAGTTCATGGAACATTTTTCTTTTAAATCATTAGTACTAACTTAGCAAAGGATAACCAATGTTTTTGAGCACTATAAAGTGTCTATTGACTGTTGGACTTAGGTTTCCAACTACCGAAATTCAATGGAAGTTGTACTCTTGGAAAAATTTTTACAAATCACGTCCATTCTTTCAAAAGTCTGGATACTTTTCTAGGCATGAATACCGAATACTTATCTAGTTATCTAGGCATGTTGGTTTCTCTATCAGTTTTGCACACACATTCACCACCTGCGCTGAATAGCAGTTGTGTGGGTTTGCTTATGAGCAATTTCCTCTGTAGGAATTGTTTTGTCTGGCTTCTTAGAGTATGAATTGCATCACAAAGGAGTGCTGCACATATTTATGTTTCTGGTACCCACCCATATTCCTACTGTAGAAATTTTAAGATCCTTCCTGACATCCTAAAAAACAGTTACCTATTACCAGTGTTACTACCAATACACAAAGCACTGCCAGTCATTTATTCCAAAAGGAAATAATTACATTTTGCCTAAATTTTATTTACATTCCCTTTGCATTCACAGAGTCAGCTCCTATACAAATAAGCCAGTAAGAGTACTGTCATTAATTTCAGTGGAGAGTAAGTCACTACACATTATTGAATAGGGCTTAGTAGGAGCTGATACATGCACAAATCTTACAGCAATAGTACGTAGCTCAATGAATCCAGGGGGAATGAAATACCAAGCTGAAAATCTTTCATAGGAAAGTGCTCATAAATATATATTACAACAGAATTACAAGCATGAGGAAAAAAGTAAAAAAAACCAGACTTCTCTCTGGCATTTGCTACTGTTATGTCTATTAAACCCCAACAACACAGATACCAAAATAATGTTTTTAGATGCCTTCCTACTCTTGCCTTTCCGCCTACCTTGAAAGTGGTAGGAGATATCTTGATATTAAAATAACTTATCTGTACCTGTGAAAACTCAAGAAATGCACCTTTCATGTAAGGAGAGCATTCAGCAGCATTAACATGATGGTGCAGGTATGTGAGAAGGCTGCCAAAGTGATGAGCTTTTTGGACTCAGAATCCCACTTTCCGTTTCCCATTTCAGATGGTAGTTATGAAAGGAAATGGTTAGCCTTGTGAGCTATCATGAATATTCTTATTTATTCCACAGCAGTATCTGTCAGATAGGCCATAAAATCTTTGCAACTAACAATACTAAAAATTACTTAGTGGTCCACAGGTAAAAATCTTCTAGGAAGAAGCATAATATACAATTTCCTTTGTACTCAACTATTCACACAATGGAATTTGAACCATTTGTCTCAAGCAAACAAGTGCTTCTCCTTTCTACTAGATAACGCTGGATTCCTACTCTAAAATATTTTGTTCATCCAGCATTGTACACATTATTTTGCCTAAAGAGGCTGAAGGGGTGAATAAAACATTACCAAAAATAAGCAAACATTATTCATGATTGTGAGTTTTGACAGAATATTTTCAAATTAGATATTATAAAGAAGAAACCTATGGTATGCTATTTAAACTACATAGAAATTTTGTGTGAAGTTTCAGTCCTTTCAGATACTACCTATTATGTTAAAGGAGAGAGTGGATGCAGTTCCAGTGACTGTTATTAGAGGTGATGGTACTGCATGGCATAATAAATATTAACTGGAAGGATAGAGCACTCGTGTGTGTGCATGTGTGTGCTTCTGTATCATCGTCATGAAGTAAAACAGGCATGTAACAATTCTGTGAAGCAGTGAGAAAATTAGGGAATAACTAACAAAGAAAAGCAGAAGATGTTTGTCTCTTTATCTCCTGTCCTTTCCATGAAACCTAAGAGAAAGCTGCATTTCTCCCAGGATTAGCCCTTCACTCCTTTTTCCTAGTCCATATCCTCATAGCAACATTGCTGCTTTACAAACATCACTCAGCTGCTACGTCTGTACTCCCTGCAGCCAAAGACTTGCCAGTGTGGGCCCGCAAAGTTTAAAAAACGCCCCCATTGCTAAGGTCAGAGACACTCTTTGGGAATACCCAGGTCTCAGATAGAAAACTTTTCTGTTTTATGTTTCTATTCCATAATGACAATTCTCTCCAAATTTGAACATACTCAAGTACCACCAGCCACCCTTTTAAGGTAAGGCTCAGCCACATCACCATCTTCTATTCCACGTTGTCTGACTTTCAAACATTAAATAAAAGAACAAGTATTCTCAGTCTTCTATTCAAGAAACTACTGCAGCATATAATGATGTATTATGGGAAAATGAAGCAAACAGAGAAAACCTGTAGTTGTAAGAATACTTTTTACTTGGTGAATTCTAAGACTTAAATCTTGCAAAGAAACTAGAAAAATTCAATGCGCCCTTGGTTTTGAGGATCGGCTTTTACTTGCTTTTAAGACACTTTACATCTGTCAAGCAAGATTGGCAAAGCTAACGTTTAGTGGTTAGATGTTATGAAACTCTTATGAGTACAATTTGAGTAATGGAATTTTGTGGAATTTGTTCCTTTTTCTAAGTAGCGTGCAAATTGCTTATTTTCTAAGAATGAAGTTTGCTTCAAAGTTTAAGCTGTGAGACTCTCCTTGCTGGTCTAAATGGAATTTACTGTTTAACTAATAAAGGAATTGATGTAAAGGACAGTGTAGAATATGGAAGGTGAGATAAAGAAACATTGTCTTTCAGGGGGTTTCATATTACCAATACTCAGCAGAAACACTTTTCTATTTATGGCTTCAGTATAAACTCAAAGAGCTCGCGAATCAAGAGATTATTTTTTCACGTGATTCTTACCAGGTTCGGTTGCAGATCGTGGCTCTGCATATCACATCATAGGAAGGGAAAACAAACAAGAAAAATGGTATTAGAGATTATATAGATAAACAACAGCATACTGAATGAACATATTATACTGAAATACTGTAGACAAGTACAGAATCTGTGCAGATACATTACAAAAGAAGGAAAAATTGAATTGTTTATTGATAGAAGTAGCTCAATTACTACTTCTAGCCATTATAATCACTGAAATGTAAGGAAGAGAGAACTCTATCCAAAACTCAACCCTGATAGACTAATTTCATGATCTTTCCTCACCCCATATCAAAAATAGCCACTTCAGATTATTGCCATACTTTTTTGGAGAATTCTGAAGTCTGGAGAATCTTGAATTTCAACGCCTTGTCGAAACCATTTAACATGAATGGGAGGGGGTCCTCTGACCCTGCATTCCAATACCACAACTTGTCCCTCAGATGCTGTGGAGTTTTGTAGCTCCTAAAATACAACAATCACAATTCAAACAAACTGGGAGCATTTTACATTCTTAGAAATAGTCTTTTCTTCCCTTTCTGCTTCATATTTATTTTATTGTGTCATTACGTTTTTGCGATAGATATTTTCTGTGAGCAGTATTTTCACTCTAATTAAATTTAATATATCAGCTATATAGTTAAAAATGACTGAATAGATTATTTTCAAATCCTTGCTTAATATGGCCAAAGATGGAAAGGGTGTAGAAGTATTTAATTCCTGAGTCCATCACAAGCACATAGTTGGAGTCTGACTTTTAATTTTTCATCCTTCTTTCACGAAGTGAGAAGAAAATTCTGCAAATATTTGTGCATTGGTTTACTTGGTCCTGAAGGAGTAGCAGTGCTGCTTTTAGGTCAACATCTAGAATGTGGAGGTGCTTCTCCTCTGAGCTATTTATAACCAACCTGGCAAAATTGACACAAATATGAATACGATATATTAGCTTGTGTATGAATAGCTTCTGAGACAGTGTCACGACTGTAATAAATTCTTATATATATCTGAAAAAATTCAGGAAGAATAAACCTCTGATCCCTCCCACCTCCACTGTTCACTATGCTGTGATACCAGCATTATCAGTGCAGAGCTATGAAGGATGGACTCTGACCCTTCCTCATATGAGAAAGGGCTATGATGAAGCCGAACGAGACAGTTGTGTGGAAAAAGGCATGCTCTTACTTATCTCTAGGCAACTCTACTTGCTCTTGCATATTATCTTTTAGGCAACAGTTTTTCTGAAGTAATAACCACAAATACCATCTTTTCTTCATTGTGACTTCAATAAATGGTGATTACATGTAAGTTACTGCTATGGAAATGATAGCATAAAGGTAAAATGATTAATGTTGTATTTTAGAGATTAGATAAATATACTTTCTTTTTTTTTTTGCTGTTGCCTAATTCCCAATTCTAAAATTTGAGTAGAGATGAATGTGAAGAAAAACATTAACAAGTAGTTACTTAAGAATTACTGAATAAAATTTTCTCTTCTAGCAAGTCCATGTCTTACATTTTACAAGACATTCCAATGAAGATCATCTGAGCTGCTTTTTCAACTAACGTATCTGCATGGGGTTTTTTTCTAAAACAAAATTTAAATGCCTATATTAGTTGTTCTTGTCAGTAGATAAATTATTGTGAATTAGGCTTTATCATGACTATGATGTGTAATTGGTGCCTACTTTGTTTAATGTTGCATAGATTTCTCAGTGGAGTACAGTCATGGGCATAAACTAGATATACAGAGAATATTCAAATAATACTACTAGTGATTTTAGTAGGGTAGAGTGCATAAGAACTTCATTGTTGCAGCGGTAAAGCATTTTCTTAGGAAGGCGTTAATACTGAAAAGAATACTAAAAACTGCAAAAGCTTTAACACAATCAAACATTCCTGCATTAGGATACACAATTTTGATATTTCCTTCTGGACCTTAGGAGTATGATATAAAAATCATGATGGATAAAATGTACCTTTGTAAAAATGGGTGCAGAATAAATAGGCTTAGATCCATCCACACGGTGCAGGTATGAAGTCGGACTGTGAACCTGCAAAGCAATGCAACAATGATATAAAATGAAAAGAATATTGGTTTCAGTACTACGTCCTTCATATATCAGTCAATAATGCAAATACTCAAATGCACAGTCTTATTATGGTGTCACTCTTCTTAAGTGACATCACCGTTTCATAGCTGTTATCATTCTGAAATCAAAATGCAAGCTTTAAAGGCTTCTGTTTGCCTTTATTTTGAGAGTTTGATTCTGGTTAATATCATTCAAGTAAGTCCTTTACACTGGAATATTTTTGCCTCTCCCTTTTTTACATCCCTTGACTGATGTAGTACGCAAAAATCTTAACGACATTAGGCAAAGGAAAAGAACTTACCATGTACAGTCTAACAGATTTTTTTTTATATGTACTCATGATTCAGATGCAAACTCTAAGTCATCCACAGTGACATTAAAACTTAATATAAACTAAGGAACACTGATTTTCTACATCTAACTTTGGATAGTAAAATCTAATTTTCTCTAAAAGGCCCAGAGAAATTACAGCAATATTTTATTTAATACAAAAAATTTAAAACTTTTGGTGAAAAAATATTGTGGGCATTCATTTGTATGACATTAATTTGGAATTGTACCAAGCTACTATTAAGTGATATACTGTGTAATTTTCATCATCTCCAGATCTTCAAGCTGCTCATGTGCTGCTTTGTACATACTGTGGAGGAATTAATATACATATTTATTTTAACGCCCCATTCATTAGTAACAGACTATTTTTAAAAAATCATCATTTTTAATATAATAATGTAAGTTTATAGTTCAATAATATAATTCCTTAAAATGACAGAATTTTTCAGGACTTACAAATTTTGAAATAAAATTTAAAATACTTTTAATAATTTAAAAATGGGTATCTAAAAATACCTGCTGACTGGGCACAGAGATAGGTTGAATTACAGCTGTAGTAACGCCAGACTTTGGTGTAGAAGATCCTATCGTCAAGGAAACAGAAGTGGTTTTCTTTTGGGCCCTGGAAAAAAAAAAACCAGCAAGTGCTTTATAAGATCTGTAATCAGAATACATTATTTTGTAACCGATAAGGCACCTTGTAGTTTCCACATCTTTAAACATGTCGTTATCAGCTGAAAAGATCAACATTAGAGGAAGCTTGAGTAGAACTCAGTCTTTGGCTAATTTATACTAGCACACGCAATAAAAAGTACTGATTTAAGATACAAACTAAAATGTATTTTATTTCTTTAATTGTATGCCTCTGGAAGTTATTTGGAGGCATAGGGCTGGGCGATTACAAATGGAGACTTGGTTAACCTAAAGTTACTCAAATATGAAAAGTTGGTGTTAACGAAAGAGTTGTCAGGGTAGGGCCAGACTTCTCTGACAGAACAAGAACATTAATACAAGCTACTGTTAAAATACTATACATTTATATCACATGAGAGAAGGAGAAAAGCCAAGACATACACAAATATATCCTAGATGCTTATTCAGATCTAAAACTAGCGAAGATTTTCCAATGCCCTGTATTAAGAACATTTACACAGCATTGGTTCTACTTTGCACACTTACTGTGGCATAGCTTCAGATTTTGATTTGAAAATTAAACTTTCACTCTCTGAATCTGTGGAACTGGCACCTGGAAAAGAAAGTATTTTCAATAATCTCATACCATATTACTGATTTGTTTAATGTTTAAATTCCAAAGAAAAAAACTGTGCTACTTTTGCATTTCACTTCAAGAGTTGAGAATCCTCTGTAACAAACTACTGCAAATTTTCTTATCTGACAGAAGATTGTAACTATGTACTCTAGACAGTTACAGGAATCATAAACGTGCCAATTGCAAACTCTTTTCCCTAGGGTCTTAGCTGTCTTCCTTCATAGTGAAGTAAACATGGCCAAAAAGAAAAAAAAATGGTGACTACTACTATTGCTCTGCTGGAAGTGTATAATTTTGTTTACTGAATGTTAAAACTTAAAGCTTAAGTAAACATATGGCATAACACAGATAACATCTTCAACCTTAAGTAAGAGCAACTCAGTATAGCAAGACATTTGCAGACTAAACTTGCTCCCCATCATCTCCGCAGTTCAGACTATTTATATTAACCTATACATAATATTTACGTACTGGTATTTCTTACCAGTGGAAGACTTGATATAATGTCTGTGTTTGGCAATACCCTGAACTCATTTAAAGAAAAAAAAGTATGAAAGCATTTATTCCTTTTGTCTTAATTTTTCCTAACAATTGATACTTCACACAACATTTATTCTAAGCATTTATGCAGCGCATATTATTCCTCAGAGGATCTGTGCATGCATGTGCTCAGCAGTATTTGTAACACAAATCATAGGCGATTAATAAGCAATATGCCTAGTATAGCATAGACTGATTCCAATGAAACAAAGCTTCAACTGAGGCACTCAAATACGCTAGTCATTTACAAAGTTTAGACTACAAAAATCAAAGCAATAAGTAGCACAGAAAAGGTAAGAAGAGAGAAGAAATGTCAAGTGAGCAAATTAGGTCTACACAAAAGCATTTCTCATGAGCAAAGGATAAATAGGTCTTGTGTGGCTTGGCTTGCTGCACAGAAGAAAGCACGAGGCATCGTTGTTATCAAGCCAATGTACAAACTACTGCTTGTGTGACAATATTGGTTCCTTAAATATCACAGGGGAGTAGCCTAATGACTTGTATAAGTTTCTGTCTTTCAAAGCTACATGTTTTAAAACTTGAAGATAGCACTTCTGTATAGTAAGACTTTGTCAGATCTTAAAAAAAAGGAATTCTTTTATTCATAGGATCTCTCTACCTAGCAGTTTCCTTTTTAGTGTTGCTTCTGTTATTATAAGGTAACACAGTATTATATATTTGTACTATATCTGAGTATATGAAATAATGCTTACTCCTGTAAAGAAAAGCCTTCTTAGAATCCATAAGATTCAAAAAATTCTTGGGGATTTTGCTATTATATCCTAATGTGGGATAACAAAGTTCTGAAAATAAATAACCTAATTAAGGAAACCCTATAAACATTTGAAATATGCATAAATTAAAATAAAATCATATTCAATTAATAAAATCCTCCATTTAACAATTAATTTAATAATTTTAGTCATGGTCAAGTAATTTACTTTCCTCAGAGAAAACATACTTGAATTATGATGAATATTGAAGTCAATAAGTATTTTGACAATTACTAGTAGTTAATTCTGGACAAAACCAGTATGACTGGCCAGACATGAAGCACTATAATACATTTACCCATGACTGGAAGAAGACTCATTTAGGGCAGCCACATTTAATTGCACTAAGAGGAAGTTCAAAACTGAGTCAGGGATTACTGCTTCTTTATCTTATTTGTACCCTAACTGAATGGCAGTCTAGCGACGGACCCTTGGGAAAATCCTTGAAATACCTAAAATGGCATGATATGATATGATGTTCAAAATGTGTTGCATTAAAGGGAAACAGAAAAACACCACAAAAATACCACCAAAGCAAATATAATATTAACATACAGAACCAAAAGTAGACTTCAGCTTAGTTATCTTTTCCTGTTTGTGTCAAGTATCTTATTATTTTGACTCTTACCTTCAATGAATATTTCAGCTGATGTACTATCTGAACCAATGGAATTAGAAGCGAGACAAGTATAGCGTCCAGTATCGTCTTCAAAGGCTTCTGCTATAATTAGTGAATGAAGTCCTCCAGTTCCAGAACGGATCTGAATGTCAGGGGAATTCTGAAGTTCTTTTCCTTCACAGAACCATCTGCAGTCCACACATATTTAGAAAGACAAAGAAAAAAATACCATAAAATATTCGTTCAGGCTCATTGCAGACATAAAGACATTACATTCTGCTGCAAAAATCTAGATTGCTACTGAAATCAGCACAAGGTGCTTTGAAGGGTGTAATGACATTTGCAAAGAAATAATTTGCTAGAATAAACTTTGTTTAAAAGCCACATTTCTGAACATTAAGAAAATCATATACACTCAGAACTTAAAACTATTCACTGTCCTGTTTGGTAGAATTAATGTTTTCTGCATATCTTATGTACTGACTTGCTTTAACCACAGTCTAATCTATTTCAATTTAACTTTCTACTCTCTTCTTCCTAAAACTCACCAATTCTCCACACAGGATGTTAGATGTTTGTCTATTGAGCCCAGTCAACCTAATATAATCCCATGGTACAGGTTTCATACTGTCAGACTTTAAATAGGTTTACTCCTGTCTCATATCAGGAACATAAACTGGTTTTCTAGCCCTGGATTTTTATATATGCACATAACACATGTTCCACAGGCAGGGTATGCCCCAACAAAAGGTCTGGGTTTAGGTACAGACAAAACAGCCGCTTATCTGGCATGACTTATCACTAGGTAAAATCACAGCCTATTTTGTGTCAGTCAAGCATTTTCCGGTGCCTGAAGAGCCGGCCCATGTTCTCAGTGTGCATTGCTGCCATGAAGGGACCACCTTTTTTCTGGTTTTTTTTCCTGTTTGGTTCCCTCACGTCAGCTAGTCCCATTCTCATAGGCCACTCCCTTATTTATCCACTTCTCTAGCTGCCCAGCAAGTATGAGAAGTGGGTATTTCTTTTTTTTTTACAGGCACTTCTATGCATTTTTGAAAGGAGTGACAGCCTGGTGAGTCAATAAAGGATAATCATTAGTTAGCGAGCTTTCTTACATTCTCAAAATTTCTTTGTGCCCTGAAAACAAATTTTGCCAGGTCTTTTTGAGCTTTTTATTCCTGCTCCAGTCCTGCAGACTCACTGTGTTCTTTACCACTTTTCCTTCCCTTCCTCTCACCCTGTAATCCTAATATCTGTCTTTCCATGTTCTCTCTCCACCTTCTTTTTCCTTTTCTTCCTCTGCCACCCCAAAATGCAAATCTTCCTGTGGTAATGATACAAATGAATGAGTAATTCTTGGTAGTAAGCTTCAAAAATGTTCTTTCATTGTCTTCCTCCCATACACTTTAAGTTTCCCATTATAGTAAGGAAATTATCTTTTTTTAATAAATAAATAAATATACCCACAGAAAATAATGGAGAGCCAATTCCAATTGAAAGATGATGGTATTTTTACAAAAGATTTTTAAAGACTTAAAATCTACCACTAAAAAGATTTTATATTTTTATTTTTCCTTTAGTTTGTACATGTTTACGAGAGAATTTTTGCTGTTACCTTCCAGTAATACTTCAGAATTAGACTTTTTTTTTTCTTTTCTCTATCAGATGACTTTCTCTTGCTCCCAAAAACCAAAGTGACCTCAAGGAGCTGCAAGCCTGCTCTACTTATGAAGAAAAGGCACGCAACACTACAGGATGATAGATACCACACCATAATAATCAGTGAGGAGTCTTTAGAAATGTACTGCCTTACTTTTATTGGGGTTTTTTTATTACTCACTTCCATGTAATTAACAGAAATTTAAAACATATATGATAAAATTTTCTTCTGAAAATATTCGATTGTAAAACTTAAAATTTTCTGCTTGTTCCAGAATGCAAAGTTAAGAAACCTAACAGATATACACAAGACAATTCCCCTTAGCATCCAGAACTGTGGGCAAGCCCTCTGTGTATATGAACAACAGACCTTTTATTCCTAAAAATGAAAAATGTTGATAGTGGCATTTAAACTATACATAATTGTCTTCTGTAATTAAGAGACTAACAAATTCCTTCTCTCACTTCTGCCGTGCCCAAACAGTACACACAGAAAGTATCATTTTTGGAAGGAACTGACAAACTTCCATCTGTTTACTCAGTAGACCCCTTTGGCCTAATTTTACAACTATTGGACTTAGAGACAAATCTATTCTGTCAGCTTGACTGCCAAAATTAACATTGCTGTTCCCCCTCTTCCCCTCCTTTCCTCTCTCGTCACAAATCCTCCCTTCTCCTGGTGCGAGGACCTCTGCTACTATTCCTACTTATTAGACCTTTGGAGTCCTAACCTCTGTGCAGCCTTTCCTAAGTTACATTTCAAACAATATGCACAAGAGAACGGTTAATTCAATTTCTAGACAATCACAGACAAGAGCCTGTAATATGAGGATCTACTTAATCATTAGTTCTGTTTTTCTTTCCTTTCCAGAAACATCCTGCAAAGGAAAACCTCTCCTCCAAGCCTAATTATTTTCTCAGACAGATCCCATGCAAATTGTATGGCTTTCTACTTTCTCCCAAATTCCATGCTCACATAATTTTTAAGAAACTCTGATAAATGTACAAACCTAAAATAAAAAGCCACTAACATGATATTTAATAAGCAAACTGTTCTATTAGAAGGACAAATTCTACACTGTCCCTTGACTCATGCATAGACACAGTTCGATTTGAGTAGTGAGAGCTTTTCTGCAAATAAGGGTTGGAACTGGTCATTGCATCACATCTGTGATGTACTTCTGAAAATGAGTCCTGACCTGCTACATCAGACACTCTTCCACAGAGAAAAACACTTAAGTGAGCAATTCGGTATAAAATCACCTCAGCCATCATTAAGGTGAGGTTTGATGAATGGGAAACAAACCTGGTGTTGGACTGAACTGTTTGTTGTGGAAAGAAGAATTCACCTTCACAATGGTCAACAACAGAGTTATTTGAAATGTAGAATACTGGAGTAGTTTGATTATATCCTCCTTCCTTTCCTAATTGTATTTTTTTCCTTATCTATCGATATGTGATAGAAAGGGGGTATTAACATGAATTTGGTTTTAGTGATTGGATAAAAAGAATAAGAAAATACTCAATTGAAATAGTTATCCTGCAATAACTTGGTAGTCACCAGCTCAGTTCAAGAGAGTTTGTGAAGAAAAAAGAGTCAGCTAATATTTTTTTTCCCAAACAGACTGAATTTTAGTTTTCCATCTTTTATATTGTATGGCTTAATTTAAAACATAAAACATATCTACAAGCCTCTTCAGCCTTACTGCTATTACACTTGGAATAGTCATGGTAAGAGGATTTTCTGCTCCTGACGACTGAAAAAGATTCAAAGACAAATCTTTGAGGCATTCTCTTTCTGCAGAGCGATCACCAAAGCAAGCAACAAATCACTATCAAAAGGAGAATGAGCCAAAGAAATTAGAAGGACTCCTGCCTAGACAGAGAAAAAGAGCCACAAAGCAAGTCTTACAAGAAAATTCCAGCTTTATGCTAACTAGGGCAGCATTAACTCATGTCCAGTCTGTTCCAGCCTACTGATCTTCTTGGGGATAAGAGGATTACCATCTAGCTGCAAGAAGGCAGTAATGCTCCTGGAGAGCCAAAAAAACCCAAGCCAAAGCCAAAAGACACTAAGTGTAACACAGAGGAACAGACACACTGCAGATGCATTATGAAAAACATAATTCCCTGTATAGAGAACATTGGTTCAAAAATACATCTATTTCACAGATTCTAGATACCGAAAGCACAAAAAATGATCTACTCATTTCCCTGTCCCTTTGTTGTAAGTTCTCAATGTTGTATAAAGTATTCAGGTAGAAACAAAACAGGCAGAGAGATCAACAAAAGGTTTTACATATATGTGTACATATCAGTGCACAGAATAAGAACTCCAGCTTGCATACTAGGTGCATTCCTGCAGGCCATGCTAGTGTTCATGCAGATTTGTAGAGAACTGTCCCCTTGAAAGAGAACAGAAGCTACTGCAATGATGATAGATGAAAGCTGGCAAAAAACCCAAACCCAAACAAACAAAAAACAAAACCGAAAACCAAATAAAGGGAATTCAACAGGAATTAATTTTATGAGTCATTAATTATCTTGCCAGATTTCAAACTATACTGAATTTCTGTGGTCTTTCCTAGTTTATTCTTCATTCTCTTTCCTCCATTTCTCTTCCTGCCTGGATTTACACTGTGCCACTCGTTGCCTTGCCTTTTCTCCAACTCTGCTTAGTTTTCACCTAAACTGTGTTGACTCTGTTAAAACAATGGCAGTTAAGTATTTAATGCAGACACTGAAACACAATCACTAGACTGTAAAGTCAATACTTGAAAGAAACAAACCAGAGGTATTTTGGTAGCAGGGGAACAATGGTGAAATACTTGCTTTTCACACTTCAAAGCCTACTTTTATTTTTCACTGGCTACAGTATTGCATGACAGCAAAACTAGAACAGCAAAAAAAAAAAAGGGCAGTCAGATGCCAGGTGAGCAGTAGTTCATGCACACTGACAGCAAGCAGCAATTCAAAAAATAAATCTTTCTTTTTCGCATTTCTTTCCTTTATGCCCTCACAGCCCTCCATGCATGGAAATACAAACGAGCATGTGTGTCTGCGATTTTAATGACTGTGAACAAAATATAAACAGACTTGAACATTACACTGACAGAATAAGCACCAGGGCCTTAAGAAAAACAGTTCAAGGTTCTCTAATGCATAATCCTGCTGGAACTTGTGTTTTCTGAGAGTCACTAAGGAATAGAGAGGTTTTCCTTTCTGCACACTCTTAAAAGCAAGTTTAAAATGTCAGCTGAAGTGAAACTTGAAGATATAGCCTTAGGGAAGAATTATAATAAGGAACTCTGACCACTACAAAAAGTGCAGAGAGATAAGTTGTAAATTAAAAAGTAATTTTATCCTTAGTGGTGTTAAGTATATCCAGCAAGAAAAGCTAAAATTAAATACTCTGATATTCCTGTACTGGCAGAGTCAGCGTTTCCATCACAACACTGCGTAACTGCCATTTTGTTTCTTTCTCCATTGAAGTCAAGCTGTTCAACACTTACAGACTGTAAAACATTGTTACTTACAGAATTTAACTTGATTTCTAAAATAAATCAACTTCATCATATAAGATTCAGAGTACATTGTAGCAATCAGATTATTCAGATACCTGTATTTGGACACAGGGCCGTACTAAACATGCGTCACTTTCAAAAGCAGCAACTTAACTGACACATAGGTGTGGATAGGTAATTCAGTTTATTCTACACTCAGGTAATAATCAGATCAAGAAAGAGAGAAAATATTGTGCAATTTAAGGACCAGTTATGTAGTGCAAACTGCAAACCACTTTTTACAGCAACCATGTTGATGATTTGCTACACGTACAGCTACGTATTTAAAAGCAACAATGCTTTCTTATTTCATTAAGTTCTGTAACTAGTGAATTTGGGCTTATATAAATTTACAGATTACGTGTCCATGTTCATATATGTAGATAAAAAGCACGACTAAAAAATAAGAATCATTTATATGCAATTTACGATACTAAGGTTTCCATACTCTTATGGGTAAGACACTTTTGAGGGCTGTTGGACTCATTAGATAAGTGGTGCTGTACTGTGGGTTAATTAGTGAGATCCTTTGTATCGATGATTTTCTTCAGAAAATTCAGAAATCTTATTGCGGAAGAAGCACTTAAAATATTTCATGTAATAATTTCCCTACATCATGCCTTCTTGGACAGTTTCTTCACACTTTACTTTTCTGGAGCATTATTCTGTATCTGATATCTTCAAGTCTCTGAAAGGATATTTTATATAATCTTCTGTTTGACTAAGCATGAGTACCTGGCACATTTATGGGTACTACCACCACTTACAACTCCACCAAATGTCTAAGATATATCTCATATATATGATATATATACAGCTCATGTATATATATTTTCTCAGTATCATTGATAACAGGATATGAAAAGGTAACGGAATAGCTGCAAATTCTCACTTGTTCTTAACTCCCAGATTAGACCACTTAGGTTTGAAAAATTTTTTTTTTTTTTTTTTATAAACACAGTAGTAAAACTGCTCTGGGTTTCAGAGTTTAAAAAAAAAATAGAAAAAGAAAAAAGAAAAGAAAAAGAAAGGCAACCCCCTCCAAACCTGAATCTGTGAATATTGTTGGATCATAACGTGGCCTACAATTTGCAAAATTATTTTAAATTCTTTTAATAGGAAATTTGTTTGGCCTTCTGACTTATCTACAACTGCAATTCTCCATAATGGGTCTCTATAAGAAAAACAAAACAAAAGCCAAGAAGCAATACAGTAGATACTGAAGAAAAATGTTCATACAGTAGTTTTGTGGTACGTTTACCTGTACTTGAGAAGACTTTACACTAAAATCAGTGGGTGCTATGAGCAGTAAGTGAGAGGAAGAATGAAGCAAAGTACATGTTCAAATCAAAACAAGCAAGAGTACGCAGCTAATGTACGTTCATTTCATTTCTTAACATTCCATGCAACTTTCTCATTTTATATTTTTAGGTTTCATATTTCACTTGAAACGTTTTTCCTTTTGAAATTCATATTTGCCTCCAGTACCAATCAACACGAAAGCTGCTTCCATGTATCAAAAACGGAAGTTTATAAATGTGAAGAATGAGGAACTGCAGTCATAAAAAGCTCGACAATAGTGTAGTTCTGTCCCTAATATTATTATTATATATGTGACAATTTAGTTATTTTTAATGTAATTCAGGTTTAAATGATTACCAGATATAACCTGTCATTTTCCACATTTTTAGAGTTTTATCCTCTCAGAGGATCACAGAACTGTTAAACCCTCTGCATAGAATTCAGCGCTGAACACAAGAGAAAACCCGGCACCTGAAACACACCTTTTGCATTTGGCTACTTACTACACAGGAGTCCCTATAGTTTTAGGGCATGAAATGCCAGACAGTAGAGCAATAATTTCTTTCTTATTGACAGGTAATTAAATTGATTGGCTTTATATGACTTCCTTCTTGGGTCTGGAACATCTTACCTTGAAGTCAAGTGTGGTAGACATTATCTGCTTTTGGGATTGTTCTACTAATTCATTTGTTAGTATGTCAAGCAAACCCCTTCTGCGTGTGTCTGTAGTTGTGCCAGCAGAAACTGATTTATTTGATGTTTTATTTCATGCAAAGATTATAATCTCTTTCCCCCAAAATCAGAATATTAGATTTCCAAAGTGGAGATGCTTCTCCATATTTTTCACCCTGTGGCTAAAGGGACACTTTGCCACAGGTAGAAATAAACACATACAAATTTTCTCTCCAAAATGCATTCAAAGTTAATTTAGGAAACCCTACCTGTTTTGTTTTCTATTGAGCATCCTCAAATATTTGTTTAAACAAAGTTAAAGTATTATATCCCATACCTTTTAAAAAGTAGTCTTCAAATGCAATCAACCCTGTACTGAGAGTCAGTAGTGGGGGAAGAAAATGATAACGGAATTACTGTTTAGTGCTTCAGAAGAAACACACATATGGTACCACAGATAACATTCCCGGTTTCATATGATCTATTGTCAGAGCATACTGGAAGACCCAACTAGAGTGGCATACTACATCTCCCTCATTTCATTCCACAATTCCCTCCTCTTACCCCATTTTTCCCATTCTGTTAGGTTAGGTATACCCTTGTGTGTTTTCAGTAAGAACATTCACCGTAGTTTTCCAAGGGGTCTAGCACATGGCACCTACCTTACTGAATATAAACATTGGACCACCTGGTAACAACAGTCTAGACAGGATCCAGTGGTTTAGAACAAAAGTTCCCACTCATCTACAGTGAATGTCAGCAATTGCACAAAGAATGTTCCCGTGTCTGAGGTAGCTGAATAAAAATATTTCTCTAAAAAAAAGCTCAATGAGTAAGGCTTTGAGCACTGAAATATTAATTGAACAGGAGGCAACTAGGTATGTTTTATTATTGAGAAACAGAGGTTAAGCACTTTGTCTGCTGTCACCCAAGGAAGCTAAGAGTCAGGTCAAAACTCAGCTTTCATAGCTTTAAGACCACCTTCTGTATTCTGACCAGGTCTCTGATCTTGCATTACCAGATGTACTGTTAGCCATAAAATAATTATTAAATCTTCTAAAAAGTTAGCAGATGAGAATGAAGAGACTGATGCAAGTTTTTATGCAGCAGTGCATGGCAATGAAGCACTGGAGTTGTTTAATTCTTAGGTGTCTGTTTTCCTATTGTTGCAGAAGGTTTTTATATGGTCACCTTCCACTAACTCTGAGGGCAGGTATGCTCCGAAGTTTTCAGTGTGTGCATTAACTGTAACTACATTTACTTAAACTGGCTTATGCAGACCTAGGCTTACATCAAGTTACCACTTCTGGTACTTGATAGGAAAATAACATGATAAGAAAGAAAAATAAGGGAAGGGAAGACAGTTACAGCAGGTTAAAAAAAATTAAGTATTTAATAACCACATGTAAGATGCTGAACATTTTTCCGACCCAAAGAACTGTTGAGGCTTGTAGGATTAACACAATTGCTTGTCTAGCTGAAATGGAATGCACACCATCTAAAACAGAAATGCTGTTCTTCGCTATCTGTTATATGCTCCTTTCACCAGAAATGGATTTTGAACTACCATATATTTCTCTTACATGGGGAGGTGAATCTCTTGCAGAACTGCCACGCATTATCTCCCAGTGGAATAATATTTTTAATTAGTAGGGGAGGACTTTTAAAAGTTACAAGTAAAGAAAAAGATGGACAGTTATTAGGGCAAAACTGCATTTACACAGGTTAAATTCTATGCATAAGTTAGATCGCATTTAATAAGATTGCGGTGAGTTAGTTAGTGGCAAGTTCATGGCTGGAAGCAGTAACACTTCTTCTCAAAATCATAATACTTATAAAGGGGAAGAATCTAAGAATTATTTTAGACCAGTCATTCTAGTTCACAGAAAAAAACCCAACAACAGTCAATCACAAAGTCTTGGTAACTTGCAAATCAACAATAACTAAAAAGAAACCTCCATCCAGGGCGTGTAGTCTAATTCATATTGAAAACACAGAAGTGGCAACTGTGGAACTTGTAAGTTAACCTTCAGAACTGGCAGACGTCTTGCTGGAGTTACGAAAGGTAGAAAGTCATTCAATCAACAGTGACATATTGCAATCTCTGTTCTGTATATAGGCACAATTAAAGATAGACCTGAGATAATTTGTACAATCATTGAAATACAGCAAACAATCTTTCAATACAGCTTTCTTTCAATAATAGTTTGATATCCAAAAGAGCCAGAGGGCTTCAGCCACTGTGCAAACCCACATTTGACACGTTAAATAGTTTCTAAGCCTACAGTAACTAACAAACCAGTATATTAGCAATAACGATTATACCTGTTCTGATTCATAATGTACTACCATGAAAGACATATTTCACAGTTGCTGGTGGAAAAAAAGGGCTTGATCTCTATGTAGCTGCTGTCATCTCTACAAGTAACTATACTTTTCTTTGGCATGCCATTTCCTTATGCCCAACCTCAGAGGTAAGTACAATAACAGACATAGTAAAAAGCTAATATGATTCAAGACTTTAGACTCTTAGATAACTTCTGTGGTGTCCTAGGACAGATTTAGAGTGTGCTGTCTGAAAGGGTCTAGTTGAAAAAGCAGATAAGAAGAAGGAAAGGGTGAGGAGGGAAAATTGCCTGTCATTGGAGCTCAGTTCTCCCAAGGCAGCAAAGCTTATGGCACCATTTCCCCAGCATACTTATACACAGAATCCCTTTACAGAAATTATATAGCACAGGCAAAAATCTCACTGACTTACTTGTTTGTGCAGACATTAGTTAACTGCCGCTTCACTGTGCATTTCAAAAGCCACAAAGACTCTTTAGAGGAGCATTACATTCACCACCGAAGCTAGACCTGAGAATTAGACGTCACTTCCACCTAACTGATAAAGATTAGGTGATGTTATCTGTCCAGCATCTACTGAGTACAGTTAAAACACCTTTGCATGCTCTCGCTACCAGCAAGACACAGCATTGATCCCACCTGAGACTTTAGTTCTGGCCTTATCATACAAGGTTATATCCACGGTTACCAGCTGTCAATATGGTGTGATCCAAAAGCATGTAATGGACCCTTGTTTTGTGCTTTGGTCTGCATAGCTATGGCAAATGCCTACTTGCTCCGAACATTCACCACTTCCAAGATACTTCCTACCTACCAACATATGTTTGTGTTAAGAAAAATGAAATATGAAACAGTACCAAAAGCAGATTTTACTGGAAAATTAAAAATTCCATAGGAATCCAACAGCCTGAGGGTCGACACTCAAGACTGCTTTAAGGTCTACATGTTTTTGCAATGACTAGAACTTATATATGCTTACTGTGGCCCATGTAAATCCTGGAATTTCTTCATCCTTATTTCCAGCCCTTTTCCATCATGCCTCTCTCTGCGGTTTGAAAAACTGACTAACTAGAGGGGATCTATTTTACTTATCAGCAGTAGAACACAGGTAGCACCAGCCTTTCAGTCAGAAAAGCCATGTAAGTGGTCGGTAAGTTTGGGAAAAGTGTTCATCTAGTTAGAGATTAATTCCTGCATACCCTCAGCAGCCCTATCAAAGCTGTTCCAGAGAAGTCTTAAAAGAACAGAATGTTCTGGTCTTTATATGAAGATAAAGGGAAATTCCCACCTATACTACCTATCAGAATCTTACCACCTTTGCATTGCTCGATCTGTAAAGCAGTGAGGGGCTCTGGAATTTGTCCAATATTTCAAACACAAGATGCATCTTTTATGAGTAGGCAACAAAAAAGCCATGTTTCTTTTTTTTTAATATAAAAATTGTATTGTTTTATCCACGTTACAATTAGGATTGTCTTTTATGAAACTAGTTCAAGTTGGTCCTGCATATTTCATGTGCATTAACACAGTAAAACTGAACATTGACACAACACCTTAACATATCAGAGGCAGGAATGTCAAGGCACTGTAGTATACATTTTGACCTCTGATTACTTCCCACAGCAGTCATTCAGAAATACTAATAGCTTTCCCATCTGCATTGTGCACTTTGAAGTCACAAAAAACTGAAATAACTTTTAAACATTTACATTCTCCTCTACGTAAGGCAAAAAATTAACCAATAGTGATCCATGAACCCTGATTAAAGGTTGGGGTTTTTTGAGATTTTATTCTTTTTTTTTAAGTTAAGAACAAAGTTCATGCGTGTCCTGGAAATTAGAGAATGAAGCACCCTTAACAAGAAACTAGTTCAAAAGGATGTACACAGCTATATGACTGACTTCTTTTTCTTTTTTTCAAAAAAAGCTTCAAACCACTAAATTTACTACCCCAATGCTTAAAGAGAGAAAAAGCTTATAATTATTATTTATTGGATTTGCTGTTGTAGAATAACACTGATATATTATTTCTAGATCAAATACTGTGTATGCAGAACTATTGCAGGAATTGTTCTTCATCTTTACTTCACCTTCCAACCATAGGCAAGAATAAAAATATTTTTCAATGGTATAACTTCTGTTTACTAAATTTGAAACTCCATGGGCTTGTTTTCCCATTTTGAAAGCATGCATATAAGACCATTCACCACCTAACACTCACATTTGAGGGAGATTTATATAAGGCGCTCTGCATCAGTTTATGGAAGAAAGGATATAACTGAAAAGAAAAACTACAAAAGTACTGAGGGAAGAACAAGATTTGATTATGAGTATCTATTTCAGAATAAACAATATGCATAAAAAGACTGTAAGAGCACGAAGTGCCTACAATGTAGATCATTATAATCTCGCTCTTCAGGTTAGTCATATACTTTGTTCTAGATAATTACAACAGTTTAATAAAGTGTTTAATAACAAACTTTTCAATCCTCTTAAGAGCAGTCCAAAATGGTAACTTTGAGAGCAAGAAATTAAACTGTATACAAACAAAAATATCATTGTCCTTTTTACTTTTAATACTTTCCATAATGTATTTGGAATGGAATACAGTTAGTGTGATTTATGACAGCGAGATCTTCTCTTATCTTTATCCTTCTCCCTCTCTCTCAAATCGGGTCACCAGTTTCCCTGTAATGTCCAAAAGAATTCCTGAGATACATTTGCTGCCATTTAAGACAGGCATGTTTATATTCTATGCAAAATATTCAAAGAAGCTGTTTCTCTTTTTATTCAAAGGAACATTAAAAACTATTTGTTTTAACCCTGACCTTAACATTAAATGCTATGATCCCAACTCTTAGCCTCTAGGCAATTAAAAAAAACTCGTTTGAGTATATCCAGCCAACAATTTCCACATTAAAAAAAAGTTTAAGTTGGAGCCATGTGGTCTCAATCAGGCAGTAAAAAACTCTCTGTATTTTCTTAAATGCACAACTGCAGTATGCCCATAACCTTTCTTTTAAATCATCTTAACCAGATCTGAATCACTCTCACCACAAATGATTCGGTGGCCCTGGAATGTGCTGGGGTAGACAGAGTTGCTTGGCAATGAACATTGGGACCTTTCCCACTTCCCTAAGTGTTAATAGAACAGTCTGCAGCAAAAAAAAAAAAAAATTCTTTAAAAGGTTCAAGACAAGGAGTGACATCACAGTTCAATCATTCAAGGGAAAAACGAAAAAATAATGCAACTACTGGCTCATAAATCAGTGCTGCGTGCCACAAACCACCACGAGCCAACACAGCCAAATAACAGCTTTTCCTGCTGAAGCAAACAGAGATACCACAAGCAGCTGGCAGATGCATGTGGGATTGTGTTCACAGAGAGCCATTGAATCCATTAAGTGAGACAGACTTGGAGAAGTTGGTAAATTAAAAGAGCAGAATAACCCTGATTTCAGTAACAATCTGTGCAACCCCTTACACTGCACTACAGAATTATTTAACATGGGGTACCGCAATTTTTTTCACAGATGAGTGTGTATGTGGCACTTGGTTAAAAGCTCATGGGCAGATCACTTAGCATCAAACAAACCCTTTGTGGTACCTGCATCACACATGCACGCTGCTAGCCTCCTCCACTGCTCCACTTGAGCAAGTAACGACAGGCACAAAGCACCTTAGCTTTCTCAGGCCGTGTCAGAAGGAGTTCCAAAATATTACTTACTTCTAAAGTTATAATAGAGGAAGGGGAATGTAATTCCTTGGGGGCTCCTAAAAGTCAAGTTTAAGCAGCAAATGAGTAGCTTTTCTTAACTAACTGTAAGATTCTTAAATGCCACTTCCTCTTTAAAAGCCTGACTGCAGCCTGAAAGATTTCTTTCAGTCTTAATCACCTCAAAAAACAATTTAAACATGTGGCCAAAGTGATGTGCATTTAAAACAGGAATAGGCTAGAGCCAAGACATTTGGATCCAGTTATTAACCTTCTCATACCTCATGCATGCTGGAATCCAGGGGTTTTGGTACAGACCCATCTCTAAACTCAACACTTATTGCCAAACCTCACAGTCAGTAGAAAATATGTTTTAACATATCAAAGCAGGAAAAACAGCATAAAGTTGTCAGATTTTTCCACCACATCAATGAAAAAAAAAGTGTCGTTATAGCACCCATGTAAATTGTGAAACTGAAAGCAGCTGCTCAGGCAACCTGACATGGTGCCATCTACAGGGGGGAGCCCAACTCAGGAAAACACTTTTCCATTTTTAGCTCTGAAAAAGAATCTTTGCTAGTTCTAGTGTGTGATTTCAGTTCAATGAATAACTTGCCATAAATAGAGCTAGTAACTGCTATAGAAAGAAGTGCCTTAGTATATGGCAAACAAAATGTGTAGTAAACATCCCCAACATCCTAACTTATTGCACACTATCCTGCTGAGCATTGTTTTGCAGTAATTTCTTAGTAAGAGAATTTAGCAGATTGTTTTTTTGAAGGGTGAAAGTCAGAATGGGAGAGCTTTGGTTATGAGTTTCTGAATTATAAAAAACAAGCTTAGAGACCTCAGACGGTTAATTGACTGTGCCTGCTATACTTTGCACAATTAGTCACTTGCTCTTTCAGCGTAATTTTCATGTAACTATTCACCTTCACAAATCCCTGATAAACAGCAGTTAATAACGAGGTAGGGGGAAGAGACAGCTCACCTTGTCTACATGGGGTATGGGAATTACTACTCAAAGTAGATGGAGCCAGAGTTGATAGAAGGGAAAGGAAAGCTTTCCTCTTTTCAGGCCTATTATCCCAATAAAGTTGGTTTTTTTGTTGAGTTGTTAATTTTTTTAAAAGTACACAAGTACAATAAATCACCTTGTCTTTCCCCCTTTGTCAAATTTATTGCACAGTTGAACTTTGGATATCAAGGGTTTCTTATTTATCCCTTTATTAAGATAACCCACATAACAAGACATAATAGTATGCTGATAGCAGGGCTTATTGGTAGCTTTAAAACTAATGGGAGCCTACAGTGAATTTCCTTTGACAGCTAGATGGCATTTCTGAAAGCAAAGCATTTGGATTGAACTCTTGCTGCATTGATCATTATAAAAACTTTACTAAAGACAAGACAGGGAGATGAAAAAGAAGCCCTTGTAACAAAGCAATCCATTCCGCTAGTAAACATAAAACAGCAGCAGTGCTAAAGCAGGAACACTGAAATTATTTTGCTTATTGGAAGAAAATCAAGTTTGTTTTTGCAATTCCTGTCCCCTCTCAGAGTCATTTATCCAAGCACTCACTTTTTTTCACTGTACATTAGCTTTCACTTGCATGACCTAGAACAGTAGACCCTCAAAGCGTTTTGTTTTTAAGAAGAGCCTCACTTGGCTCCTAATGCAGCGGAGGGGAGGGTGCGTGTGTGCTCTAAATGAGTGCCAATCATATAAAACAAGTTTACTTTGGGTTCCTATAACCTAAACAGTCTTAGGAAGCACCTCATTCCTCTTCACTCTCCCATCCTTGTTAACTTTAGTTCTATTCATATCTTCCCAGGTTCAGTATTTGCACTTAAAACAAACAAATGGGTTACTCTGCGAGTTAAAGTTACTGTATACTACACACTGTTCAAAACAAAGCAGATTTACTGAAAACCTGGTAATAAAACGATTTGGAAGGCTTTCCAGTGCTGTACAGGCACTTAGGATTTTTTTCTAAAATATATACATTGTTATAGTGCTTTTTGGAAAGAGAGAAATTAACATTTTAGTGCTAAGCTCTGTTTTGAGACCATTATAATTGAGCACATGCTGTATGATTCACTCACACACTTCCCCCCCCCCCATAGTAAAACAGCTAAAGTACCTTATTGTCTCTTGCATCTTTACACACATTTAATGCTGCACTTACCGTTGTGGAACAGATGGACCCCCACCCCCCACAAAGAAGCTGGTGGCTGTTGGTCTCCGAATCCTTTATTTCTTGACTATCTCCGGCTCTTAGCTTTGCTGCTCTAAATTCAGCCTGGTTCGCAGAAGAGCACAGAAAAAATTATTAGACAGCCAAGCTGCCAAATTCCAACCACTCACGATCAGCAATGAAGACTGTCTCCCTAGTTCTGACTGATTCCAAAGAACAAAGCCTGCTGGCAATAAGGAAACAGAGTTTAAGTCCTCTGGCTTCAGTCCAACTGTTGCTCTTGCTTTTGCTTCAGAGTACGTGAGAGTGTTTGTATGAGCTTGTAATGCATGTAAGAGTTGGGGGCTGGGGAGAAAGAGGGTGTGTGTAGGGCGAGGAATGCTAGTCATATCCAAAAATAACATGAAGGAAGTAATAGGGATTCGTCTCCCCTCATTCTCTCCTCTTATCACATGGATGGAGAGCGTCTCTCCCCTAAGATTCTGATCTCAAGAGTAGGCAGGTAAAGAATTCCAATGTGACTTGCAGCTCATTTGATTGCACTATTAAACTGTAACTGAGGAGCCCTACACTTCCAAGGACACGTCATGCAATGCATGATTTAGTAGCAATCTACTTGGTAATACTGAACCCAGAATGGGTTTCACACTCCGCATTTGTTCGCAAACTGGAGAGAAAAAACAGAAACTACTATTGAAGTTTATTACGTGTCAGGAAAAATAGCATCACATTTGCCTTTCCAGAAGTTCCTAAATTCCAATCCTAGGTACTGTTTAATGTTGTTTTTTTAAAACAGCAAATGTTGAAAGCTTAAAATATAATGCAGAAAAAGGGATATAAAAATGTCTGCATAGTTTAACTTCACCCTTCTTCAGTTTTTTTCATAAACAAATACCACCTTCAGGAGTACTCTGTCAAAAAGAAAATCAACACCCACAACACAAAATAAACAAGAAAACCCCACAAAACAAAAAAAAATTATTGAGGCTTCTTTCCTTGATAATCAGAAAGCTTCAGTGTAAGTATTGTCACTGGGTTTGCAAAATGCTTTAGAATGTAGCTTCCTCTAATTGTGGGCTTTTAAACATTTAAAAAATGGTCATTAATAAGTGAACACCAAATTTATGGAAAAATAATAAATCATCAGTAATGGCCTCTTTTATTACAAGTATTCAATCTGGACTCTGTCAAATAAATTTGAGGACTATTAAAACTACCTAAATGGTCAGTAGCAGTCTTTGTGATTAGTCAAAATTTCTGGAGAATCTTAATTGTATCCAATAGGCCTCCAATCTCTAGCAAGTGCCCTAAAAATATTACAAGCTAACACAATAAAAGTTATACTTTTATCATACTACTCTCTGCAAAGAGTAATACTTCACATAGAGCTGTATGAGTTTTTAAAATGTTTAATTAAAACATGACAATATAAAGAATGATCAAAGCGATTTTGTGTTTCATTTCATCTCATGCAGAATATTTTATGCCAAGATTTCGAGGTTTCTGACCTGATACTGGGTATTTTAGAAAAGCAAAACTGATCAATTTCCACAATCAATAGTTCTGAAATAACAATTATCACAACAGAAGTAAAAATGGGAAAGAAGGGAGAAAAGAGTCAGAAATTCTACTCCAGTATGCCAGTTTCAATAATGATAGCATAAACCAGCCTGTTTACATGAGACTTTGTTCCTCAATATGGGAGACAGTATGGATCAGACCTAGTGATTTCCATATCCAGGGTCAGTATTTTTTCCGGACCTACCTTTTTTTTTTTTATACTTTAGTGAGATTAATAGAACTTTGGATAGGAGCTTAGGCTTTATAGAACTGATATAATGCACTTCCCTACATTTCCATTACATTAAAGAAGTTACAATGCTTTTCCAAAGCTAGTAGCAAAAAGAATTGTTACGATAAATTTTAAAACTACAAATACACTCTATGTGGAAGGTAAATCTCAGAAGCCTATAGAAACCATCTGGAATGAAAGGAAGTTATGATGATTTAAGTTTGCCTTCCTGAATATTCACTAGAGACTGAATTTCAATATATTGTAAGGCCGTAAAAAGTTAAAGTAAATCCAAGTTCTGTATCATTGAGCCCTACTGTGATGTATTTTTCTGCTGGTACTTTACTTCATGGTAGCATTACAAAGCTTGGATTCCTTGGCTGTCTTGAGGTTTGCAAGTCCAAATTTAATCTGATGGATTTCATGTGCAAGAAAGGATTAAGACCAGATAAGACTACCTGAGGGCTTTTAAGTCCACACCTCATCCCATCTTGAACATCAGCTGCACTGAGTTTGCTTAATTGGCTAATCATGGTTCTAACTTGAAAAACAAATTCTTTGAATGGACAACAATGAGCCCATGTGTATTTTCATTTGCAATTGAGTCTTCAGAAGAAAGAGGTTAGTCCAAAACCTAGTTTTGGTCCAGACATTTGAATTTCATTTCCCTTTATGGAAAAGCAAAGTCCTGAAAGAACAAAAATTCAAAATTATAAAATTGCAACATAAACAAAAAAAAGCAAGCAAACAGAAAAGGTAATGGGGAGCAGTCACCTTCTTTCCTCTTTCTAAGCACTGCTGTCATAACAACACCCAAACCCACAAAGCTATTTTCAGGAGAATTTGAAACCCAGACTACTAGAAACGCAAATAAAATATAAAAAGATAAGGTTGAATAGTTCAGTAGCTGATATTCCACAACATTGATCCCTCAAATGAATCATTATTAGCACAGATATTACATTCTTGTTATTCTCTGAAGTCTACATAGATGACAAAGACACATGACACAAAAAAAATACCAGGAATTATTTGTTATTGTGTCATTAGTGAACTAAAAGATTGAATTTTTCAGTGGTCTCAGTTGCATAAACCATTACCACCATATTATTGCTGTTATGTAACTCAAGTATAATGTAATCATATCCTATTTAGTAAAATTCTGACAACTGTACATTTGGTAATTGGCAAATCATATGCTTCAAGTAAAATATCTTATTTTCTATCTACAAATGTTTCAGCTACCTTTCAAATTCTGATGAACCTTTATCAGAATTCAGTTTGTTTCATATATAGTTAAGGAAGGAAGGAGAAGAACACCGGAGTGAGACAGGTGGGAGTAATGCTTTGACTGGTAAGATATAACCATCATAAACTGGTTGCTGCTATGACCAAATGGCTACACTATTTTCTGAATTATCAGATTATATGTATCAGAAACTGTAATCAGCAAAAAAAAAGTACAGATATAACAGATACCTTAGGGAGCATCAAAGTGTTCTAAGTCATTTCAGAGTTCAATACCAGTAGTAGCTTCTAAAAACCAAGATTTTCTTATATTACTATACGGTAAAAACCCATTCAGAGAGATTGTGGCAGAGCCTGCGTGAAGAAACCATTATATTTCTTTATTTTTCCTCTCCACAACATAAAATTAAACACAACACATAACATAACACAACACAACACATAACACAACATAGCCATGTGTTAGAAGGAAGAAAAATTTTACTCACTCTCTTTGATCACTTACTAGACACAAGCTGTGGTAAACCAGGCCTTTTAACAACTTCAGTGTCTTGTACTTTGTACACACAAGTGTGTTCCCAATATAGCATATACAAATTTGGCATTCAGTAGTAAAGGTCACACAGTGTTTGGATGTAGGGAGCACTTGCAAGACAAGGACCATAAGCTAATAATCTTTATTAGGATAAAGGACTGACGAAAAAATGCAAAAAGGTAGAACATGGAGATCAGACAGTCTGTATTTTTGCAATTCAGTTTTTTTTTTTTAGTATCAACATACATTAATTGTTCAAATTATGACCCGTGTTGTATTATCTTTGATTAGGAAAACATTTAAAGATTTTGCTTTTTTATCCATAGAGCCTTTTCATAGTTTCTGTAACTACTGACCCAAAGCATGTTCTTTTCTGATCTCCTTCACTCTCTCCACTGCTCCTAAAGACGTGTTATTTTAAAGTCAAAGTGTTTCTGTGGCATAAGTTTTGAGAGGAGCTTTTTTCTGTAAAAATAATGTGTACAATATTTGCATGTTCTGAAATTATCTAATGTCAAAATTTCAATCTCAAAAGGGTCTAAAGACCATTTAAATATTTTTGAAAGTGAGGCACTGTATAGTTCCAAAGTCTTCTCTGTCCTCTAGAAGAATAATTTTAGTATCTATTTAAGAGAAATAGAATTCTCCAAACTAAAAAACCATAACCAACCAACCAAAAAAAATCATAGAAAATGTGATCTAAATCAGAGAAAACTAAATTTTTCCTTGCACAAAAAATGTCTTATTTGAAAGAGAAAAATATATATGTAATTCTGCCTATGGGGTCTCTGATGTTTCTATTTACAAATATTGTTAATTCACTTATACATAAGCAGTAGAGATGCAGAAGACCAAGGTGTTAGAAACAGCGAAATATATAGGCTGTGTATGTAAAGAGATGTATTCAGGTATCTTAGAATAAGTTAATTCACTTCCACAAAGAATATCATACCTAAACTGGAGTTTCAATCACAAGATTTTCATACGCAATATCTGTTTAAATGGATGGTGTCTACAAGCTACAGCCTCAAGCAAAATGCCCCAAGATTAGTATCTATCTGCATCTTGCTGTCAGAATGCGTTCAGACAAGTTTGGTTTTCCATATATTTTATAGCTGCTTTATAACATAAAGTGATACAACTGCATACTTGTTATAATTACAAAATTAAAAATCCTCTTCATCTGCACTTAGGCCTGAAAGTCAGTCAAATCACATGAATGATATTCCAGAGCACTAGAAGAATGGAGGAATCTTGTAGAGCGTGCATCTCTTGTTTTGATGACAACAGAAATTCCCCAAAATGAAAAGCCCAAGAACCATTTCAATAACTATTACTTTTCAAATCACTTGCTACATGTGATTTCAATGAAAATTTGTTTCCTTTCAGGAGGGATACATGTAGGCATCCCAAGCCCAAACAAGTCAAATGGCTGAAGTATTGGTTCTCAGAGTTAAAGAAACATCCACTTCTTTTGTTTGTTTCTTGAATCCATTGTAAACTCAGGATAAGTATATAATAATCAGCCCTGAAATAGGTTCCATTTAAATTGCTGAGCGATTAAATGTAAAAGCACCTTAAAAGGATGCATGAACTAGGATAATGGTAGGGTGGAGATGAGGGGAACCAAACATTTCTAAAACCCAACTCATCCACTTATTTAATTCATGCATTATCCATATGATTCATACACTGAGCATATTCTGCTCGAGGCTATAACTCACGGGAATTATTCTTCTTAATTGCCAGTGAGCCTGAGAATCTTATGCCTTCACTGATGGAGCTATTTATCTGCAGTTTTAGTTCACCTTCATTCTCATGTTGAGAGAACACACAAATCTAGAGCATGGAAACAGGCAATAGTTCTTTATTATATTCTGTCAGAAAGTGAAAACCAAAATACCTCTTTCTGGATAGTACACATATTCTCAGTCAGAACTGAAGATTTTCACAAATAAGTTGACCACTTTAAAACCAGTTAGAAGAAGATTGCACTCATTTCATAAGCAATTATAAATCCAGTATAAGGCTAGTGAAACCTGTCAGTTTTGGTTGTAAAAAACAATCTAAAAATTGTTGCAAATCTTACAATCTAATTTCCAGTGTTAACTCTCTCTATTTATGCCCCTATTCTTTCCCTTTTCTTTTTCTTCTTTTCTTAATCATGCCATGATCTGCTAGTATTTACTACAGAAAATCTATGAGGAATGTCAGAAACAAATGTAGCTCAAACATAGAATAAAACTGGGACAACTGACCAGACCCTACTACCAACACAATTCTATTGTTCTGAAAAAGCAGGGCACCTGTTACTAGCTCTTGAAACAGAGTTTCCAGCATTACCAATGCATACTTCTCTATGCAAACCGATGTCCAGGATGTCAGCAGATAACACTGCTACCATCTGAACAGCAAATACATTTTAGCTAAGAAACAAGAAGTCAAAAGGTAATGACAGAAGAAGCTCATAAACAATTTTCATTCAATTTAAACTTAGAGTAGGTTGTTTCAATGAAGTAACAAAATGATCATTAAATTCTATACAATATACTCTTATTTCATTTGCAATTCTAAGAGCCTGTGTAAAACACAGTCTATGAAGGAGAACTATTTATATCAGTTCTTAGCTTAGTTTACATATTTTTTAATATGAAAAATGCCAAAGTCCAAAAGTTATGATCAAATAACTCTCAGGAACTTAATAATAAAATGTAGCAATGGGCCCAAATCTTTCCACCCACCACATCTCATACAGATATTCTGAAGTTTTTTTGTTTGTTGCTTTGTTTTTAAAACCACAGTGGTTTTTGAAAGCATAGTCATTGCTTTGTCCCATTCTAGCCAAGATTTTAAAGAATGACATCTTTCTGCAGCCTCTATTAATGAGGGGAGTATTAAATGAAACAATTCAGCTACTGCTGCATTTCTATTTAAATAAAAGTGTATTTTAAGAGTGAAACGAGTACTTTGCAAAAATTAGAATGAAATAAAGTATAGCTGACCTGGGAAGGAAAGCCCCTATTTTTCCTCATGTCCTAAAGGTTCAGTTCTTGAACTCTGATCAGGTTTTTAACTGACAGCAAGGCAACTTCCATCCCTTGAATCCCATCCAACAGCTACTGAAAAATAAGTCACATTTTTTACAACAAAACTATGCAAAACTGCAACCATCCATGGGTCACCCTACAGTAAATCTTTCTATTCTCCCCAAAGAGCAGGTTGAAAACTAGTAACTACAAAGCTTTAAAATGGGAAGAACAACCTCCTTTTAATGAAACCCGGTGATTAGTTTAAGCCAAGTGAAAAATGCTACATTTTTTTCAGTCTGTGTTTACTAAGCAGCAGTAGCATTTCGCAGAGCTGACAACCAGCACTTACAAACTCTCGTAAAGAAAGCAGCTAAACCCAAGAAACAAACTGTTGTATTGGGTTATGATGTTAAATTAATAAACACTTCAGAAGTGCTTATAGCCATAGTTTTCAAAAACCCCTATGATTCTTGGGTTTGCTACTAACAGAAAATGTAAATGTTTTCCACAAATGCTTTATGTTTGACAAGGGTAGCATTTAAATAAGCCAAAAATCTGTGTCCATCTGCAATGACATAAATGAGATGTATGTCTAGTCATTTAAACATAGATTTCTTTCTGCCGGTATTGGTGTTTTCTTTTACAAGGGAGTTACAAAGGTGGCCACAATTCTTCCTTCTCAAACTTTTGTAACATTACATTTTGAGAGATACTATATATTAAAATTTTTTAAGTTTAAAATATTTTCTGTATTAATGAAACAAAAAAATACAGTTAAATATGGAGTAAGAACTAGAAATAACTTAGGAATCAATATTTGTCATAGACAAAGTATTGTTATCAATAGAAAATGAAAATAAAACTGACAATAGGTCTAATTCTTGATTTTTTATTAAATGAAATCTTGTTTATTTACATATTCTTTACATATTTTTTCACTTTGGAGTCAACATATGATTTTTTTAAAATAAACTATGCAATGTCTCTAAGAATGATCCCCAGAAAAGATATTTGGCACAAATACTGAGGATCAGGTTGAGTGGGGGAAAACTTCCCAATAGATTACCTAGCAGAGACTGCTGACTGGACCATAAGGGGATCCTAGTTCACGCATCACCTGAAATGGGCCTCCCTTGAACATCAATCAATGCTTTTTATATAGAATCAAGCATGCTATGGCTGTTTGGATAGCTGTGGAGTGAAGGCTGAGTTTTACCAGGCTGCTTGCTTCACCTACTTCTGGGACAAATCCCCTTTCATGATTTGAAAAAAATCTTAAAAATGCTATTGAGGTGGATTAACTGTGCAGCAGTAATTCTTCAAAAGTAACTTGAGGTAAACCACATATTTCTATTCCTGAGTATGGGGGAAAATCTCTTCAGGAAATGAGTTCATAGGTAGATTAAACAATAAAATTTAAAAACTAGAAAATAGTCATTCTTAACACACAATGCTATTCCCCTTCTAACACACTCCCGAACCCTGGAAGAAGTCAGGGTGTATGTGAATGCTGGTACATGGATTTGGCAGTGTTCCTAGCTAATAGCAACCAAAGCTGTACCCAAGATTTTTTTTCCTGTCTTTAATGGGATTTTAAAACTAAGATTTATTCTGTGGACCCTCAGATGCTTTCTATTGCTAAGTTTCTAGCAGGTTGTGCTCAGCAAAACAGTATTTTCGCAATACTTAAAATAGCCATTTTGAAATATCAGTCTCTTCATTAAGTATCAGGTTGTTGATTAAAACACATAACAAACAATTTAAAAAGCAATTTGCAGTATTCTTGTCTTTGCTTGGTTAGTTTTTTTAAAAGTATATATTCCAATGTACAAGCTGTTGTTCCCTCATACACAAGCTTTTTTCCTTTAGTTACTGATCTTCACAGCTTTGACTGAGAGTGTTAGGGAACCCAACTGCTTTTTCATGCAACTTCCAAAGCAGGTGTGGTTTTCTATAGCAGGTAATTTTTGCCATGTAAAACTTATACCTGGTTTCCAATCCACTACCTCAAAGAACTACTAATTTGCATTTTAAGCCACGTGTATATGAACTGCCCCTTCTTGAAGGCTTATTGCCTTCCCAAAGGAACATCAGTATACAGTTAGGAGTAATTGTAACAAAGTTTATGCTTTAGTCCTGAGGTACTAATGGTTGGAGATATTTTTCTTTTCAGACCTCCCACATATGAAGTTTGTGCCCTTTGCAAAGTTATATTATCCCAAATTCTGGATACAGCTTTCCCTGTGGCTCGCTTTGCTTGCAGCGGCACAGAGCACTATTTATAAATGCTCCCTAAATATTGACGGTTAGTTTGAGGCAAATCAAGGAATGATTTCTTACCTCTACCCAATCAACCTAATATATAGGATTTTTTAATTTTAAAAACATGAGAACTCAGGCTGTTCTTCAGGGGTGATTTCTAACAGGTATAAACAATTCATGTTTTCTCCACCTTAATATGTTACAAAGCTGTGTCACACAAATCACTTTCTTTTCCCCATCAGAGCATCAGTGTCAACCCTCAAATCTGCGCCTTGCAATCCCTTCAATGCCTTGTAGCTACCAAATATTATATGCTGCGTGGACATCCATACTTCTACTCTGGTACAAGCTGACTCAACAGGCAGCTCAGCAAACAAAAGAATAATTTTGCATAACAATTTGCACCAACAAAGAAACCTTAAGTTCAGGAGATACATTAAGTTCGCGTTCTTATTTTAACAGAACCTTTAAGCAGGTAGCTTTGAAATTCTGTTCAAAGCCATCCCCCAGTTCAACAATTATTATGCCAGGAAGAGGCAGAAAGATTCAGCTGAAGGGAAAGCAGGACTAGAGTGTGGTCATACCAAAGAGATAATTTTCAAATGCTATGCAGTTACATCCAGAAGGCAAGCTTTCATGAACAGGTGGGATTCACCAAGATCACGGTTTGTAGAGAAAACAGCTATCTGACTCTGCTGTTGACACGCTCCCTGTGCTTTTCTCATGGTGAGATGACAAACATAAGGGTGTTTTTATTCTAACACTCCTTTGAAATTCCATTCTCTTTTAACTGAGGCTTTTCACTTGAGTTTTGTGTTTGTATTTGGTGGTGGTAAAATGAAAGAACATCAAACAAAAATCAGTGGAACAGGAACAGTGCTATGTCTTTGTTACAGGTTTTACATTTTTAAGAGGTAAGCTTTCCTAACTTCATTTCATGTGAAGTGTCTTTGACAAAGCTGAATCTGCAGTTTTTTTACACAGAAGGAAGTTTCAGGATACCTGGAAAAGATCAGGTGAAATTGTAATGTACGTGTGTGGGCAATTGATACATACAGAGCTTTTTAAACTGAAATATTTACATGAGGACCGTCTTCTCCATAGAAGGCCAATTCTTATAGATCAGTCATAGATGCAGCAAGGGCTAAGAAAGAGATCGTTAGACTGGAGAAGCTGAGATGCTATAGCTCTCGTGCCTTATGCTGGGAACATGTATCTTGCCCTGTGCCCTCTTCCTGGGAGAGGATATGGCCCTTTAAAACTGAGCCCATAGTCCTTCTTGCCTGCTCACATCTGCTCCTCAGTGAGGTACTTCCTTGCTTAAGTCGGCTTAAGTAAGCCTAGGTAATGCTGTCTGCCTAAAGATTGCTCCTCAGTCCTGGTACATAGCCAGGCAGTGAGTTAGAGCACTACTGGCAGCCCCAGGGCAGGAAGGTTAAGAATTGTGCAGGACCAATGGAGGCACCCTCCTGGAGGCCGCAGTCTGTTCTTTATCTGTCCTACATAACTTCAGCTGCCATTTGGAGATAAAGTGCTATCAACATATTTTCTTCCTTCAGTCCAATATTATTTAACAGGGTGGTTGCACTTTGTGCATAAGCAAAAATATTTCAATGTAGTATAAGCACCAGTAACTAGTGTAACAACAAAAAGCAGAGAGACTGCATGTGTGTTTCATGGTAGAACATGATCACATTTCACATAATTCTGTAATGCAAGCTCTGAGCAATTGCATGGCAAAAAGCATTTATGGTGAAAATGGATACATCATGCATACAGTGTCCTGAATGTCTTAAGCAGATATCCTGCTGCTCTCTAATGCAGTATCTCTGATCTTGGCATACCTTCAACAATAGCCTCACAAACTGGAGGGCAAACTGCCCAAGCAGATATGGAAACACATTCTTAAAGTTTCACTCTTACAGCATGGCCAGCTGCTCTATAGCAGCTGATGAACAAATGCAAAAAGCATCCACAAAGCATTCAAACACTCCTAGCTCCCTCACAGCTTCACTGTGCACAAAAGGGTTAAGCTAGGTTAAGAAGACTAATGAGTAATGCAGCTGGCAAGAAGTTTTCTTTCCTCTCTCACTGAAAAGCTGGCTTTTTTTTCTGCATTCAGTGAATGAACTCATGCAGCAATACCTGTTGGCAAATTGAGGCTTGCTGTACTGCTAAGATACATACAACGCTGCCAAGTCCTTGATGTCTTCACAGATCTTTGTTACACAGATTGGTATGCCCAGGGACTCAGGAGATCAAGTCCACACAGTGCCAGAAGTAACATCCCGTTGCTGCATGCCAGTCAGAGCTCCTGGGACTCAGACAGAGCATCTGTATTTGCCAGTGTTTGTTCACACACTCCCCTTGGGATACCACTGAAAATGCCTTCTCCTCATTTAAAATAGAAGACACCTTATTTTAAGCAAATTGATGCAAAATTTATCATTCCCTTCACCCCTGCCTACTCCTATATTAGACAAAATTAATATTGATTTCTTACTGCTTGTTGCAGTGATCCATACATGTGGGCAATAGAACTAAATTTACACCTCCTTGCTTATTATGTTTATACAATTCCAAACTCTGGGATCCTTGACTTGGTGAAGGCATAAGACATTTTAATGCTCTGGCCTTACAAAGAAATTAAAGTCTGTTAGGGAAAAGCACTGCATTTTCTCTCGGCAGTTTACCTACTTGGTAAAGAAACCAAAAGCACGCAAAAGCCGAGTTAAGTCTATCTGTGCCACCACAGTTCCATCAACAGCTTCCCAGTTCCATGAGCAGTGTATTGTAAACGTTACCTGTTATTTGTAGGAGGACTTGCATAGACACTAACTTTCAACTGAAGTGTCTGTGGAGGGAAATTTGGCCATTTTTAAAAGTCAACTGAAAAATGCTACAAATACAAGTTACTGGGGATGTGAAATAGTATTCCAATTTAAAGAGCAAGCAGGCAAATACACACAAGTGTGAACAATAAAAAACATATTTATACTAAAAAGTATGCATTTCAACATAGAACATTGGCTGAATAAAGATGATCAGACTACTTCTAACTGTACAATTGGAGCACTGGATGAAAGAATATAAAGACTTTTAACTACTTAGAGCTAATGATATGTTCCATGTGAAGAACCTCAAATTGCACAACCTCAATTTTGCAAGCATTACGTTATCTGTATACTGAGATATTGCAGGCCTTCCCTGTAAGTATAGATTCAAAACCAAAGAAACATTCACATTTTCCTTTCCATATTCTTCAAAACAGAAAACAGAGAATAGAAAAACAAGAAGAGATGCCAACCAATAGGTAAGATAGTTCACATCCATTATCAAACCAATGTTATGAAGTCAGAGATTCAAGAATTTTGTTTACGTTACAGCTACAATTGGTATTTGTTTTGCAAATGGAACTTCAAAATGTGTATCTATGACAGATCTTTGGTAGCAGCTCATAGTTAATACTTCCTTAATACATAGTTAATAATTCCTTTTTAAAAGGAGAACAAGACTTTTCCCTTAAATATGTGTAAACTTTGTAAAATTGCACATAAGATTGAAATATTTATATCAAAAAAAGTTATTTGCTTTCCGGTCACATTGCTTATTAGGAATAGAGCATAAACACTTTTTGTGTCGACACAACTTCAGCCTTTCTTTTGCGATCCCACTTTTCATTATCTGAAAAAAAGAAATTAGCTACAACACAAAAATGCATGTTCTGAGCTGTTCTCTAGAGAAAAGAAAGGATTCATTTGGATTTAGTTTCATTTTTGAACAGCTATTTACATGCCAGACAGAGTTTGATAAGATACACAGGAACCTGATTGATTGACCCAGACTGTGGGCACACATAAACCTCCATAAGATGTTACACTCCTCTATCAGGTTTTGAACCTCTTTTGTAATACGGATTCTCATGTAAATATTATGGATAACCCAGCTCAACATCACGGCAAAGCATTCAGTAGTACAGTTGGCACTACTCCCTGCTCAAAAAAACATGAAGACAATCTACCCAAAAGTCAAATCCTTCTAAGAACACAAGTACAGGCAAACATTAGCTGAAAGCTAGAGGTAAACACAGAACTCTTCTTCCAAGTAGCTGATTCTGAATAGCTGCTTTAGATTCCTGAAAGCATCAGTATACAACTGAAAGCAAGCATTTTGAAGTTACAGTAATTAACATGCATAAAATCACTAAAACCTCCTTTCAACACAAGGCAACCCTTCAGGGAGGAGTTAAACTGCATAATATTACATTTTCCTTTAGTATTTGTCATTTTGTATAAAAAAACATGGGGAACACCCCATCCTGACACACACTATAGGCCTCCAAAAGCCATCAATTTTGGAAGGACTTTTTGTAAAGAGTAGGGTGGGAAAAATATCCAGACCATATGCTAGGGTACAGTACAGAGGTGTCTGAGGTAGTGTCTGTCCTGCTGCAAACACCAACAGTTTCCTTTAGCATACTTGCAGTACTCCTTGAAATGGATGCTCTCACATTTAGAGATGAGTAGTAATTTGGGGCTTGCTGATGTTCATATACAATCAACCAAAGATGTCACTGATGAGACAGATATAAATAAAGAATATTTGGCGCCAAATCAGAATGCTACATAAGTTGACTGCTGCTTTTACACCATAAATGCTAACTCTACAGCAAGTTGATCTGTCTTTGTAAAACGAGACTCTAAGGTATCACCTTCAAGTACAAAGGATACCTGAAAGAAAAAAAAAAAGGGACAAATCTAAACCTTTGGGAAACAAATGGAGTATGAAGGACTACTGGCACCTTCTCCAGCTGAAAGTTACATCCACAAGAGAAATGGGAATTGAATCTTCAGCTCCCATATTCACACAGGCTTATTTTGAGTGAATGATGAGCACACATGACTGTTCTAGCTAAGCAGAGGTTAAGAAGTTAACCATGACTCTATGATATTCACAGTAAGCAGCTCCCCAGCCTTTAAGCAGTTATTATGGAATAATCAAATTGCATTTTGATTTCTGCTGGTGTCATTTTGCATAGATGCTCCTGTTTATCCTGAGAACAAAAATAAATTGTGCATGAAGATACAATGAGTACCTTACATCTAACTGCAGTTACTTAACAGCAGATGCTAAAACAAAATGTTTATTTTCTTCTGTAGGCAAACTAATTGGAAAATCTGGTAACAAAAATTATTTACAAATCTGTATCTGCTTTATATCTTCGACCTGTAAATTATTTCCATGTTTAACTGCAAATATTCAAAATACAGCCTTTTCTAGCTCGTTCCAGGAGGGAAGAGAAAGAATCCTCCTAAATTTTACTAGAGAAAAACGCCACCTTAAATTACTGAACTTAAAATATTCTTAGAGAAAAAGAAATTTATCTTAAAACAATAATTTGTGAAGGATTTAAAAATACCTTCAAATACTCATGTGAGAAGTGTCAGAAGTGACAAAGAAGAAAGCAGTCAAATAAAATACAAACCAGTACGCCAAGTGCATTTTACCTGGCCTGGACTGGACAGCTACATCACTGTAGCTTGTTCTACAGTCTGCCTAGCAAAACATTATTTTACATTCCTGTCAATTGATTTCCTTTACTATTCTTCATTAATATTCATATTTATCAGTGTAAGACATGTTCTCCACTAATTCACAGAAAATGCAAGGGAGTCTATTCCTGCAGTGCCTCACTGCAGCCTGTGAGATGCTTCTGTGAAATATCAGATAAAACTCCATAACAGAAAAATTGAGTGAGAGACAAGGTCATATATGCTGTTCTGCGATCACAAGATTTGCTTAGCTAAGCTAAAATTAATTGTATTGATTAATGTATTTTACCTCAAAAATCTAGAAAAATGGTCATTCTAAAAACTGAATAGTATTTGCCCTCCTTGGCTGCAATGGTTTGGGTGTGCTACATGGAGTTGGTGGTACATATCTTTTTTTTTTTCTTTACTATAAGGGCATGCCTGCAGAAGGAAGTATATCAAATTAATACTTTTTCCAGCTTCCCATTTATTCTTGAAATAAAATTTAGTATGTTTTTCTCAGCTGTGCATGCTTAAGACTAAATGCTTCCCTAATAAATTTTAGGTAGCTGCATAGGAAATTAGTATAAGAAAACTCAGTGCAAAACCTTACAGAAGATGAAATAGCATTTACAGTATCTCCAGGCAATTTGATTTTACTTACTCAATCTACTTAGTAGATTTTGTCCACTCTTGATTTTCACACAGGCTCTCACATCCACGTATTTACAAGCACCAAGACGTGTTTAGTGGTCTAGCTAAGACGACTCATGTGCAACTTGGAAAACAAGGAATGCTGGCTATTAAGTCCTTGTGTTTTCTCTAGGTTTTTTCTTGATTAGAAAGAATGGCAGATTATTATGTTCTTTAAGAGTTAACAGTTGTTAAGAGGAGTCTTTGCTATAAGATTTCTTCCTTTCAAGCTAACAGAAAAAGAAATATTATATGGTACAATCTTGTTTCCACCCTTCTGTTGCCAGAATGTATAGTCTTCCGCTAACAAGATGCTGTAGTGCTACTGAAGTGCAACCATTTTGGTTTTATAGAAGTAACACAATCTTTCCTTTGTTCGACTGGGAATTATGTACTTCACTATCATTTCAGACCACTCTTTTAACATTTATTCTGCTGATTCTTCTGGTACTTACACACTCATTTGTAGTCATGCTTCATTCCTAGAAATCTTAAAATTCACTATGAATCTCTGCAAGTTTCTTCCATAGCTGATAATTCCACTTCCTACCACCTCTTATCCCTTGAGAAGACCCCAGTCCTATACTGCATAGACTTTTGTTTAGTAGGATTGGTAAAAAACAAAACCGAAACCTGCTTTCAGAATCCTTTTAGTTTGGTTATTGCTGACTGATATATTCCCAACTAGTCTGTGCAGTCTGTTTTGAAAACACTTCCAAACTATATTACAAGGGCAGGACCAGGGATATAAGAGCCAATCAATCTGACAAACAATTTACTGTACTATAAAAGTACTCACCAGACAAAACTAGACAAAGGAGCATGCAGTTTACTATTAACACACAGTGCGAAAGTAAGTAACTCCTGGCCAATACCTGCTTACCAAGTTAATGCTATCCCTCAGTCCCTGTACTTCCAAAAAACCTGGCATGGCTCTCTGAAGGTAGAGCTTTACACAGTCCCTCAGGCCCAGGTCTGCTGTGGGACTTCCAGCTCCCTCTGGAAAAGAGGGGTGTATTTATGGAGTTCACATTATTACTTTGAAAAAGCTAACTAGGAAACAGAAAATTCTCACATATTCAATACAGATAACAGGTGTTGGTCTTAAAAATACCACACACATGCACACACACACACACAAAGCTACATTAGCCTCCATCCAGTTGAGGCCTCAAACCCTTCTTAGGTTGTGCATTTCATTCCACAAAGTGGACACTAGAATCTCTATTGCTCTTCTTCCAACAGAAAAAAAAAAATTGGTTTCTAATTCCAATTGGAAATAAAAATGAATTTTAACTAGTGAAAGTTTTCACAACATGCAATGCCTGTTCCACATAATATCTCCTATTCAGCTGGATCTCAGACTGTTTTAGAAGTTTACTTGTACTTCTCCTCATGGGAAGGCTTCTGTTTGCCTGTTACTAAATTTGAGGCAAGGAACACCTAGATCTCAATACTGAACAATGGTATTTGGCTGCTTCTGGCCAACAAAAGCACAGTGACTGCATTTCAGTTCTTCCCAATTAGCGTAGGTCCTTCTAGCAATGAGATCATTGGAACTCAATAGCACCTACTACTACTGTTATTTAGAGAGGATATCTAGAACTAATAACAGCCATCTGTCAATTCTCTTTCAAGCTCAAACACTGCTTCCCCTGAATTTTCAAATGTGACTGTAATACATGCTCAAATCATCAAAATCCCACAGCTCCAAAAGACAGATTACTTCAAGTATGCTGAGTTTATTCACTGCAGATAGTTTGGTTGAATATAGCTTATAAAATTATAAACATTTAATCTGAGATGCTACTGCATGTAATACAAATAGTTTTAATTAGAAAGTAAAAAATGACATTAAAAACCAAAGTCACACCAACCCACTATGGAATTGTTCTTTTGTACATCTTTTCCAAGACTGACGTTATTAGTAGTTTCTACTGAGCCTAGTGGAGACGTTAATTTATAATAGATAACTACACATTTAAAAGCTGAATCATCTCTCAGTTTTAGTGGTACAGTCGTTTAAGCCCTGTTTATGCCTTTGGAACTTAACAAAGCAAATGAGAATGTTTTCACTAAAAAAAAAAAAAGTAAAACTCTTTAGTAGAAATGTCCAGCTATGCAATGATGCTTGCCTTTTTTTTTTGTTTCAATGGCAATGGAGGTTTCTGTAGCTATGAAACTGTAATGGTCCATAACAAGTAAATAATCTAAGTTCCTAATACATCCAAGCACAGAGGTAAACAATGAATGACTTAAAAATATACCACGGAAGTTTATAATAAAGATCCTTAATCTAGGAACATTCCATGATCAAATTCCTCTCTTCTTCTGTAACATCAAGGCTTAATAAAAACAGAGGTTTGTCTACCTTTTAATTTCGTTTTATCACTCTGCTGCTGTGCTAATCTGTCATCAAGATGTGGAAATCAGAGACTACAAATGTTAATTAAAATGACACAATTCAGTTTGGATCCAAAGGAAGCCATAAAGTTCAGGGCTTGAATTTCTGTAAGCATGCTATGGAAAGATCAAGACCAAACATGTATAAATGCAATATACAATGATATAATTTTTGTGTTGCCAAGTAGTGGAGAATTACCATTGTAAGATGACACGCGTTTCATATGAAAGGAAGTACTTGATATTTTGCCACTACATAGACTAAATCTGTTTTGTCACTTAATTTGAACTATTTCAAATATCCATCTTCCAGGGAACATATTTGTTCAACTCTGGTACAAATAACATGCAGCATGAAAATCCTACCAGGGCTGCTCCAAGGAAGAACATGGAAGAACAAAGTGTTTCTTGAACAGTTTTTTTACTCCATCTGCAAGGAAGCTTACTGACACTCATTTTCTACATATTCTAAACTTCTGTTGTCTTTAAATACTCATTTTGCTCATTTGTCTCCACATATCCAAGATCATTATGGGGAAACTCGTGAAAGAATTGTCATTAAAAAAGAGCATACATGTTAGAACTTAAACAGCCTAAATTTTATGCCTCTTTTGTGTTCTCTAAAAGCACCAAAAAATGCTTCAATTTATATAACTCCTCTTACATAGGACATGTAATAATGTTAGCAAGTCCTGAAACAAAAGGGCTTCTGTATAAGTTAAACATAAATTCACTTTAAATTCAGGAATAGAAGCAAAACCCAATGTCAGCAGAGATAACTTATGGGAAGTGTTCATTTGAGGTAAGAAGAGATTCAAGTAAAATCAATGTGTATATCCTCATGCTTACAAACATTTAAATTCTACTGAAAAATCTGTTTAATATTTTTTGTCAGCAGGACAGCACGAGCATTGGAGTTTCAGACTTTTGGATGCCATCCAATTTTAAATTTAACTTTGCAGCCTACCTTTAAAGACCATGTGCAGAAACCATTATTTTCTGGTCTTTGGATGAAGCTGGCAAATTATTTTCAGCGACCTACTGAAATCATTATGAAATCTGCATAATCAACAGGAATCAGTACAAGAACATACTTTATATACAATGCAGCAATTTATGACATAATAAACTATTTTGTATCAATGAGCTTTTGTATCAACGTTCTGTATAAACAGTATTTTCTGTATGAACCCTGCATATTTAAACAACTGTTCTTTCTGATTTCAAGACACTAGATCTGATAAAGTGTACCTCCACAATATTGCTGCAAAGTAGTCTACAATTTTGAAAAGATGGCCCTACTGGTTTTAATCTAAATATGAAAGTTAGCATCTTTTATTTCTTGACTTTAAAGTAAGACGACTATACTGAATGCTAGAAAAAATAAACTTTACAGTTTACTGGTAGCTCTTCAGATTCAAAACAGGTCCATTTAAAATTAGATTTTGGATGTAGGAAATAATACTAGTTTTGGACATTCAATATGCTTATACGTTTACTATTACTATTGACACATATGTTGTCATCTCAACTTGTAAGTCAGAAACACTATCTTTAAAACTATTCCTAAAACCAAAATTAAAATAAAATAAAAGGTAACATTTTTCCCATTGGCCTCAAAGTCTTCTCTCTCTCTTTTCTTTGCATTGCTATAGAAGCATTTTCATGTAATGTTTACGATTAATGAACAGTTAAAACGAGATTCCTTAATATACAGGCAAAGAACTTTAAGATATTATTTTTATCATATTCACTAGTGGAATGTACACACTACAACATTTGCTCTAAATATACTATACTGAATTTAAACTGAAATGAAGAGGGAAGTGTGCACAGTAGAAACTGTATTTACATGAAAATACCATTAAACAAGGCAGACACTTATAAAAGACCCTTGTTTAACACTCAAAATACTTTCTGACTTATATTTTTATGGCTTGTCTCTTTGGATGCTCCAAGTATATTCTGCATTATGAAGTATATTAAGAAAGTATAAAAGAAAAGCAGGCAATATAATATTTCACAGTTTGTTCTTCTATCCAGAACAAAGTAAAGACACTTTAGCAAAAAAAAATGAAGAATTAAAAGAGGTACTATTAGGTGACAGACTGTTAAAAGCTTATAAACAAGAGTAGTGACTTGGTTTTGCTTTTTTTTCTCCAATCATTGCTGGTTTATGAACAATAAGAGGCAGCTGAGTCCAGTTCCACTAATAGGCCCTAAAGACAGTGAAGACTTTAAATACAAGGCTGAACAATGCACTCGTGAAGTCTTACTGAAATTATGCAGAAGTTAATGTAATTACAGTTTTTTGTAAATATATGTAAGTCACTAACAACAGCAAACTAAAAATGCTTCCTACCTAAATTCTTCGTGAACCAAGCCTCAGCACTTTGTAATACTTTCCTGTCATAAAAGTGCCAAGTATTTACAATTTGCAGATGAAGTCATACTCTAAATACTTTCACGTCAGTGAAATGGGGAGGGGGTTGTCAGGAAGAGGAATTGCAGTACAGTGCTATTGGAGTGAGTAAAGCTGCCCCAAAGTGCCCTGCCGCTCATTGGCCACTCCAGACCACTGGAACAATATTTGCTGGTTGCTATGTAGACAGAAATCATTGCCAACTCATCCCATTAACAAGACTGAACCTGGTTCTGGATGATAAGAATGGCTATTGTTTGAATAAAACATGCTGCTAAAATACTCCCCACAGGTAAAACTGATTGTTTTCATGTGGTTGAAGAATGTCAAACACACGCTTTGCAACCACTCATTTAACAGAAATTTTTATTTGCATATATATCATCTTTGGTAGGTTTGCTTTTCGGTAGATTCAGGGTAATAGTTAGTCATGGTTTTTTAAAGGGTACAATGAATCTGTTGATTATTTTAATCATTTCAACACACAGGTTAAATAATCATTCTCAAAGGGTTTTATTTTCTAAATTCATCTGGAGCAGTTGTATGTCTGACAAGCTGACTTCATATATCACATGAATAATGACTGAAGGTTCTGAGCTTTCAGTATTATATTTGGAAAGAAAAGACATTAAACACAAGCCTAGTACGTTAAAAAGCACTGCTGAGAAGTTAACCACTCAGATGTCAGGGAATGTCAGATAGTAAACACTTACTCTTGAGAGAATTCACTGAGCAGATAATGGTGTTTGGGGAAGAAAGGATGGGGCTGTTTGTTACCAGGTTTGACCAACATTTGGTAATGGCACAGGAAGGGTGAAAGTGATGATCTGAGAGTCTGAAAGGGAACCGTTGTCCCTCCGTTTGTTCTCAACTTGATATATCCAGGTCATTTCTGTTCCATCTCTTCCATAGTCTTGGCTTCATCAAAAAGTATTTGTAATTCTTTTCTACACCAAGCCTACCCAGTTTTAAGAAAATTATTAATATTTTACAGCCTTTGTAATTTCCTTCTACGTTATTATTTCATAAGAAACTTCTTTTCATAATTAACACCGAGATAAAATGTGTTATCATTGTATCGCAAATGGGATTGCAAAATAAATTTAAAATATATAGTAGCTGTTTTTTCAGAGAATACATCATGCTCTATGTACTTAAAGTAGTTCTTTTACTTTCAGTTGCATCTGAAAACACTGACTTCAGTACCTCAAATAACATGCTTAATTTTCAGTATTCATTCAATATTACATTCTCCAGCTTCAGCAAAATAAGTTGAGAACCTTACAAAACTCCTTTCTGGACTGTATCGCTCATCTCATGAATAAGATGCGGGGGAAAAATCTGATTAGGTAATTGCATACTGTTGTGTACTGTTTAGGAGCAACTTTTGTTTTCTACAATTAGAGTCCTTGGTTTTATAACTTCAATAATTCTTTATAATTGAAATTGGTTTTATATACAGCATCAGAGAAAGGTATAGAATTGCATCGGAACCTTTTAGTCTACTGTGAGAACTTCTGACTTACTAAATATCAAGCAAGACAGTTGAACACTTTTATTGTCACACATCTTGGTCCTATCCCTTCTACATCTCTAGCTTTTTTTGTCTAGGCAGCCTTAATCCACTTTCTTCAAATTTCTTACCAGAAGCCCGGTGTCACCCTGACCTCTCTTTTTTTTTTTTCTTTGTATTCCAGCTCCTTCCACCTATCCCTACAGGATGGTATTTCTAGTCTCGTTATTCAGGCAGTGTCTTTCCCACCTCCCCTAGTTCTCAAGGCTTTTATCTGATCAGCTCCCAGTTTGTTCACAGCTCTCAATGGTGGCCTCTTTGGTCAATCATGCTGATCTTAAGTACACTTCTGACTGAGGCTTCTCTTCATGCTATCTCAGTCTTCTAAGTCTATGGGAGAGCATAGAAGTCCAACAGTCTGTAAAGGTTTTAGGCTGCTTGGATTGGGTTTCAGAGATGAACATAGCCAGTAAAAACACAGTCTTTGCTTTAGGGCAAAATTCCTCAATCATGGAACCACATATAAATCCAGGAAGAACTGCAGGTTGCAACTTGGCCAGCTATGGGTGGATTTTTATAGGAGTGCCAAAAGGCACATCTCTAGCACAAAGGTTGTCCTATATCAAATTTCAAAATATGCCCTAAAGAACTGGCAGAATAATATATATATTACTGGGCAGCATTTTCTTTTAATTCAGGGAAACTAAATACCTAATTTTCCTCTCATTCCTCTCTTAAAAAGAAAAAAAAATAAAAATCCCACACCCTTAACTGTCAAAATCCTTCTCAGAACCTTTTAATTGGTTAGGACTTTTGAAGTTAAGGGATAATGCAGCCATAGTCAGCAGGTCTTCAAAGGATAGAAACAATTAAGAGAGGTGTGGATTAACCCAAAGAAATTATTTCTGATATGATGTCATTACAGTATCTGGCACCATGAATCAGAATGCACTCAGTACTACCGTGGCTGATGCTGATTCTCCCATGCTGTCCATGGTAGAATTCCGGCATGCGACTGACAGAAAGAAGAAAGCCTACATTCAATCCAATGATACCTTCTGTTGCAACACCCATCATACTCCAGCAGGAGATGGGACCAGACTGCCTTGATGGAAGAAAATAGTTGTGGGTCTTAATTCCCACTCCATGCCACTGGATCCTGCTGGTGCCTTTTTAAGTTACGTGAATATGGTGAATATTGAATCCGTTCACTTAGTCAAGAAGTGTCACTATCACAATTCACATGGTAAATGCAATGACATTTCAAAAGCATTATAAACCAAAGTGTACTTTCTGAAATAGAAGTCATTTAGTACATAATAACATATTGATAGCTCTGTCCCCATAAATAGAATGGTGGTCAACAATCTGTGATCATCTTGAGCAAGAACCTATTTCACTGGTCATATTTCAGCAGCTTACTTCTTTCTGTACAATAAACAATAGTTCTTCTATAGGTTCCTAAGTAAACAAAATCCTTTTCAAGATTGATTTGAAATACCTCCAACTATCTAGAGCCTTCCCTTCCCTCTCCTACCCCCTCCCCTAGGTGCTATATAGATGCATACAATGGTCTCTCCATAAAGACTTTAAAAACAATTAACAAACACACTTAGCACAACAAACAGCAGAAGCAGAAGAAAATTGCAGGGCTCGTCACTGCACATTTAAGGATTTATTACTGACACTGACCGTGCCAAAAGTCAGTTCTGTTACTTGAAATACTGAAAATTTGTTATTTCGGTATTTGCTCTTTATGGTGACACATTCGTACTATACAGTCATGAATAGCATTTTCTGTTCTCTAGCATATATTCCAGTATACTATTCTTCACCAGTAATAAAGGTTCTTCCTAAAACAATGGGATTCTATATTTTTTTGACTCTCCTCCCATCTAGTTAAATAAATATGGAAAAAGAGTTAGAATGCAGACCTCTTTTCAAACAAGAAGTCTAACCTCTAAGGTGACAATCTAATTCTAGAAAGCAGTGTGAAATGAAGCTAGTGTCTCTAAAAACATATTACTTTTAAAGTTACTCGATACCTTCACTCTCCCAGAGAAAATTTCCTGCTCTGGCTGATGGCCAAAGAGATTATGTATTAAGAGGCCATATCCTTTTGCCTTTCATTATCTAGGCTATATTTCATACTATTACAATGTAATCAAAATACTTCCTTTCTAGCCAATACTTGGCCCTAAGACAGATCAACATTTTTTCCATTGGTATTTTTAATAGCTACTCTGAAGAAAAACATCATTGAATCTCAGCATTTTTTCATTTTGTTTTCACGCTGTGCTAAAAATCAAAAGTATTCTGTTATATCTATGACAACTACTCTCAAAGGGTTGTCAGGCTATAAGGTTCCATGAAGCATAAAATTAGGAAAGTGAAAGGGAATCAAATATTAAGAGAATATATAGTTTAATTTTTCTCAACCCAGAATAAACATACCAGAAGAGCCATTTATAGAAATAATATAATCACATACAAATAAGAAATAACATTCAGATACATTTTAAAAACTTGCAACAAATATCTGCTGTTTGTTTTTCTCACTTCAAGCCCTTCTCCTGATTTCTGTGGAAAAGCAACAAAAAAAGCACAGTTCTGTTTTCAAAACAAGGTAAGATAATCTCTACAGAACTTGCTGGCCTTACTGAAGTTACAGAGTGCATGCATAATTTGACTTACTGGAAGAAACGGAGTTTTTCATCATTGCGTAACCAACAGAGGGATTTACATGAGAGAGGTGGCGTGTTGTGCAACCACAGTAGACTATCACCCTTTCAGAATCAAAATTGTTTATATGTATGGAATAGATTTCAGAGAGGTACACACATATTTGCTAGCAGGGAGCAAATGAAGGAGTCCAGAGATCTAGGCTGTAATGGTAGCTATGTAATAGGACATGATGCTCTGGTTACAACCACCACAGCTAAGTACAGACTTGTCACAGTCATTCTTTACAGCAGAGTAGCTTCATGAGTTACGTTATTGTTATCGTTATTGTATTTGTGGCTTATACCAACCTCCATCCATTCAGTTATGCCTTGCACTTTCACCCCTGACTGATACTTGCCTTTCTTGCATTTTAGGACAACTTCATGCTCTGTGAGGAGAGTCAGTAACCAAAGGATCTCATGGGGCCTGTTGTACTACATATTTCTTTAGTTCTGTAACCTGGTTAAATCAGATAGAAGGCTAAGCTCTTACCTGTTCACTACCTTGTTCTGCCTCTCAGTTATCTCTCACTGATGCCTCTGTTTCAATACAAGTGTTTAAGACTTGAGAAATCAGTGGAAAGAATACTAATCTGTCATACTCTTGAAATCAGACTCCTAGTTTCCTGTTTACTGCACCGCCTTTATGATAAAGGGTATCTTGAAACTGGAACTGGTTGTGCAACGTTCTTGCTTTCTTCAAGCTTAAAAGTATGAACAAATTGTTAGACTACTGAAATAACAGTCAGGAGTCTTCCTGTCCCAGACTTGCTCTCATTAAATGCTGATGTGCTTTAAAATCAAGTTAGCATGCGACCTCCTCTTGCTTTAGTTAACTGACAACTGCCTACTGGACCCCTGCAAGTAATATCAAAATATGGCCACAGAGTTATCATCAGCTCTAAACAAGTTCCTTTGGAATAGAGTCTTTTTAATGTATTGTGCTTTTCTATTTATTCATGACCTTGAGTTTATGTGAACTCTTTAGTACAAGAGCATGGATTATGAGCTGTACTAAAACAGTGATCTTCCCTGTTCATAAGACAAGTACCATTAAGAATAATTCAAAACTTTCCCAAAGCTATTATGTAGAAAAACTGCATCTGTAGGAAATTAAACTCCTTGCAGCCTTAATGGTCAGCCTGAAAGATTTTGGCACTCCATTCTTCAGCAAACTAAGAAAAGGTTAATTCTTTTTTTTTTCTGTAGGATTCACTAAATAAACTTAAGAGAGCAACTGATTTAATTGATCTTATATCTGAAGCTATCCCACTCCAGCTGATGCAAGAAAGTTTAATTTTAGAAGACTACCAGACACCTGCAATATTTTAGAAGCCTCAGCAGTTCTCCTCCCTTTCCCTTTGGCCCACAATACGAGGTCTTTTTAGGAGTCAAGATGAAATATGCCAGGTTGAACATTTGATACTGTGTGTTTAGACAGTTCTGTTCATTTTGATTTTTTTTTCAAAACTCAGTAGCTCATTAAACTGCCTCATGGGACTTCAAATAGATGACAATTTAATTCACAGCTATTCATTCCTTTTGTTTTGCAGGCACAATGTCTCAAATAATGTTGGTGATACACTGAGTAGGATGTGAAACCTACGTTCACAGGAATAAACTTGAAGAATGACTAAAGACTTCACAAAAACATCTAGTCATGCAACTGTAAAAATAGGACCTTCTCAAAATGTAGTAGAAATATGCCCAAATATGCCAAGCACTATGCTTGTATTTTAATTTTCGCCATGTATGTTTCGGTAATCTTCAACATGTCATGCAATTTTCCCCCTTTTATTTTATTTTGTTATTATAATTAAAGTAAGGAAAAGCAAAGAACAGTTCTTTCTGATGACATAAGTGAATTTCCCTTAGATTGGCAGTCATGATCCTTCCTCCCGAGAAGGTTATGCTAACCCTTTATTCACTGCAGAACAAAGAAACCAACAAGGAAAGTCCAAACTTCACCAGACAATAAGCAAGGAAGGATTCAAAGGTCAAAAACATAGTTACCAATAAAAAGGAACAGAGTTATTCTAAAGAACAGCAGAAGAGCAATTTGATGAAAGACTTAACCCATTTCACGTATTAAGAACTTCAGCCTGAGGGCAGATGTTCTACTTGTGGGAAGATAAGAAAAATCAGCATTGCTCTATGGAAGTGGAGTACAGCCTAATTTAGATGTAACTAAACATACTAGCTCAGCTGAGGCAGTTAAAAAAAAAAGAAAGGACAGCAAGAGGCTGAAGAAGAGGTAAAAGCAGTCAAAACTTCTAATTGTATTCTAATGGAAGAATAATCATCTTGGTAAAATACCTGACAACACACTGAGGAACTTCGCTGGTTTAACTGTCACTCCTGCAGCTGAATTTCTTCAGCCTGCTTTGATGTCCAAGTTGTATTTGAAAACCAGACCAAATCAAAGGAAAATAAAAAATCCGAGGAACTAGATTCTAGATGTTATACACGAGTGGGACTTACACTGTGAAAAAGAAAACTTTCTGAATACATAAAGGGAGATTAGGGAGAGATGAAGACTCTTGGTAGACAGATGTACAGGATTATGAAGTCACTTGATTTCTCAAAGAAATGCTTACACTTCTATGAAAAGAAATTGTTGTTTCTTGAAATACAGGTTTTAAGAAAATGAAAAGAGGATAGCACTGATAGTACTCTTAAATGTTCTGCCACAAAAGGAAAAAGCAATTTTTTTTTAGGTAAATTACTAAAGTTGATTTTTAAAGCAGAATTCCTCATTAGCAATACAGATAAAAGTATATGGTAAAACACTAGGAACTTCATCACTTCATCTCTTCTGTTGTATGTGATGGCCATCACATCTTCCCTACCACGTTCTATCTGTAGTTTAATTAGATGAAATTAATAATGAACATTTCAATTGAAAGAAAACATGTAAGTGTGTGGTTGACACAAAAAAACAGTTAGGTTGTGGTATTCCGTCTAAACTCCTGGCAAGCTCTGCACCTCAATTTCATCACTTATGAGCAGGAGATGATATAAGATTTTTGTCTACCACAGTGCAAGTCCTTAAGGAGACATCAAAACCAGCTTGTACTGGCAAAAAATAAAAATCCCGTAAGGGCAGTGGCTAAGGCCCCTCTCCAGCATTCCTAAGTAGTGGCTGTTTTTTCAGTTCTTTCCTTTCACCTATAAATAGCGTGTTTGCATGTACTGCAATTTTCTTCTGCTGCCAATTCACAGAACACCTTAGGCATATATGGTAAGATCCATGAACAGGGTCGGTGGCTCCTCTTTTCTCCCACTTGCATTCCAAGAAACTATATTAGGTGTGGCAAGAGAGTCTTTCTAAGGCATCAAAAATTATTCCACTCCTGGCATTCCTTATCTAAGGAAACTATTGCAATACTCTTCATGGAAAAAAAGATAATCTGCTCAAAGTGCAGCTACAGAGTTGCCGGCTACCGCTATGCAAATTTCAGTAAATATTAAAAGGGGACACTTCACTTTGAGTTGCAGTGAGTTAGATACGCTATTCTCATCTACACACCTTAGAAATAGCCCTACACTTCTTAAGGCAGCAAAGGGTAAACAGGCCATTTCCAGAACAGTCCTTTTACTTCTAGATTGTCTCTCAAAAAACTCTTGCTGGCTGGAAAAGCAAACTTAATAGAAAATAATGTAAATTAGGTGTAAACAGAACTTAAACTTAGTGAGTACTTCTGTATCTAGACTACTATGCTTTTGTTTGCCCTTATATCTTTTAGATGCGTAACTCATATTACAACATGGCGTAAGGTTTCAGTTTGTAATAATCCCTGCTCAAGTTTTAAGATTATATCTTTAAAAAAAAAAGAGGATATTTTTTAGGTCAGCTGAGATCACCGCAAATGCTTGTCTTATTGTTGGCGCAGAACAAGGGGAATGGGCAAGATGCTATACAAACTGGAGTCTAGAATAGATTTGTCAGGCAGTGTGTTTCAGTTCAAAAATAGACTTCACTTAAGTTCATGAAAGACTCATACCACATACTACAAAAATCACCTCAACACGAGCCTTTCCTTAAAAATGGAGTTGTTTTCACAAAGATTAATATAAACTATCTTCCTCTCACTTGAAAATGGAGAACGAGTAGTCTAGATAGAATTTCTTTTAATATAAAAGATTGATATTTATCTTCGAGCAAGTTATTCAGTTCTTTTATTAAGATATTCAAGTCAAATAATGGAATCAAAGACCACAAAGAAGGTTTTCAGCAAGTGTACTTTTTGTACATTGTACCCCATTTCTTAGTATGTGATCCCCTTTGAGTTTGGATATTCATTCTATAACTTAAATATGAATCCACTGTTAGACAATACTCATTTTATATCAACAATATAAAAATACATAATTAGAGATAATACCCCCCTTCAACTCAACTTTTACACTCCCTTTTCAACAAAGGGATGAGGAATAGATTATTTCCAAAGGTTATCTGAAATACGAAATTAGAGACTTTTACGGAATTAAGTGAAGGGGAAAGGAGGAACCAAATGACTGCCAACCAATATTCCCCTTGCAGAGCCATGTTTCAAATACACAGGAGACAGAGTAAGTCTGCTTTGAATCATGATGACTACATTCAGTTAAAAATTACCTATCCAGGAAAGTGTAATACTGTGTCTTCCTTTTCAATCCAAAGCATGCAATTTCTCTCTTCATGTCACACACCTGAAGAATAAGCCTGAGGACCAAAGCTGTGAAGGAACATAATACAGTGGGCCTATTATAACTATTAATCTAGGTAAGACTTTCATTGAAAGCCAGTTTCTGCATCAGTTTATTTAGGAATTCGCCATGGGTTTTATGTCAGTCCTGGATTCCGGAGCAACTTTGACTGTAATATCATACAGTATAAGGCCACATGCATCCAGTTTTCAGGTTGCCACTTACTTGGACTATGACAACAGTGGTACTTCCTCTATCCAACAAGAGATTGAATTAATATAATTTAGTTTTTATTATAAGCTGTATTATTATTATTATTACTATTATTTAAAGGGGGGTTGACTTCACTCATTGATTTAGAAATCCTCTGAGAATTAAAGAGAGGCTGAAACTCTGACTCACCAGCTTCTGATTTTGCAGTCAGTAGAATGTTCTAGAATCGCAGTGCTTGGCATCTGTAACAACACTCTGGTTAACTGCAAATCACCATCTCCACCTATTTCCTTTATAGGTTAAGTCCCCCAAAACTAACTCTCACGGGTTTTGTGGAAAGCAGTCTTTTATAGATTCCTTCTGGCCATATGGCATAGTATATCAGCTAGAATCAACTCTCCTTCTGTCCCAATCCTCCCTAATTAAACTTGAAAGCCCTGACCAGCAGCAACACTGTTTTGGAAAAAAGGCAGAAAACAGCCAGAAACGTTTACCTCTGCAAGGCTACAAGTGTTTTCCCTTATTCTGCACTGTACAAGAGACTCACTGTAGTAACATCTCAAACAAATCACAAATTGGTAATGAAGTTGCCCATCTCTATCATCCTAACAGACAAAGGATCGAAGTCTTTAGAGCCAATCAATATTGATATTAATTGATAATAAACACTATAACATACAAATGTATGGGAAAGACATTAAAAAAATTGAATTCAGCATTCTGATTTGGTTTATTTTATAACATTTTTAACTATGATTCAAACTCTTGCTGAATTAACATCTGCAGAAGAATTCCTTCTGGCAGCAGCAATTCACAAGCATTCTTGGGTAAATTATTCAATACAGAGGGAAAAAATATTTTCCCCTCTAATTTTTTCCTTTGCAGATTTGCTTCACTTATGACTGGTTAAGTAAAATCATATTTTAGGAAACATAAAAATCCATATTTAATTAAGTTAAAGCGCAGGAACAGAAATTTCCTCATTTAAAAAAAAAAATCAGTTTGGATTACACCAAACTTCGACTATTTTATATTATACATAGTATCAAAACTAGATGTCTCATCTTTGTGCATGAGAGAACTCAAAAGTATTTACGAATACAAATCTCATTCACTGATTATCATGGAATTCACTTTCTGATGACTCTCCATGCAGCAACTGTGAGAATTAAATTTTCTGTGAATTAGTCACTCAGAATTAAGGCAGGTCCTTAAAAATAAAAACCAACGAACAAATTTCAGCACTTTCTATTGATATCTTTAATTCTGCGTACAAACTTTCCTGAAAGATCTTTTAAACCAGCACATTTTTTAATCATTTTAAACTGGACAACAAAAATTTATTCTTTGAACACTTTAAAATTTATAAAAATTACCCATATGACTCAAACTATGCATATTGCATTACTTGTTTTTATTTGGAACTATCCTTTAGGTTGAAATAAGCATGTCAATTCACTTACATATCTTTGTTTAAATAATTTGGGTTTTGTTTAGGGAATAACATGGAAACTAAGTCACTTCATATTCAAGCTTTATGGATAATTGTGATTATGAGACCCAAGTTTCTTGATCTCTGGGCTTAAGTACAATATTACAACAAATATCTCCGTACCCACTCATGGCTTTCACAGTACAAAGGCATGTAGAATATCTAACTGTAGCAATGAGTTACTGCAAGAAATTCTACCTTAAAAAAATCCCCAAACAAACAAAATTCAAACAAACCTCCCCTTTTCTTCTTTCTCTACATCATATAATGATTGCTTGTCTTACATACCGAAAGCATTAATTTACTTGACTGATAACACAATATCTATTTTTGCAATATTCTCTAACTTGGCAATGAATGGGAACACATGTGTACATATAAAAGAAAGAACAAGAATTTCCTTTATTGATTTTGCAGCTATTTGTGAGAATGCCATTGCATTGTAGCTTGCCCTGTTTTGGTTAAGTGAATGTACCTGCTAAACTAATCAACAGAAAACTTATATTTTGTTGAACTGGGTTCCACTTTACTATTTTATTCTCTAGAGGAAATTTTGTGAGTATTGCACTCAGCACCCTTGCAAAAGTTCAAATGAATACAGCTTGTTTTCCTGCATGAAGAGGTGTGTTTTCACTTCTAGGGTTTTAGGGTGGGTTTTTTTGCCTGCTTCTTAAAAGTAAAGCTGTCATAACATACAGGGACACACTTGACCAAAGAGACCCATCTTCCCCTTCAGAATTGGGTATCTGGAAAGCATAATAGCTTCTGACAGCATCTGATGCTATACCTGGCCTCTAATTATCAGTGTATTAATACTTTATCCATTTTACAAACATGTCACAGGGGAAAAAAAATAGTGGAAGAGCAAAATCCTAAGGGTGCAAGATTGTGGCCAAAGGTTAAAGTCTTCTATGAAGCTTGTTATCAACTTGCAATTGTCAAGACTTCTCCAATGGAGTAGGAGGCCCTCAGTTCATGGTAGTTAATGTAAATACATGCCTCATCAACTCAAGGGGTAAATATTTAAGTGATCTTCCCATAAGCAATGATTTACTGCTAAGCCATGTGTTATCATTGTGGTCACACATTCTGTGATATGAAAAGAATTCACAGTTAGCTATGGGTACCTGTCAATTCTATCATAAATGAGAGATGATTCTATTTGTCTAATCTTTTTGCTTTGGCCACCTGAAAGGTACAAACTTATCAAATAAAAAGAGATAAACAAAAGCTGTTCACATATTATACAAGCTGTTTATGAAGCACTGAAATGTTCAGATGAAACGCACCACATAATTGCAAAGTATTAATTAATTTTATAACATCAATGTATGCATGCACTGCAAGTATATATTATTAATAAAATAGAACAATGATCACTTTGATTTGAAGCAGCATGTTAGTGTTAGACTAAAAGAAACATGTCTTTGTAACAGACTTGTTGCAGAAAAATTCAAGTCCTCTGCTTGCTTTGACCTACAGGTAGCTGAAAAAGCCCCAGTCTTTTTGGAGTGTTTCTACCTGCTAATACCTCCAGCCCCCAAGCTTTTTAACTTATTACCCTTTCCCACAAGAAGTCTGACCTATTCAAGTTCACTCTAGTTCTAATCTTGAGTTGCGTACTCATCTATACTAAATAGTATCATGCTGACTGTAGTTCATTACTTAAGAAAATAAGGTTCTTGGTGCTGCTCCATAGTAAGCACTTTGACATTCAGTACTTCAGTATATCAGATAAGATACTTCTACACCGGCATTTGCCTCTTCTGCAACTTAAAGGTAACTTTGTATACAGATGAAATTAACTAGTTGGATTATGTCTCCTAACTTATTTAATAAAATATCACCTCTTCTCCACCTTGATTATCCAGGTGTATATTTGTCTGCTCATTCCCTGATTTACAGAAACACGTCATATGGATATTGATTCAAGTTTTCAATACTTAAGCAAATTCCATACAATTTCAGTTGTTTAAAATTTTTCACTATTCCTACTGATTGATTCTCCTTTTTTGAGTTATCTCAGACAAGGCAGCTGACAGGGGCACAAAGTAGTAATTAAGTCAATTTCTTGCATTAATCCATGTAAACATTTTCTAATAGACAGAAGCTAAGAAACATTTAAGTGTCCAAGGGGACAATACTTTGGTGAATGTTTATTCTGTGCAGTGCTAAACTCGCAAATTCTGTTCATTTTCTAGCCCACTACACAGCTGTAGATTATGCTTCAACACCCAAAAGCTTTAAAAAAACCAAAACACAGAATCAAAAACATGTGGAATGTGAGAACTTCTGACAACATAAAATGTTTTGTGAATAAGTAACATGGTGAGAAACCGTTATGATACCTCAGATATAAACAAAATAACTTCTGCATGTAGTGCATCTTCAGGGGTTTTGTGAAGTTCTGCCTAAAGCATCAACAAGCTTCTTTCATTGTTATATCCCTTGAACATCTCTTCCATATAACCCAAAAAGCTAGGCAGTATTTCCATTTATTCATTTCTTTCCACCAGCCTCACTGTATATCAGAGTGATGGGTTTCACTGCAAGGAATTTTTTCAGAGGGTTCACAGGAATAACAGGTCTATTTACTGCCATTCTTGCACCACCCACCTCAAAATGTGAGTAAAATTGTACAAGCCATAAAAACAAAGCACTGCTAACTCCTTATCTTCTCTGCTCACTCTGCAACTCTGAGCTCAGAGAAGGAAACACACATTATGGGAAGGGATTAATCTTTCATATGTGACAGGGTGTAGGTGGACAAGGGAATATCTTTTATTCCTTCCTTTAATTTTGCATGGGTTTAAAGGGTAGGCCCATGGCCTGTTAAATGATGCACATTTACAGCCCACTTAACAAAGCCCTATTAAACTGTAAGACTTGTTAGAAAGAACACACTTTCCAGATGGATTCTAGAGCTAATAAAATAAGCTTAATATTCACTGTTATTTAACAATGTTTCATCTACATTTGTTCTATTGTAAGATTTTAGCCCATAGCCTTCTCTACTTCCCTCAAAGTCCTGTCAGTTCTAATTGCATGAATTGAAGTCTAACATTTACAGTCATCAGCTATGAATATTTGCAGAGAAGCCCCGTTGGTTCAATTTCATCATCCAGACCTCTAAAGTTAGCTTTCACACTGTCAAGGATGCATTTGCAAAGCATAATTCAGACATGACAAAGTTTTTTATTAGGAAAGAATTTTTAAAGCATCAAGTTTCAAAGTGATAATTGTATTTATTTATATTTATAAAGCAACATATTGTATTTTACAAAAGTATGTCCTGTTTAAGTAACATCATTAAACTGCTGTAATTACCCTTAAGAAACTTAAATAATCTGAGATGCAGTATTGCCTTTGGGCAAATGAGTGAATACGTCAAAGAATTTTAAGCATAATAATGTAAATAGGATTTGGAATAGCACCGCATACCTGTTGAACATTGATAAGTAAAAATGCCAGAATTACTAACTCCAAACACTTCCTTCTATGAAAAGCCCCGCTACTCTAGTTCTTCTCAAATTTCAGTACAAATTAAAAAGTCCATTCCTAGAACATGTGGGTTCATTCCGACCTCTGTTCTACTTAGCCTCTAGATTTAGTTTTAACATTCACAGATCAGTACTTTCAGTTAGTCTGTGACAAGCAGATTGCTGATGTACTTCCTCACTGTCAGACTTCTTGGCTGTTGATACTTTGCACAATACTGGAAAGTCCCAGAGACAGTATATAAGATTTATACAAATAAACGCTGAAACGTGAAGTAAAAACAGCCTCTTGGAATACTACCTCTGGCCCTGTTTCAGCACCACTTATATTGAAAATTGTATTTTAAACCCACTTCAATTAAGCTTATTTTTTTAACTAAAGATGTTTAACATGGACAAAGCTAGTGTACTGAAAGAGCTTTGTGAAGACATGTGGTGCATTGTTATTTTAGAGTTCATCCAAGTCTCATTCAATTTCTATGTAAATAAAAGACAAATGGTATATATATATTTCATTATGCAGATAGCAGCACCATTTTTTATTTTAGAAGAGTAATTTTTATTAATTAATTTTTAAACTTTTCACATTAGCCATCAAGCACAAAATCAATTTAAAATCTGCTTTGATAACATTTTCATCTAATCTTTGAGTCTTTTATAAATACTAGTTAATATGTTATTTATTTATGGAGCATTAGCAAAGAACTTTAGATCTGCATTCTTTTGTCTGTTCTGCTTTGTCTGAGGGACAGACAAAGCAGAACAAAAAAATAAAGAAGTGAACTGAGATGCTTTTAAATTTTCAGTAATGTAATCAGAAATACACCAAGACAGAGTCCTTCACGTTGACAAATGAATGAAAAATAAAGTATCTGAGCTTGAATTCTCAGCCTAATCCCAATTTTAAAAAGCAGACTTTTAGTTTCCACAATTATCCCATTGTTTTTACAGTTGCCTCTTATAACACCCATCTTCATGCACCTGTTTAACAGGCTTTATTCTTTATATTTTCAGGATAGAAAACTGAAAACAAAGTATGCCATTTTCTAGAACAAAAGCTACAAAAGGTATTTCAGCATTCATGAAAAATACCTAACCTACAGCTCTGAAGGAAGAGAGCCTGATGATGTGCAAACCCCTATAACAAAGATGGGAAAATGCATACATTATTCAAAACTGTTCCACAGAGACAAGAAATACATGAAACATAAGAATAACCCCAGTGTCCAGGATCTATAGATCCTCCTTGGGGCTTTTACAAAAAAACAAGCAAGCAAACAGGCCACCATCTCCCCCTAACTACACCTGCACATTCTTGATTTTAGATCTTTGAATATTCATTTTGTAACATCAATGGATTTCTCAGCCTAATTTCTCTAGCAATATTTCTTTCATAAATTATCCTATTATCATAGTCTGGACTTTCTAACATCATTCCACCTGGGAAAAAGCCTGGTTCTCCAGATACCCATTTTATATACTGTACTCTATGATTTTAGACAATAAAGCAAATACACCCCCCACCCCGAAACAGAACATTTGGATATCATTTACTACAAGAGTCTCTTAAATGCTGTCCTTAAGCAGCATGGTGACAAGTAACAAAGAATCCCCTTTCCAGCATCCCTGTGGTTCTAAGGTAAGAGGAGCATTATTTATGAGGTAAGAAGGCTGATACATTACTAGCATCAGATATACCACATATTTTTTTTTAAAGCAAATGGGTACATGACCTAAATAGGTCTTAATGTCCCTATATGTTTTTCTCCAGATGCAGATTTCCTCCTGACAGTGTGGACTTCCATTGCCACAAAATGAATGGAGAATGGAAAAGAAAATACATGAGAGGTGCAGTTTACCTACCTAAAACCTGCAGGTCACAAATTAGTACCAGCAGCCACTGCAGTAGATTAATTACTAGGGTATAAGCACTAGGGTATAAGATCTCACTTCTCCAACAAGACCTACTAATCCAAAGCGCTGTTCTAAGACAAACCAACATAAAGAAGCAGTTTCACAAGTCACCGAGGAGACATTCAATATTACATTCCAAATCTGCTCTGAAGGAAACTGATACTCCAGGAATGCCTGAAGATGGACAGGCCTTGTCTTAAATTAGTGAAGGCAAACAAAGAAAATTCAAGACAAAAGAATGGTATAGCACGGTCAAATAAACCAAGTGTATAAAAGGACATAAATGAGAAAAGAAGAATGACTAAAAGAATAATAAGGTCAAGATTGCAAATATCTATTATTTTGACTTCTAAATGAAGGAAAAAAGCAAAAGTAAATAAGAGATTATTGACATAAGGAAGAGTAAGAAAAAATATTCAGAAAATTATTGAGAATGTTGACATGACATTTTCATATGCATAAATATATCTTAATTTGAATGCAAATAAAATACTAAATGACATTACTGCTGAGCAGACTTCTCAGATGAATGTTCTACCCGATTCAAAGGGCAAACATTTTTCTATTTACACTCAGCAATATTGTATATACTCTTTATACTTTCAAATGACTTTCAACTCTCCATATGCAGAAAAATGTCCAAATCCATAAAGATAACTTTTTTGACTCAATGAACTCCTTAGGCACAAGAAGCTTCTTCCATTCTTAGCAAGTACTCTCTCTTTGCAGAAGGCTAGTAAGAAGACAAATCAGTTCTACTCTGAAATGATTAACAGAAACTATTGAAGATTCCTGTATAAGAGTATGTTAATTAGAGGAGTCTAACAACTAAACTCCTTTAGGAAACAAATATGAAATCTTCTGGAAAAACTTCTTGTTTACAAAAGGTTGCATAATAAAAAAGAACCACTGTTTCTTGTAATACTGTTATAAACTTCATTAACACTGTGAATTAATGGAATAGAAACTATTTTCTAAGTTAGGCAAATGTTTTAGATCCGTTCTTACTGTGAAATATTGCATTTGGAAATAAACTAAGCTAAAGGAAAAACACACAATAACCAGAAAGTCCAATAAACAAACAAACCAAAGGAAAAAGTGAAACATGATGGAATTACTTTGCTTAAAGGTTGTTAAAATATATTTGTATATGAATTTGAGTTAAAATGAAAAATGCCTCTTCATCCTAAAACTATCAATACCTTAATAAAAGTAGAGACCCACTAAAGCAAGCAGGCCTCTGACAAAGCTGTAAGGAGGCTACAGCATTTAGAGAAACACGTGAGGAGATGGGTGTCTTAAAAAAAAATATAGAAAAAAAAGGAGAGGAACTTTGCTATAATTATAGTATTAGTAATGCACTTTGACAAGTTTAAATGACAATTCACAATAAGAAAAATTGCAAAACAAAGTAGTACTTCAGTTTTTGGATCAGAATTTTTCCATGTTAGTTCTTGGGCTCTTCCTCAATCTTGGACTAGCAAATAAGAATGGAATTTACAACAACATTAAACAAGTTCATCTGAAATTAGATTCAGTAAAGCTTCCCTCTTGAATAACATAAGCATGTATTTAAGCTTACGAAGGTGCTTGAAAAGCAAGACCTGAATCACCTGGTTCTTATCTCAAAAATGAATAGTTACAGACTTTACAAATAGAAAAATAACAGTTCTGAAGATGACTACTACAGGGCTTATACAAAAAAAAAGTGAGGAAAACACCCAAAACCCCAGATTTTTTTTGAACTAAGGATACCTAGTATCGTTAAATGTGTTGTAAAATACATTCTATTAACATACATAGCCCACTCATACTTTATAAGAAATAAGCAGTATTAAAGCCTTGCCTTTATAGAACTAGTAGAAAATCTCCCACCAAGGCACTGGCATTTCATTAAAATCACAATACTTACACAAGGAGAGACTTTAAGAAACAAAACTAAACACTAACTCTAAACCACAATCTTCCTGCCTGAAGTTAAGCCTAGTGAAGGAGCAGAAACTACAGCTGTAATGCCCTTTACATTCCCAAGGCTTAAAAACCTACCAACTGCTGCCGAGGTAATTCAGTCACTGTTGCTCTGCACACCTGGATTTCCACCCAGCTGTGTAGATCAGTATTAAGCATTCCTTAATCTGACTTTCAATGTTCTTTGCAGCTGTGCCAGATTAGAGTACTGAGGGATCAGGCCCTTTATTATAGGAAGACTATGTTGGAGGCATGGTTTATTGCATGTTTTTAGACTTCAAAGGTTTTAAAGGCTGTAAAACTGTGTGTATTGTGAAGTTGTAGAAAACAAGGTAGTTTGGGTTTTGTTATACATTTAAGCGTTGTACTTTGCATTTGTTTCTATATTTTCTAAGAACAGTTCTGGATTACATGCAAGTAATGCTTATAGGTGGGCATTTTGGGTACTTGTTACAGTGAAATTTAGATAAACACCACTTATGAGAAGAAAGGGGTTATAATCAGAGCAAATAGGTTCCTTAAAGCAAAGGAATCCTGTTCTTGCCAGGAAATGCGGAAAGTGCTTTTTTTTTCTCTATCAATTTGCTACTGAAGAAGGATGAGAAGATACTTTGCACAAAACATTTCAATACCTGTTGTGCTATAGAACTTGGGTGAGTAGGTGTAAATACTGTAATCACAGCTTACAGCTCAGGGCAGACCTCAGAAATAACTAAATATTTACGTAGTGAGGCAAATGCTGAAGAGCTCTAAGTCACTCCCAGCAGGGATTTGCTTTAGCTAGCTCAGTGCTAACTTGGGTATTTTAAGTACTGCACTGCTGATGCACTTCGAAGGAGGACTGCTGACAGATAAAATGGTTTTGAAACTAATAGAGAAAATTTCTGTTTCAATTTGTATTTTATATGCTTTACTATAGCTATACCAGAACTACTTAAACTACCCAATACTTTGCTAGGTCTTAGATTGGAATCCGGGTTGTTCAGCGATGTTAAAATTGGTCTAACCAGTGACAACATCTTTGTCATTCAATAACTAATCTTCTGCTAGTAAAACTAGGCATTGAATTTTGATGAAATGTAGTAGTTCTTGAAATTTAACTGATTGTTTGCTCTTGGAATTCAACACTAAGATTCTAGTTATGAGTCCTTCTGTCAAAGTTTACTTATTTTACTAATGTAGAACAAAGGCACTTGTTCAAGTTTTGTCACTCAAACCGTAACACATACAGTTTTTACTTTCTATGAGATGCAGCTATGAACATTCCAGGAACTTAAAATTTATGAGGCCTTGCTAGTTCACATAACCTTCAAATCAAAACCTTGTCCTTACACCACATTTGATGGTTTCATAGAATCATAGAAAGGTTTGGGTTTTTTAGAAGGGACGTTAAAGATCACCTACTTCCAACCCCCTGCCACAGGCGGGGACAACTTCTACTACATCGAGTTGCTCAAAGCCTCATCCAGCCTGTCCTTGAACACCTCCAGGGATGGGGCAACCTGTTCCAGGGATGGGGCAACCTGTTCCAGGGATGGGGCAACCTGTTCTAGCGCCTCACCACCCCGCCCGCAGAGTAAAAATTTCTTTTTCAAATCTAATCTAAATCTACTCTCTTTCAGCTTAAAACTGTTACCCCCCCGTCCTATCACTGCACTCCCTGATAAAGAGCCTCTCCCCAGCTTTCCTGTTTCTTTGCTTACAATAAGATCCTACAACCTTGTTATCATTAGCCTTATAAGAAGGCTAGCAGGTTAAGGCAGGATTCTAGCTTAACTTTGGATAGGTTGATGCCTTTGGAAGCTTTAGCTCCAAAAAATTATGGAAATGGAAGAAAGCCAGTTATAAAATTTATTGTGATCCAGAAAAAAAGTGATGCATGAAAAAACAATAATATGCTAAACAGTAAGAAATACCTAGGTAGTTTCTTCTGAAGGCCTTTTGTGCTGCTACAGACTTCTTGGATGAACTCAGAGCCACTGATGCAGAATCCTAAATATTAACTGTGCTCATTACTAGGCTGGATAACTTCTTGGGTGCTGGGAAAAATAACAATTTAAACAATGTTTTTCCTGTCACCCTTCAACTATTGTTGTTTCATCACGAATTTAGAAACTATAACTTCTGGTTATTTTCTTCCTGGCTGAGACAAAAAATAAAAATCCCAGTTGCTCTCTACTTTTATCACCCTCACTGCATGGAGTTCCAAAAATATTATTTGCAGTGGCTATGTTATTGAAACTGGCTTTTCTGGGAAAAATCAGAACAGCTGAAGCCTGGTTTCTGTAGATTTTATTGCTACGTGCAAATGTACAGGCTGTGGTAGACTTGGCTCCTGCCCCTCTCTATATCTCCTCTTCAGCAAGTTTTGCTTGTGCTAAGTGGCTGGCTCTCATGTCTCACAGACCAGGTAACAGTTTAGCTTGTTGTATAGACCTTCTTTTGGCAATAACTTTAATGTCCATTTCTGTCTTCTACCTATTCAGCAGTTTTTGTAAACTGTTTAATATTTCTTACACTTTTTTCCCTCTGGACAGTTTCTTCAGAAAACAATAGGTATTGAAATCTTTCAAATTCATATGATTACGCTCCAGAGATTTTTTTCCAAAGGTATTGCAAATCAGAAATTCAGTCTAATAAAACAGTTGCCTGAGTAGCATTTGAGAACATTCAACTAGTATTGTATCACTGATGTTTTGAATTTTTTCTTTTTTTTTGTTAAGCATATAAAACTCAAATTTACAGAAATTTGAGTGGCACATTCTCCACTTGCTCTACAATACAGTGGGTTTAAATTAGCTTGTCTTTTTCTGCTGCAGCATATTAGCTATTTATTTGATATTCCAGATATGCCATAAAACTTATCCTCAGCTCCAGAAAGAGGGGAACTGATGTGCATATGTGGTATTGCATGAGTATTTAGATGTTCCTAATAACATCATTGCAGTCTAGAATCCACTACAAATTTCTCTGCATGCTTTTTTATATTCTAAAGGAAAGCACTCGCTCCTTTCCCCAAGATTCAGAGGCGGGACTTGGGAGTCTAACCCGAACAGTACGCAAGTAATTGCTGTGTACAGTTAGTACAGTCTCTTAACCACCCAGTGAGTCTTCAGCTTTTGTTCTGTGGACTTAAGAGCTCTCAGTATCTAAAGGGCTCTATACTTCCCCCTGGTGCTCCTGGGCCCTCAGAAATCCACTCTGCGAGAACTCTGCCCGTGCTGTGTGCGAGTGACCTCTTCAGCCAAGGCAGCGTCATTACAGAAAGGTCACTCTGCAGAAGTATATCGACTTCCAAAATTAATAGGTTTCGAGGTACAGCTGCCATATTTTTCCTTCTCCTGAAGATCCACAATGAAACAGACTAAATTGGAAATGATTTTTAGTGGGAACTTTGGAAAAAATTTTTTTGTTAGTAAGTTATTATTAATTATTAAATAATTTTTAAATTATTATTAAATAAATTAATTAATAATTATTCAACAAAACCAGTTAGAGAGTGGACCATCAAAGTGTATTAAATTGACTGTCAAGGAGCTTTGCAAGAGATTGAGAAGTTGGCATGAAGTCCGCTGAAATTCAGCAATGGTTGTGTCTATAGACTACTAACATAGCACAATTATGGGTTTGAAAAAGGGAAATAAACCAAAATGTTTGTTTATTAATCTAATTAATTGATGTTGATAGGATTACTTAAAAGCATACTTGATTTTAAAATCATTTACAATTTTGTTGGCAGTATTTCTCATAACTCATTCTCCTCGGCAATTAAGATTTACCTTCTCGTTTAATGATTCTGCAAGAGTAAAGACACAAAAATCAGAGTTTAGATTAAAATTAAAATATACAAACTTCCTAGATTTCTTGTAAACATCTTTATATTAGCAGGCTCTGAAGAGAATAAAAAAAATGTAAAAGACCTAATCAAAGAAAATCTTGTACACAACTTCCTAGTTCAGTTGATTTTTATGTACGGTTCTGAAGTTATATAACTGAAGTAGTGATTGATGATCTGCCAGATAATATAAGCGCAACAAGATACTGGAGCATTACAACAGTGCATCTTTGCTATTGAAACACCGCAACCTCACCGCTGCTGTCAAACTCACCTACACCATATATGCTGTATTTCATAAAAGAAATCAAGAACTTCTTGTCAGTTCAGAAGAGAACTGTACTTTTATCAATGGCAGGAAACACAGAATATGAGAGTGTGATGGCATCAGTGAGGGGGTTTTTGCTGTATTACGAAAATAAATGCCTGTTAATCCTAGGGTCAATGCAGTGGAGGTTGAGTAATTTTGTTTCTAAAGATCCTTAATGTCTATATGCTGCCTATTGTAAGATCATTTCTAACCCACAAAACACATTTTGAAATTCAGTAAGACTGAAATATAAAACTGTTGAAGTGTAATAGACTGGTGATGGTGAAAATATTCAAGCCAACAGAAATACCATTTCATTCTACTAAAAAAGTATTGGCTACAGACTACTTTCAATATCTTTATAGTCTTATTAATGAATTATTAAGTAGTAACCTATTAAAAATGTTATCTCTTTTGCTTTCTTAGCAAGAAACTTTGTAAGATATTTTGCTGTTCAAGTTATGGAAGTATGGATGTTTCCAAATTTCAAGTACAAAGAAAAGTGAGTTCCTTTGAGGTAACGTGTCTGATGGAGAATTCTTACCTGTAAGAAAGCCAGTTTAGGTATTTTAGTTCTAGTTGCATTACCTGCAGACACAAGTTGGCAGAGGGACTCTGTCCCCATGCCATTCACTGGCGTGTAGATGGGGGAATGGGTGGGATTCACCTCACCTGTTATAACAAGCTAATAATGAAGCATTTATCCTGAAACATTTGTGTTAAGTTCTTATCAATGCACCAAACAGTTAAGTGGCTCTTGGTAGATGTGCTTCTCTCTAGTGATTGCAGATGGACTCCAGGGTGACTTGGTCAGGTTAAGTATCTAAACTATAGAAGGGTAAAATTAGGTGAAAAGGACTTTAGTACTAAGTAATAGCATTTTTTTTTCTGTAAGTGTGGCCTCTCTGTCTGTTGCTACTACTCTCTTTTACAAGTTAAAAGCATCAGTAGCAATAAGTTAATTGTCATATAACCTAACCCAACAACAAAAGAACTAATAGAATTTAACAGCTTGTGTTGCCAGTGCCACTGGCAGGCTGCAGTACCTTAGTGAATGGGGAAGGAAGAATCTCAGAGAAGAAACATAAGGAGGATTTCCTGGCTGCCCTAACTGCATGACTTCTACAGCTCTTCTTTCCTGCTTCATGGAAGCCTGAAGGAGAATGAAAACTGGAAGGCTTTTACACCCAGCAGGTATTAATAAAAATAAAGCACAAAACAACTATTAATTACATTACATAGCTGTCATATTGCTTGATGGGCATTACAATGTAGGCATTATAATTATATTTTTGGCATAAGCTTTCTGATCTGTTGGCAAGACTCAGGATACAATTCCCTTGTTTAGCCAATTTAGCTCCACAGCTTGTCTTGGTGTAGAAGATCAGTTGGCTTCAGTTTGTAGGACAATCTAGGCTTCAGTACGTAACAAATGTACTTAGTGTGTTGAGGTACAGCTTTTTCAACTTTAAATACAAGAATAGCTGAATACGCTTGCTGTTCCTATGAATGGTCTTTTGACCCTATAAAAATGTCAGTGTCTCAATATTCAGCTTAACTGGGATACATTTTCACTGAAGACTCAGATAAGGATGAAGGTAATGCTGTTGTCTTCAACAGTCACAAACAAGACTCTCTGGAGACATTTTCTACGAAGTAATTTTCACCTTGGAATGAAAGCATGTACAAGCACATAGAGCCATATCATAACTTTTCAAGACTCTCCTTTTAAATCTTCTTGACAGAGATATAAAATCTTCAAACTGACAACTCCATTCCCTCAACAAATCTATACCAAATGGTACAGATTTAAGAAACACATTAAAGATTGATTTCACAGAAGTTCAGATATGTATGTGTGAAGACACTGTTTAGTGACTGACATGAATTCCTAAGCTTGCATAGCCACAAGGTCTGTGCATGTGACTATCCCAAGCAATCAACAACACAAAATATTAGTAATTTCAATGTGTTGAAAGACTTCATAGCAAAAGATACGAAAAAAATTAAAGCACAACAAGTGTTACAGGAAAGTGCATTCCTTTGAGGAAATGCTGAGAACTTTAAGGAAACACTGAGAACTTTAAAAGAATTATGTAGTCTTCAGGTGTAACTAAAGAACATTACAGGAAGTTCTGAATGGAGAACTACAAATTCTACCCTGTCCAAACAGGAGTTTTTGGACAAAATTTTCCTTAGAAAATATTAAATATGCTCAGTTGACTTTAAACCAAAATAGACTGTGAGGAACTATTAAACTGAGGTATAACCTATCTCCGTGTCTGTCAAGCAACCATATTAACACTAAGGCTGAGAACTGTGAGGTGGAAACACTGTGCAGTGCTGGTTGACCTTGTTTTCTATCAGCTTTAGAAGGAAAGAAAGAAATTAGAAAGCATTATTCAGCCATCACTCATACTGCAAAGGTAACATTTACATTATCAACAGATGTTAATAAAGAACCTAAACTGAATAAACTTATGTGGCAGGTAGTTATTTTTATATTTTTTCATTGAACAAAAGCAAATGCACATAAATTTCACTACAAAGTATCTAAAGACGTTTTCAAATGGGGACCATTTTATGGTCTCCTGGAAATATCTTACATAGAACGTTATTTGGCTATTTTAGAAAATTTTAGTTTATCTCGTAGTACAGCCCTCAAGTCCCATTGGTATGGGGCTTGGAAACATTCTAATTAATTTGCAGCCAAAACTGTACCAACTGCCTGATACGTGCTCTTTAGAGGCAAATTATGAATCCTTTCAGCTACATCAATGAAGTGACAGTCACTTAGAATGACGTTAGAGCCAATTCTGTTGAATCAGGTAGAACTTAATTTCCCAGGCAGAAAACAATGAAATGCTCTAAAGAACTAGAGGTCAGAGTCTGTTATTCCATGTGCTTATTGCCACTGCACAATCCACTCTTCTTATGTGACTACCTCTAAGTGGGTCCACTTTGATAACTCTCTTTAGGTAACTTCCACAATCGGAAAATGATGATGATATTTGGTGACTCAGTTAAAAGGCAGGCACTTACCTGACATCAGGGACTGGGTTACCAACAACTCTGCATTCCAGCAATACTCTGTTTCCTTCAGCAACTTCCTGACTTCGGAGCTTCTGAGTGAATTGAGGTGGTGAATGCTGATTCTCTTTCATGTTGATGAAGGGGTGGCAAAGGACCATTTCACTCTGAGTGATGCTTTCCCTTTCAGAAAATTGTTCTCCATTGAGATGAACTCCAGGTAATTTTGCCTCAGGCTCAGACTCTTGATGTGGTTTATCAAACTTCTCCTTCACTGAGGTACTTACAGCTGATTGTTTCTTTTTGGGAGACAGGTATCCACTATCTGGAGAAGAAGAGTCTCCATCAGGACTTCGGCCTCTTGTGTTTGCTGCCTGTCTAAATATAGATGACAATTCCTCTATCAATGTGGCAGCTTTGTCACACAGTTTGTTCCTGAAAGGAATTTCTCCCTGGGATGGTAATTCAGACTTTGGGCTTGTCTTAGTCACACCTACACCACCTTTCTCTGATTGTTTCAGGCTTCTAATGAAGCTGGGACTAGCAGTTAGTAAAGGTGAGGTGTTTGCTTGCCTCCTGGAAACTGTGACAAAACTACTTGCTGTTTGAGGTGCATTGGATTGATCTTTCTGATTCCCTGGGAGAACATGACTTGTCACAGATGAAATCACACTGCTTACTTGAGGCCTCTGTAAAGTGTCTTGGTCATGCAGTTTGGTATCCCTGAAAGAAGGATTTTCTGAAGGGCTAGAAGGAGAGGTGTGGAAATGAGTGAAGTCTGGTGCTGCGTTCTGATCCGCGTTCGTGGAACTGACAATGGCTTTCCGAGCTATGTCAAGGCTTTTACATATCTCCTCCTGGGTAAGGAAGGCAGAAAGTTCAGTTGCAAATTCCCCATTTTGTACGTCTGATGATAGGGAATCATGGAAAAAGTCACGGTAGGCGGAAGCTTCTGATGTATTTTCAGGGTATCCCTTACTGGCATCTCTCTCTGCACAGTAAGCCTCCTTCAACATTAAAGAAAGAGGCAATGCCTGGCCACAGCTTCTGTCTTGCATCCTGGAAGACATAAATACAGTTCCTTAACAAAAATCCTTGCCAATAAAAAAACACTGTTATGTCCTGGTTCCCATAAGCTAGACATAAAACTGTGAGAACAGCCAAACCCAATGGTGCATGAAACAATGTAAATCTTGATTTCTACTAATTAGAATGGGCCAGGCCTGCAAATTTTCTAGATGTGCATGAGAGCAGTTAGCAATAATTCTGACATGTCTTCCTTCAGAACAATGACGATATCTGTGCATTGGTTAGCACAAGCTCAATACCGTTGGACCAATTATCTGAGTGATTTGCTATTTCAAATCAATGCTATTACAGTTCTCCTGGTTTTAGGCTCATGATGATTTGGGGAATATATTTACTTTTCTCTTTCCTGTAACTATGCCTTCCTGACATTAAAGTATCAAATTTTGAGAAGAAACATTGTTCTAGTTGAAAACATTATGAGAATCTACACAGAGATCTGTGGGTTCAAAATTTCAAGTTATCTTTTCTGTTTGGTGTCAATAATGTGATTAATGTTACTTTACTTCTTGTACTAAGATTTTTAACTTGTTATTTTTTAATACATTTTAATAGCACTTTTGTCAACACTGATAAGTTGAATATCATACTACCACATGTTAAAATACCAAAGAAATAGACTTCACAACCTATTTATCATCCTGCACCATGTAAGTGTATAATGTATATTCTGTACCAGTTTCACAAAGTACAAAAACATCTTTACATCTCCAGTATTCCTAAATGATATTAGAATGAGATGAGTGTTCTATGTCTCTGTAAAGCCAGCAAGGGAAGGATTTGCTTGAAACTCTCCTTATTGAAATTTATGTGTCTTGCTAGTCAATGGATTGCACATGATTTTATCTTAAAAGTAATTGCTGCTTCTGGGAAACAATTAAGTTGAACATCAGTGTTTTAATTACCCTTGACAATTGTCTTCTTCTTATTATAATTTTTATGAGATTAATTCTGCATAAATTTTTTAAAAATATTATATTTTCTCTTAATGATCTGAAGTATTTCTTCACTGGTAGATAGATGGCTTCACAGTCATGAGATCCACTCAGTTGCATTTTACATCAGCTTGTGCAAGTTCCAGTTACCTTAGTCACTGTAGCAGGGTTTACCCGGCATGTAGTCATTAACTGACTGAGACGTTATTGAAATTCTTGGCCTGGCATACGCTTCTGTTGATATGCTTGCTTGTTTTGCCAACAGATTACAACTCAACACATAAAAGAGATGTATAAGGGTACAAAAGCATTTTAGGATTTGATATGTGTTTTTATAGAATGCAGTGATAGTCTTACTCTTTGCTGGGATTACGTCTTTCTTCCCTTTTATCTATGTTTCCAAGGAAACATATTTAGCAACCATGTCAATCTTTTGTCAACAAAACCTAGAAAAGTATATAGAATATAACTGACTACCCCGAAGCAGCTTTAAAAATTAATCTGAGACACCAAGAAAACAGTTGATCTTGAGCCTCAGCTGTTAAGGCATAAACTGGATGAATGCCAGTGTTAACCCTGGAGAGTTTCTGTCTCCTTAACTTTAGTTATTTTTTAAAACTTTTTATTCAAATGAACAAAGGTGCTAGTTTACTATTTAGATAACTCGTAAATAGCTGTGCTTTGAATGGTCTCTGTATTTAAATCTGATTCATACTGGTTCCTAGCTTGCTCACATCTCAAAGGGATACTTTACATACTCAGATAAACTTCACTGACTTCCAACACCAAGCTGCTCTGGTATTTCAATAGGTTATGGGTTGGAGGACAATTTCACTTACTGCTATCCACCAGACGTGATGATTAAAATGAATGTATTATGAATTAGCATATCTCCTCCTAACACTTGGTTTTATCATTAGGGAAATATAATGGCTACATGCGTCATAATTTTCAAAGCAAATGTCTAAATTTAGGTAAATCAATCTGTAGCTGAGTATTTCGATAAAGTTTATGAATTTAAATATGTGCTGGTTATTGGTAATTTCTAATGCTGATAAGCCTTCTTGGTGAGAAAGGTCTGGTGCCTAAAAATGGATTTATATGTCTAGCTTTAGACAGCTGAATGGAGGTTTCCAGTATAAAGACTTTTTTACAGTCACACTGTAATACTTAAAACTACTATTCTTTTAGAGCAACTTGTAACCACAGCGAACTGGAGGTGAAGTATCACTAACCCTATCAAGTAGCATATAAGCTCATAATTGGAAATTTCAAACGCTATTTCTAGCTTCTCCAAGTTAGACTACAATATATTTATAACAGTTTTCATCATCACTACACATTAGGTAACCTGCAAAGCCATATACTGTATCATCTAAAGACACAAAAATAAAATACAGTGTTGCATGCAGGTCAGTCTTTAGCTGTACTTCCAGCATTAGTACATATAAATCATTTATGGGGTCCTGTTTGCTATATATCTAAAAATTAAGAGTAAAAACACATTTTCATATCACACTGGTTAAATATTTATGCTCTAAAGAATAATGTAAATAGTAAGTTCAAAATGTACTAGATTACAATAATCTCAGAAAATACTTTAATAATTAATCAAATTAAGGTAATCAAGCGATAACTAAAGGGGTCATTTAAAAAACATAGAAGCAGCCTGAATTTGCAGAACCTGTCCAACAAGAAATTATTACGTAAAAAATGTGATCCAAAGCCACTCTGTTCAAAGGAATAATATGGAGGAATAAATGCATCTATTAAGATTTTTTTAAAACAACAGACACATGTTTTTTCTCTGAATTTTGAAATCCTGCAAAATTACTCCCCAAAATACAATAATTAAATTTAGCAGAAAATATAAAACAGACCTTATGATGAGCAGGCCAATGTGAAGACTCTCAAGTATAATTAATAGCAGGTAAAGTCGCCTTTTCCCTTCTTTGTCTAAGTAGGCTTAAAGTTGCTCCAGCTATTCACTATATATCACTTGGTCCTCAGTAAGCATCGAGAAGACTGTGGCCTATGCATTACATCTGTCCTCTGTGACTATGTAATTCTTACCCCACTCATCTATATTTAGTAACTGAACTCATGTTTCAGCAGACTGCCGCTATCTGGAATTCCAGTAGAAGCAACATTAGGCCTGGAAGAGGCACAAAGATCTGTGCATTCGGAGAACTTAAACATCTAAATGAACAGGGTTTTTTTGTGTTTAACGTAGTATTTTAAGCTGTTTTAATATATTATTTAAATTTAGGATGTGATTTTTTGCTTATTATTAAAGAGCCTAACTCCACAGGTTATAGAAAACACAGTCTGAAAATTAATTTTTGAAAAATAATTTCTTTCTACAGCATTTTGTCTTAACAGATTTCTAGTTTTTTAACAAAATTAACTCTTTTTATCACAATAAATAAAATAATTGACTTTTCCTACTAAAAGTAGTTTAAAACTAATAGCTTCCTTGTGTACCTTAATATCTTCCAGGAAAATAAAAACGTATAATCACAGAATCATAGAATTATTTAGGTCAGGAAAAAACCTTAACTTTTTTAGTTATCTGCAGAAATGGTACATCTTTTTTTAATAATAGATAATTATTAATCTGTAATCATACTATACTGTATAAATAAATTTACTTCATTTTACCATTTCAAATGAAGTGATCCTACTATCAGAAAAGAAGTATCTCCCCAGAAAAGACACACAAAATCCCTGGAAAACACACGTGCGGTAAAAAGACCCCACAACACCAACACATGAATTAAGACTGAAACAATCAACACTCATTTCTGGTTTCTACAGCCTTGCAGAGTGTAATGAGTAACACAGTCATCTCTCCCTTACTGTCTTTGCTAAGGAAGTACTTTCAGCTCTTTAAGAATACCCATGAGAGTTTTGTCTCAGGGAAGAAAAATTTTCTGTCCAAGAGTATACTTATGCATTTTCAGGCACATAATTTTCCACATAATTTCAGTGAAAGGAAGAAGTAAACACGAAGACTGCTAGTTTAATCTACAGATTTTATGACATAATTTCCAGAAACAAAAGCAATATATGGCTAGGGTTTCTTCTGTCACATTGCAGTCTGCTGGGAGTCAAATTCTCTAGAGCAGATACGCAAAATTGTAGCTCCAAACAGATGTTATAGACCTCCATCCCTTCTGCCAGCATCCATTATATGTGTTCTCTGATTCAAATCACTTTTGTGGGCTGGCACTTGTTCTTAGCTCAAGGTCTTCTAGATATCTTCTAGATATTGCATTTTTTACTAAAGTTTATTCCTTGGCAGCAATGTAAGTGCAGTGGAGCCACCGTTGTGACAGAAGCGCACAAGAGACTCACAGCTCCCTGCTGGTCACAGATTATATTGTTACCAGGTGCTAGTATCACACATTTTATTTCAATGGTTAATATAGTATCTTTCTTTGCATCTTCATACAGTCAATTACGGTCCCCTAACGAAAGCTTCAACAGATTCACTGTTGGGTTAGGAACACTTACTTCACAACGCATTCTTATGACGTGGGATCCTTACCATGTTTTAATTAAATTAATAAAAGGATTTTATTTCAGGTCATTTTACAGTAACTTCAGTGTGTCAAATAAGAACAGAATAATCATTCTAAAAAATCCCAGGCTAAAAAATGTGCAAAAAAAGGAGCTGGTCATCTAAGAGTTAACCACTATCTGCCTAATTTTTTAAGCAGTCACCCCACAGAGTGGAATCCAAGCCCTGGGTCATGCATCCAGACTCTGCACTAAATGCATAAGAATTAGCCACCCTGGAATGGGAACCAAAAATAACCTGCATATAAACAACAGCAAACTACCTTGGGCTATCTTCAGCATTTTCTACAGGGAGACAGTGGGTGAAATCCTGGTTCTTGGAATTATGTTTAAATTGTCACGTTTGGGAAGAAAATGTATCTGCCTGGAGACACCCTCAGAGGTAATTTTTAAAGGAACTGAGCTTTTACAATACAGTTGCATTGATGATCTGTGTAAATCAGGTATGTTTATTAGTTTTTGTACAATGTGATAGACACATTTGCCCAGAAAGTGAAAGATCTATGTCCAATTTATTCCTAGTAGCTTCAAATGTTAATGACTTACACACTATAACTTGAAGATTTATTAGGGTAAGGTTTTATACAGCTGCATTAATCCATGAACAAATTTTTCCAATGTCATTCTACTGATACTTAGAGAATGTTTATGTCCTTGGATCTGTGCTGAATCTTTTGGAAACTTTTACTTAATTTTTGATCAAGACTTTCCACTTTTGATGCAAAAATAATGTATATGCTCCTTACAAATGTGGTAGACAACAGGAAATCAATATAAGCAAATGCCAGAGGGACTAAAAATTTGGAAGAATTATACATTTTCAAAGATAAACATGTGCAATAATAAGCAATGATGTAATAATTTAGCATTTTATATGTAGTATATAAAAATTAATTAAAACATGCAAACAAGATAAAAAATGCCTGATATGCTCACTTCATTCCTATTCCAGTGTCATGGAAAATTCAACTGACAAACAGAACTTTACGTAGAAAATACTTTTCACTGCCAATAGGTATGATGGCGCATAGCTAGACTGTTCTCCTGAAACCTTCATAAGCACTTCTAATACTAGTCAGCTCAAGCCATTCAAAACCTCATCTCACAAAATATAAAGCTATTCTGGTTGTACAGGTTTTCCATTCCATCTGATGGAGAGGCTACACAGTGCAAAAGATTTTCATTGTTAATTGGCTGAAACCCAAAATATAACAAGCATTGGCTCTTCACCCTAGTAATTCACATACTTACCTGAGAATGCAGAAAACCTGTTACGGTGCCCTAACGAAGGCTTCACTGACATTTTTTTCCACCTTTAAAAAAACATCTGGATGTCTGTGCCTAAACATACTGAGTCACAGTCTTGCTGTAGTTTGATGCCATGGTTTGTTTTTTTGTTTTCCCTCAGGATGCAAGCATTCTTAATTTTGCTTGTAAATATATTTATAAATACATTTTTTACATAGTTACAGCTAATATTTGGTTTTTTATGGAGTGCATAGGTTGTACCTACCTGTCGTATATATATCAGTGTCAAACATAGGAAAATAGTTAAGCAGCATCAGCGCTATTGAAACATCATTTTCCCACAGTTCTGGAAGAGTTTCTCTGAGGATTTTTCTAGGTGGGAAATCTAGTAGCGAAACAGAAAAGCTCATACACCTCCAGTTTTGCTTACAGTTGCACAGGTAGTTGGTCTAGAAGAAATACAACTGATGTTAAAATTAAACTGTTAAAAGCACAGTTACACTAACTCATACCTTTGTTTTACAGAATACATCATCAAAAAAAGTGACTAAGGGGCTGCAGGTAACAACAATTCAACAAATTTTAAACGTTTCTCAGGCTGCCTTTCACCTTTTTAAGCCCTTCCACCCGCAGGCCCACAGGCGTGCTCAGGGACCCAATGAGATGTGCTGAGGAAGAAGAGTAGGAATGGGGTCGGTGCTGAGGGCAAAGGGCGGGTGGGGCTGACCCTGAGGGAGAAGAGTGTGAAATACAGAATCATAGAATCACTTGGTAGGAAAAGATCTTTGAGATCATTGAGTCCAACTGTACACATCCACTACTAAACCAGATCCCTGAGCACCTCATCTACCTGTCTTTTAAACACCTCCAGGGATGGTGATTCAACCACTTCCCTGGGCAGCTGTACCAGTGCCCAACAACCCTTTTGAAGGAATCATTCCTGATGTCTAATCCGAACCTCCCCTGGTTCAACTTGAGGCCATTTGCTCTCATCCTATCACCTGCCATGTGGGAGAACAGACCAACATCCACCTTGCTACAACCTCCTTCCAGGCAGTTGTAGGCAGTGATAAGGTCTCCCCTGAGCCTCTTCTCTAGGCTAAACAATCCTGAGTCCCTCAGCCATTCCTCATAATACATTTTCTCCAGACCCTTCACCAGCTTCTTTGTCCTTCTGTGGACACGCTCCAGCATCTCAATGGCCTTGCAGTGAGAGGCCCAAAACTGAACACAGTATTTGAGGTGCAACCTCACCAATGTTGAGTACAGGGTTGACACAGAGGGAGAAGGAGAGGTGGGGGGTTGGCCCTGAAGGTGGAGGCTGGGAATGGCATCAACACTGAGGGAGAAGCGTGGGAACGGTGTTGATGTTGAGGAAGATGAGTGGGCAGGGAGTCAGCGTTGGGAGAAGCCGAGCGGGCACTTGCCATGGGTTGAGAGGCAGTGGTGCCAGCGATGAAGAGGCCTCAGGCAGAGCCAGCAAGAGCCGCTGCCTTACGTGGAGAAAGGAGCCCAGCAGCCCCTCCAGGTGAGGGTGAAAGGGTGAGGAGCACCTGCTGGAGCCCGCCATCCCATCCGGTTGTGGAGACCGGGAGGTGTTGTGGTGCAGTCCTGGCCCTTGGGACAAGCTGAGCTGCTGGGAGGTGTTGGTGCCATCACATGTTTCGGCCAGCAGTCAGCACATCCGTTAGGCTCTGCACTGCTGACACAGTTTGCACTGGAATTCTTCCTCAGAACAGAGAACATGCATAGACAATCTGGTTTATGGGTACTGATACTTTTAAAATAAAATTCTTTAAAAATCCATATATGCGAGACTCCTATCTGTGCTGAAAGTCTAGGGAATGCCTTTTCACTCCTTGATTCCACTAAACTATGTAAGGCATATATACTTTAATACTATATATAGTATTAATGTGTATATATAGCATTAAAGGACAAGAAACGAGGTGACAACAAATTGTGGAATTGATGGTCTTCTGCGGTTTAAGTTGGAGGGCCACTCCAGGTTTTAGCATTTGGGCATGTATACAAATAAGAATTTAAGCAAGCCTATAATACAGTTAATATTATTAAAGCGCAAAAACCCAAGAAATCCATTTCATGTTGAATTAAGAAGCATGTGGTAAAGGAGGGAATGTTACTGAAGACAGGACTGACGCAATCTCTGATGCAAGGGTAAAATTTGGAGTGTAGCACATAGCAATTACAATTGAGATTGGACAGTCTAGCAAGTAAAGTTTTCAGATGACATGATAACTTTAAGAAATTTAAGCATCCTTTTTAATGTATTAGCTCAGTGTAGTCCTAAACAATTTTCTAAGGAAAAGAGTGAAATAACTCATAACTAAAATATTTTAGTGCAAAATCCGTGTCACAAAAGTAGCATTCTAACATAAACAGACTGATACCTCACTTACTTTTAGAAAGAAGAAAAGCAAATCGTAAGTGTTAGATAGTTAATTTAAGTGCCTCAACTGCGTGAAGCAGAATTAACAATAGTCTGGTTCTTAAAATTTAGAATTTTCTTTTAAGGAGTCCACATTCAAGACCTTAGCTGTAATTTTGTCTCGTTTTAAACTGCTTCAACTGTTACTCTTCTCTAATTGAGTTTGTCCTGTATTCTGTAAATGTGAGTCATATTCATGTGGCTTTACCATTTCTTTTATTTTGTAAATTAATTATGCTTGTTGTCACTCCCTGTACTGTATCTGAAAAGTCATCCACCCTTCCATGCCCTGTGTAGTATGGAACTCCTGCTTAACTTTAAATATGTGCTTTGTTCCGCTCACATTACCTGTTACCTCTATACCTCTATGAAAACTACATTAAAAACAAACACAATTTTTTAAAGGAAAAATTGTTTGCACTTTTGGATATCATAATACTCTCATAGCTGGGCAGTGAGAAAAATACATTATAGCATCACATGGCATCTTTTTACGCTGTGTGTTCTAAGCCCCTGTCAGTGGAGCTCAGTTAGACTTTCCTTTTTGCAAGGAAATGATCTCCATCAGATTAATTCTAGCTGCAATCCCGCAGTGGATATTTTACCTGTTTATATTCACAGCCAGTCATGTACTCAGATTCCTTCTTATCATGTGAAATGTATTTGATCTGCACAGGCACAGACAGCGCTGAAGTTCAATACCAGATTAAAGCCATTTTCTTTACAAGGGGATTAACTTTGAAAAAGGAATGTGCCTCTTTCAACAAACTGTGAAATGCTGATCTCTAGGAAAATAAATATTTTTTTTCTCTTTTTCCTTTTATCATAATACAGCTTAACATTACTTTACCTTTTTAGCAGCTATTGCCACCTCTCTTTTGATTATGCCAAATAAGTTCCTGTGGTCTGTAGGAAGGCTCATCCTGCCACCTAAAAAACCTGACTTGCGCAAGATAAACGTAGACATCTGTGTATTGCTGCCAGAAGTCATAGTGCTAAATGAAGACAAATGTGCAAGAATGTGACGTCCATACTTCTAGAAAGAGGAATGCTGAAGGAGGAACACTGGACAGCTGATTTACTTCCGCTGTTAGTCAGTAGGACTAAATTTAAAAAAAACTGTTAAAACACAGCTGGCTATTTCGAATGAACTGCTGAGAGATTTGTCAGTCACTAGTTTCTATTAGGGAGACACTTAGCTTGGGGGTATTTTTGGAAAGAGTTTCCATGGAGCTGTACAGACTTCAGGCCTTTTGCTTTTTCCTGATTGGCCAACAGACAGGTGCTGTAAAAGGTGGTGGCAGAAATATTCCAGGCATGGTGAATATCATATGGACAAGCAATGGCAACTTGTTGTTTTATGATAGGCTATATCATGTAAAAATATAACAGATTTTTTCCTTTCTCTCTTTCTGATGTGAAACAAAAAGAGGCTAGACAAAGCACTGAATAATGTCTGTTGAAAATGCAACAACTTGGGCGTATAATTTGGGAGAAGTGTATTCTACCACAGGACATGTTCAATGGCTTAAAACTAAATTCATGTATATTTTATTCCAGGGTGAAATGTTTTATGTATTTCTGATATACAAAAATATCTTATGCTTAAAGTGCCTATGTCCTTCACACAGAAATACATTTTTCCATTATAAAGGAATCATCCAGCAAATCATGTAGCAAACAGATTATTTTTTAAAAATAGGTACATTTAGAGAAGAGATGGCAGGAGACTATGCTTAGGGTTGTAGGTGTCCATTGACTTTGAACCCTGATGAAGTAAATTTGTAAAGATGATTTACCAGATCTTATAATAATAGCTAGCTTTTATCTTTCCAAGATTCATTGACTTTGTTTATACAGTTATTTAACTAATAAAGCTAATAGGATTATTTTTTCTTAGAGATATCCAGAAGATGTAATATGTGGAGATAGAACACCTCTGCCTGATGAGCATATATAAGCCGAAAGGTTATTGTATTTCCCTATTATCAGAGCAGACATACCTGTTCTGATAATACACCAGCATTCTACGTGGCCAGGTAACACTTTATCACTTACAAAATGTTTGTTTTAACCAAATACTCTAACCTTTGGTGAATTGCAAGTCATGTAGGAACTGACACTTTTCACGTACAGACTTGCATCTTTGCACAAGGCTTTCAAGTTCTTAAATGTAACAGCTTTGAAAGCAGACTGGACATTTGTACAGGCTGTTGCCTCACTGCTATGGTTTACATGATATAGTACTTGTGAAAGAACAAGATAAAAGGGAATTAACCTAGTTTAACCATCCCTGTCCTAAGTTCCTATGTGCTTTCATTTTCTTTCTTCTTTTTGTTACCTGATTTCTGAATGTTTGGCTTTGCAATCTTAATGATATTCTCGTACATTGCACCATGGAATAAAGGGGTACTTGAATTCACAATCCTTGTGATAGTTTCCTAAGACTTTATAAAATTCCAATTTTAGAATTGCACAGATGTATGTGGAATTAACTAGTGTTTCATCATACGAAGTATTGTGTAAAAGGCTACTTTGATTCTACTTAGTACACTGGCATCTGAGTGGTTGTTCTTTAATACATTCAAACACGCATTTCCTCAAAAACACAGTTAAAAGTGTTATCAAGACTTCATGATAAATCTTTGTGATATACTGTTTAGTGATGCATAGTGATAATAAAGCCTCAGTACTTGTCCTTTATTAAGCCCTCACACCACAGAATCATAGAATCGTGGAATGGTTTGGGTTGGAAGGAACCTTAAAGATTATACAGTTCCACCGCCCCGCCATGGGCAGGGACACTTTCCACTACATCAGGTTGCTCAAAGCCTCATCCACCCTGACCTTGAACACCTCCAGGAATGGGACTTCAATGACTTCTCTGGGCAACCTGTGCCAGTGCCTCACCACCCTCGCAGTAAAAAAAAATACTTCCTAATATCTAATCTAAATCTCCTCTCTTTCAGCTTGAAACTGTTATCCCTCATCCTATCACTGCACTCCCTGATAAAAAAACCCCTGCCCAGCTTTCCTGTAGCCCCCTTTAATCACTGGAAGGCTGATATCAGGTCTCCCCAGAACCTTCTCTTCTCTGGGGTGAACAACTCCAACTTTTTCAGCCTGTCCTCTTACAGCCCTCTCATCATCTTCACGGCCCTCCTCTGGTCTCACTTCAATAGGTCCATGTTCTTCATCTGTTGGAAGCCCCAGAGCTGCATGTAGTAGAGAATACCCTTCCTCAACCTGCTGGTCATGCTGCTTTTATGCAGCCTAGGATGCAGTTCACTTTCTGGGCTACAAACACTTCTCATCCACCAGCACCCTCAAACCCTTCTCCTCAGAGACTCTCTCAATCCATTCTCCCCTCAGCTTGTATTTATGCTTCCACGATCCAGGTGCAGGATCTTGTACTTGGCCTTGTTGAACTTCATGAGGTTCACATAGACCACCTCTAAATCCTGTCAATGTCCCTCTAGATGGCATCCCTTCCCTCCAGCGTGTCAATTGCACCACACAGCATAGTGTCATTGCCAAACTTGGTGAGGGTGCCCTGAATCCCACTTTCCATGTCAATGAAAAAGATATTAAACAACACCGGTCCCAGTACTGACCCCTGCAGAATACCACTTATCAATGATCTCCACTTGGACATTGAGTTGTTGACCACAACTCTTTCAGTGTATCCATCCACCCAATGGACCATTGAGTGGTCATCTGTCAAATCCACGTCTTTTCAATTTAGAGGCAAGGATGTCATGTGGGACTGACTGGCCTGTAGTTCCCTGGGTCTTCCTTTATTTCCATTTTCAAAAATGGGCATTCTGAGTATTTCTTGAAGGGAACAGAGGCCTAAAATCAAAATCATTCATACTACTTAGGTGTGCACAACAAATATGTTGTTTCTCAGCTAATACAGAAAAAACGTGACAGGGCCGAGGAATGGCAAAGGCACATGAGGGAATCAGAGTTCTCAGAGTTCAAGGTATTATTATTAGACAGTTTAATTAGCACAGAATTGGTGAATATTATTCTTTTACAAAGGTTGTTTATTCCAAATTTCTTTATAATTTTGAATAGTAGCTGATAAAGAATGAAAATAAATTTGTTTCAAAAAAAATGAATAATACAGGAGAAAGAGATTTCATTTAATCTGAATATATGAGGTAGTCAGTGGAATATCACTTCTGTTTTGCGTGTTTGTTTATTAACCAACTTGTATGCATGTAAAGTACATATGCATCCTTTACTCGAAACAAAGATCGAAGTGTTCTCTAAGCCTTAATATTGCTTTGTTCTTGGACATGCTTTTTTTTCACTGTATGTGGGTATGTTTCACTACCACTGGTGTTATGTGCACTGACTATGATTTTATTTGGAAAATATTTTACATGAGAGAAGATGCGAAATGTAAATCAAATTTATAAAGCAATGAACATGGAATTTATGGAAGAAATTTATGTAATTTGGTTTATTGGCAGAATTCAAAAGCAGAAAAAATATTGAAGAAAACCAGAAAAGGATCAAAGAGGAAGACAAAAAAAAGAGTGGAAACAATTGAAAAGCCTTTGCATTGACAACAAAATTAAGCAAGATTTTAGGTGTGGAATAAAAAAGTTAAAAGCTTTTCCAGAAACATGTCAAAGTAATTTTGTGAAATGTACTGCAGAAATGTCTGTTTTGAATGTCTGTTTTCACCTGTGGAAACACAATCTCTAAGTAAAGGTAAATGTACGTATTTTTGTGGTTTCTTTGGAGGGGATGGCATGAATCAATTATGTGAAGAATGGAGAAGAACATCCTGATAAACTCTGCCTATTGTAATGGCACAATGCTTGCATACTAATAATAGCAGGTTTTTGTGTGCAGCTCAGATCACTTCAAGGAAATTAGTTTGTAGGAGAGGCATATTCTGTATTTGAAGAGTTTTCTAGGCATTACTCTAATTCATTATTTTGGCATCATTTGAGTTTTGTAAGAAGTAGTTTCTTGTAACAGGTATTACATATTGTAGATTGTGTTGGGCCAACTGAGCAACAAAAGAGTAAAGAATGCTTTGAATGTGCTAAGGTACACAATAGACCCATATTGTGCTTTTTGATGGTGTTTTTATTATGTTAAACTTGCCTATCTTTGTTCATTTATGTTTCCACTGCATTCATGCAGTGATGATGAACATATGCTCTTCACTTGAGGAACAATAAATATGTAAAAGGTCCATGGGCAAGGTACACATCCATTGACTGCAATGGCCTCTCTTCTGTCTTCTGACCCTCCACAGTGTCAGCCAGGGTCTCCAGTACTTCATTACTATTTTGTGGTTGCCCAGACTCACAACCCATTCAGTTTGGGACAGTTGACGCTGCTCAGTCTGTGCTGTTTTGATGAGCCCACAAATAGACTCTCTGGGAATGAAAGGATATTATAAACAGTTCATAGCAGCCATTCTTGTACACACCAGCTTCTGATTGTAGCACTTTGTTTTGTTTTCAAGCTGGATCACCTAACAGGCAAAGGTTAGTGTATCCTCAGTTAATTCAGAATAACTGTGAGAGTAACACCTGGCAATGAAGCAGTGACAAGAGTTAGTGGTAGGGTGACATCAGTGACTTTTTAACCCAGATCAGCAGGTGCTTCTAAGGTTTCAGGGCTGGAGGTTTGCAGTGATATGGGAGACAAGGAGAAAATGCATGCCACACATTTGCAGACAGAATATATATGCATTTTTATTTCCAAGGATACCTATTGCATATGCTGATTTCTGTACACATAGGGACATCTGTGAGAATTACTGTCTCCTGATTTTTAAAAGTTTTTTCCATTAGAGGAAAGATTCTTGAAAACAAAAGTATTGGATGTGCCCCATCTTTACTTCTGGGTTTTTTTTTCCCCCACAGCAGAAGTGTGAAAGATATAAGAACAGCTGTGGAAGCAATGAGAAGAATTCATTCTGTACTGAATAGATAGCATGAGTTACTGGAGACAACAGGTTACCAGAAGATGGCTAAATGCCTTAGATATTTTAGATTTAAGAATTTGGCAAATGGTCTGGCTTGTCCACAGGTTATGGCTATAAAATAATTAACATTTTTCACTTTTCTATTTTTCCTATATATATTTGATGCTGCATAGTTGGTCCTGTTTCTCTCAAAACATCAAGATAAAGCAACCATATTAGCAGCGAAATCTCTGATAAAGGCTTACTTACGTCGCAAAATCAATTACTCTGAAGTTCAGAGGTGCATTATTAAGTGTCTTCCTGTACACACCCATAAAGATAAGAAGATTAAATAAAATTCATAGTGTACGGTGTTACCTGTCATGTATCTGGATAGAAATTTTGAACCCTGAGACCTGTATCTTCCTCTCTTCTCACAACAGGAAATGTCTGGTGTGCTGTAGTTGAAATTGAACTACTCTTATACCAAAAGAAAACATTAACATCCCTGTTTGATTGTGCTCTGGATTCTGTAGACATTTGCTATACTTTTAAGTTGCCTCAGAGGACCCAGAAAATACTCTGGTCAGACTTTTAACTCTTAAAGAATTTTAAATTGACAAAGTGGGTAAAAACAAGCGCCAAATGCAAAATATATCCGAGCTTGACAACATTAAACACTTGTTTGGAGAAGTGCCATGCAAACGATGCGGACATCAATGCAGGAAGAGTTAAGCAAAGTTTTAGAAAACAACTGCACAAACTGAATGGATAAAAGAACAAGACATGGCAACATAAAGCACATACTAACACCTCAGAAATTATCTGGCATTCTGTTAAGGATTTGAGTTCACAAGCTATGTACTTTTCACAAATACAGATACAGTGGCCTGGTCTCCAAAACACCTCAAAAAGCCATTTGTCATCTTAAAGATATTTACAATCAAACTTTCAGGGGAAAAGAGACAAGATAAACTTCCATCCTGAATGAGAATCCTTAATGATAATATTAGATGATGAATCTAATGTGGCCTTTCAATACTTAAAGAGGGCTTATAAGAAAGATGAGGACAAACTTTTTAGCAGGAGCTGTAGCAATAGAACAAGGGATAATGGTTTTAAACTAAAAGAAGTTTAAACCAGATATTAGGAAGAAATTTTTGTCGCTGTAGGTGGTGAAGCACTGGCACAGGTTGCCTAGAGACGTGGTGGATGCCCTGTCCCTAGAAATATTCAAGGTCAGGTTGGCTGGGGCTCTGAGCAACCTAATCTGGTTGAAGATGTCACTGCTTACTGCAGGGGGGGTGGACTAGATGACCTTCATGGTCTTTTCCAATCCAAACCATTCTATGATTCCATGATTCTAAGATCTTTGCTCACTCTTTTTCATCTATTACTTTTGCTTACTTCTTAGTGAAGTACTGCATTTTCTCAAAAATCATACTCTTGTTAGTTACGTATGGGCCACTATTTGTAATCAATTTAATAAGCACTGCCACATGGCTTAGCAATAACTGGTGTTTTCAGATGGGATTTCCACCATGATGCTCTCACCTGCTCAGTATGCTGTATTATTTTAATTATTTTAAAAAACGTGATTATTGAAACTTGTGGCTATATCAGTATTAAAAAGTTCTATTTCTAAATTGTGAACTTCCAAAGAAATAAGAACATACAAAAGTTAGCAACTTGGGACAAGGGCTGACACAGTAGAATAAATATGTTCTTATTAGAAACACAGTTGTCTCACCGAGGAATGCATATGTACACTAATTTAGCACTTACTGTAACAATTTTATTAAAGTGCAGCTGAAAGATGTAGAATTCCAGCCCAGAAATTAGAGATATAAGTTATTGTGCATTGTCTCATAAGGACTTCAGGAGCTGAAGCTTCAATTTCTTTCCTCTTGCACTAGCAACTCTCAACTTACACACCCAAACATACACATATGAGCATATAGCTACACATGCATGCATAGATACACATGCACTCATAGAAGCACAAAGTAAAATCATGCTGTGTTATAGAAATGGATAAACACATATAATTGGCTCATGTTAGGTTTGTTTACTTTCTAATTGTCTTATTTGTAGTTTCCACTTGCTTTTTCCAGAAGGCAGTTTTTGTCAGTATTTGCCTATAACAAATCCTAGGGGAAAAAGTGTATAAAATATTACAAATCTGTATTGGGATTTAATTCAAAAAGATAAGGGGTTGAATCTCCGGGCTGTACCCAAAAAAACAGGTCAGCAATTTCTAGGACACTGTCATGCTGCTAACTGTGCATCTTACAAGAAGTCAATGAATCTACCTAATCTTTGACTGGTCAGGCACAAGCTGCATAAATGAGGAAACCTCTTGGGCCCACAGCAGACCATTTACATACTGTTCATCGTCTGCCACCCAATGGCTGTTAGGCAAATTGAAATGTGTTCCTTAGTGACGTAAAATCATACCCTTTTACCAGTGCATTCTGCACCTTTTCTTCTTGTTACTGTTTTGAAGAACTTGCAAAGTCTGTATAGGTATATTATGTCTGCTTGAAAAGTAATATAATGCATTGTATTTTTATTTTTTTTAGATGGTTACAGAAAGTAAAAAGATGCTGGCAACATGCTGAGAAAAAAAAAAGAAATCTGCAGTTTGTTGACAGATTTAAAAAAAAAAGGAAGGAGAAAACAGAAAACTACCATAGCAGTAAATAACACATACCATGTTAAACTGGGTGAGCTGAGGAAACTAGAATACCTTTGGTTCAAATATTAGTCAAATACAGTTACATTTTTTAAATATAGGCATCTAAATTTAGTCACTTAATTTAGAATGGAATGACATGTTTGCATCTTTAGTATCTACAGTTACCATTGACATAAATGGGATAAGCATCTTTGCAAATACAGAGTTTTCTGAAGAGTAAGTACCATCAGAGGCCCTGAGCCAAGCCAATCTAACAGTTTGCTGGGACAAAAAAAGGCCACCTGGTTTTGATTCCACCCTTCCACAATCTCATTTCTCTCTCCTGCCCAGCTGTATGAGCTACCTTATCTCACACTGGCTCCGGTACTTGTCTTGCTCCACAGTGAGTGAATTATGAAGATAACGCAACATAGAACTAACCCAAGAAAGAAGTGAGCTGAATCAGCAAATGAGTGACAGAAACAAAACTAGAAAGGGGATGAGACTGTGTGGTTCAGAGTTTGCAATGAATGGAGTGAAAGAGAAGAGTTGAAGGAGAGATACTATGAAAAGGAAATATTACCAGCAGCTGCAAAGAATAGTCTCCAGCTTACATGTCACACTAACTTGTACTTCACTACAAAATATATCGGGTACAATGGCAGAGATAGATTGAACCTCTCCCTCAACTGAGGCCTCAGCAGCTGCAACTGTAACTGTACTTGTACTGATACAAGAATCAGTACAAGACTGTGGGGATGGATCACTGACATGACCCAAGCTGAAAAAGATCCTGTTCTTTTGGCTGCTTATATTTGACTTTGTATTGCTCAGTGATCCAGTTCAGAGCAAAGCCCAAGAGGTACTTTCTAGGCATCAATGAGAAGGTAATAATCTATCACTGTAAGTAGGCCTATATTTAAATATAGGCTTTTAATATTCGAATTTAAAACACTAAATATGTTTTTTACACTGCATTATGAAGAGATGTACAACGATTTAGTAAAGTATGTATGTTCCTTTAAAGCCTTTGACACTCTCTCCCACAGTATTTGTCTAAAGCATCTGCCAGCTCATGGCTCAGACAGGTTTACTGTGAGAAAACATTCTCAATACTTTACCCTATTGCACAGAGTGAGTCAGGAGAATTGTCTGGGTAGAAGTGTCTTAAGTAAAAAAGAAATTAGATGATAATATAAATTCTAATTAATTTACAAAATTTTAAGTCTGCATGTTTCTTAGGTAAAAGTTCAAGCTACTAACCCTATTGACTTTGCAGTGTCATGAAAAGAACAGTCAGCAAAATTAAAAAAATATTACTACTGAAGCTGAACAGCAACACATGCAGCAACCACTTGAGAATGACTAGAATTCTTCTTGATTTCACATATGGAGACTGCCAAGCTGCCAATATAGAGGTGAGAAAAAATGCTGACATTTTCTTTTTGTATTACACGAAGACTTTGCAAAAAATACTAACTTATATGTGTTTTCTTTTGTTCTTACCACCATGACATGTTCCCAGCTTGCAGAACTGCTGATAGGTGTAGAACCAATATCCATCACATAAATGATAGTACACAATAGTTGGAAATCTGTTAAGAAATATCAGACTGATTTATCACTGAGAGAGTCAGTGTAACAGCAACTGTATTCATAACAGTTGATTCAGTATATATTCTCAGATGTAAATCATAAAAGTTGATGAGTATTTGAGTCCTTTGCAAGTACATCACCTCTCTGAAAGAGTATTTCTACAATGGTTAGAAACCCTTGCCAAACTTTCACAACATATGGACCACAATCTATGAATTTTTCTCATGTACTAAAATATTTTTCCTTTAAAAAATGTTTATCTCTAAAGATAACAGTAATTTACACAGGAAAATAATATTAGGAACATGTTAATCATGTTGGTTTTCTGCTTTCTTGAACACAATGTCTAAAGTACAAGACAGCTCCCAGGACTCTATCACCAATGACAAAGGGACCATAGTCCAAGATATTCTGTTCTAACATGGTTTTCATTGAGTATAGAAGTTTCTGAAATGATGGGGAAGGTCTTTCCTATGTAATCAATAAGAAACAAGCAGCACAGAAGAGATTCACATTTTCCAAAGTACTCTTTCACTAGATTTGCAAGCTCTGGAAGGTACCAAATCACATCTTCAAGTGTAAGCTCCAGAAAGATCACCAAATAAAAAATATCAGCAAAATCCTGAAGCTAATGAGTGGATTTGCTTTGAAATACTGTGCTTCAGAACTGCAAAATACTTGGGTCTTAGCTTTATATCAGCTTTGATTCCTGGAAGTTAATACACTGATACTGAAACTTGCTTGAAAACTAATTCAACCTAAGCTCAGACACTGTCAGGGGCCTGAGTGTACTAATTGGCATTAATTGTCTTAACCAGCTTCACCTGGAGCCTTCCCCTATGCTTTCCCAGCTGTGGGGCTCCATTTAAGCTCCATGGGGTTGCAGTTGGCTCATCTTAGCTCTGTTCCTGAGTTACTGTGTGAGGTTCCCAGGTTGACCTGGCTCATTAGTTTGCCCAGTGATGACTGGGCTGTTGGTGGGCCTAGACCTGCCCTGCCCTACTAATACCAAAAATGCATTTTTGGTATCACTACCCTACTCTGTCCTGCCCTACCCTTCCCGGCTTTTACAGACAGCGTATCTTAAAAAAACTGCTCTGTCAATTGCAGGAAGATTTGGAGGACAATTTGTGTGTTTCTGTGTGGGAAAACATAATCTCATATATCAGGCTTGCAGTGCCCCCATTTACCTACCATAGTTGTTCTTTCTCTAACGGAAACCTGCTTGCTTGTCCCCATTCAGTACACCAGTAAGCATTTTGCTGTTGTTCCTGTGTTTGCATCCCTTTGTTAGTTTTCCTCTGTGGTAATCACGAGACTGAAAGAAGAGTAAGGCATGTTCTGTGTAGTTAGCCTATGCACTAGATGCATACTTAGTTTAGGAGTAATCAGAGACTTCAGTAGGCTGTTCTGAATTAGTACAATCATATTCTACCTATGGATAGAATTTAGCCCAAATCTCAGTGAACTTCCATTAGGACTTAAATGACACGTGTCTAATACTAACTTATTTAATTTTTTTCTGCCTTGAGTTTTGCAGCTGGCCCATGTTAACTAATGAAAGAGGCCAGGAAGCAAAGTATAGAATTACAATGGTAAACATCCACGTGCATGAGCTGTCCCAGTCAACCTGGGGCACATTGCATGTGGCTTTAGACAGGGTTCTTATAACCTTCAAGTTTTCAGGTACAACACAATTTCACTAACCAC